>JAWWNI010000150.1:600000-1065000 GCA_034642065.1 Darevskia nairensis
GGCGGTGGACCGGACCACTGCTTTAAAAGGTTGCTGACCCCTGATCTGGAAGCTGCAGTTGATGCAGGTTTCTGCAACACGATTGCTGGCAGGAGTTGAGACCCTGTCAGCATGTAAGAACACACCCTCTGTTCAGAGATCTGCACTGGTTTCCCATTTGCTACCAGATCAAGTTCAAGTTGTTACTATTAGTATATAAATAAAGTCCTTAAAAACTTGGGGCCAGTTTACCTGCAAAATTGCCTTACCCCAAGTACGCTCACTGGACTGCTTTGACCTGCATAACTGGCCCAGTTACAGGTAACAACACATAATACCCGGTAATTGTTCCACATTTGTAAGAAATTGATCTTTTGGTAGGCAGCACCTACACTCTGGAACCCTCTGCCTATTTCATACCTTCCAAGTTTTATCCGATGAAAATAGGGACGTCCTGTTCAACAACAACAATGATTTTATTATTTATACCCCGCCTATCTGCCTGAGTTGCCCCAGCCACTCTGGGTGGCTTTCAACATATATAAAAGCATAATAAAATATCAAACATTTAAAAACTTCCCTATGCGGGGCTGCCTTCAAATGTCTTCTAAAGGTTGTATAGTTACTTAACTCCTTGGCTCAAGGTCACATAACTCCATACCCTCCGATGAAAACAGGGACGTCCTACCATACCCTCCAACGTTTCTCTGATGGAAATAGGGCATCCTAAGGAAAAGAGGGGCATTCCAGGTTCAAACCAGAAACTGTGACAGTGTCTGTAAATCCAGGGCTGTTCCTGGGAAATATGGTCACTTGGAGGGTCTGCTATTGGCATCAAGCAGGAGTCACTCCAAGTCCAACTGCAGGTGCCAGGATTTGAACTTGGGACTTTCTTGTAGACTCGTAATCTGGGGAACCGGGTTCGTGTCTCCGCTCCTCCGCATGCAGCTGCTGGGTGACCTTGGGCTAGTCACACTCCTCTGAAGTCTCTCAGCCCCACTCACCTCACAGAGTGTTTGTTGTGGGGGAGGAAAGGAAAGGAGAATGTGAGCCGCTTTGAGACTCCTTCGGGTAGTGAGAAAGTGGGGTATCAAATCCAAAATCTTCTTCTTCTTCTTCTGTATGCAAAGGAGATGCTCTATCACGGATCTGTATCCTGGGGACAACCTCTCTAACTTGGCTGCACTGCATTAATCAGAACTACCACTCCTCTGACTTCCCCCAGTTTTAACCAAATCATACCTCTCCGCCTTTTCCAGTCTTCTAAAATTGTGGGTTGGAACCATACTATATGGACTCAGCTTTTGACTGTGTCGACCACAGCAAACTATGGCAAGTTCTTAAAGAAATGGGAGTGCCTGATCACCTCATCCGTCTCCTGAGAAATCTCTATGTGGGACAAGAAGCTACAGTTAGAACTGGATATGGAATAACTGATTGGTGCAAAATTGGGAAAGGAGTACGACAAGGCTGTATATTGTCTCCCTGCTTATTTAACTTATATGCAGAATTCATCATGCGAAAGGCTGGACTGGATGAATCCCAAACCGGAATTAAGATTGCCGGAAGAAATATCAACAACCTCAGATATGCTGATGATACAACCTTGATGGCAGAAAGTGAGGAGGAATTAAAGAACCTTTTAATGAGGGTGAAAGAGGAGAGCGCAAAATATGGTCTGAAGCTCAACATCAAAAAAACTAAGATCATGGCCACTGGTCCCATCACCTCCTGGCAAATAGAAGGGGAAGAAATGGAGGCAGTGAGAGATTTCACTTTCTTGGGTTCCATGATCACTGCAGATGGTGACAGCAGTCACGAAATTAGAAGACGCCTGCTTCTTGGGAGAAAAGCAATGACAAACCTAGACAGCATCTTAAAAAGCAAAGACATCACCTTGCCAACAAAGGTCCGTATAGTTAAAGCTATGGTTTTCCCAGTAGTAATGTACGGAAGTGAGAGCTGGACCATAAAGAAGGCTGATCGCCGAAGAATTGATGCTTTTGAATTATGGTGCTGGAGGAGACTCTTGAGAGTCCCATGGACTGCAAGAAGATCAAACCTATCCATTCTTAAAGAAATCAGCCCTGAGTGCTCACTAGAAGGACAGATCCTGAGGTTAAGGCTCCAGTACTTTGGCCACCTCATGAGAAGAGAAGACTCCCTAGAAAAGACCCTGATGTTGGGAAAGATGGAGGGCACAAGGAGAAGGAGACGGCAGAGGATGAGATGGTTGGACAGTGTTCTCGAAGCTACTAACATGCGTTTGGCCAAACTGCGAGAGGCAGTGAAGGATAGGCGTGCCTGGCGTGCTCTGGTCCATGGGGTCACGAAGAGTCGGGCACGACTGAACGACTGAACAACAACAACAACAACAACAACAACAACAACAACAACAACAACAACAATGGACTCAGCTACTTTAGTCAAAATAAAGCAATTTGAATGCGTTATAAACATGCAACACCAGGTGTCACCAGAGAGCAGGAAATTTCAAAATGGGGTTTTCCATAGATTTTTTTTCCTTTTGTTAGGGCGATCTAATTTCTGGCTTATTTGTGGAGGGTTTTTCCTGTGTTAGCTCTCCACCCTAGGTTAGCTCTCATCTGGGTAAGTAACTTTTTGTATTGATTTCAAGGGAAGGCAAGATGAGACGATGAAGAAATTGGGTTCAGTTTGCATTTCACTGCAAACCTACCAGACCTGCATTCGCGAAACAATATGCGCACTGAAATGCAGCTAACATTCAAAATTCAAATTCTGCGATACAGTTTTGCAGCCAAACAATGTACTCAAAAATCCGTACACTAGGGGAGAGTTGTGCATACAAATGATTGCATTAGCAAAACCTACATACAATAAATGCATTCTATTAGGGGGAATTCATTACAAAAATTGTGTGTATTGAGATAAATGTACTCCAAAATGCTAGTTTTAATGAGGACTAATTTTTTTAAAAAAAATAGTGAAAATGCTGAAAACTCATTGGAAAAAATGAGAAATTTAGAAAAACTGGAAACTAAAACCTATCCCAAGATGCTGGCGAGTTTGTCTGGGTTCAGCCCAGTAGCTAAAAGTAAAGGGCCAGCTCCTCTCTTGTGAAACAGTACCCCTAATTCAAGCATTTGCTAATCCTGAATTTATAGCTGATCTTGCCACAACACTGTTTCAAATGCACACAGACCTCGTATTCAGTGGCGTCGCGAGGGGGACAATGAGGGCGGGCCGCCCTGGGTTCCAGGGGAGGGGGTGACACTTGGGCCGGCCCCACCCCACCCCTCCCCGCCGGCGGGCCCCGAGCAAGCAGCTGAGAGAGGCAGCTTCGCCCCGCGGCCCATCCGGGGCCCGCCTGCCGGTGCCGCTATGGGGCTGCCGCGCTCGATTGGCGGCTCGTGGGGCTATCCCGCCCCTGCTGCTTTTTGCGCGGCGGCTCGCAAGGTTGCCGCGGGAGCAGCTGAGGCATCCCAATGACAGAGTGCGCATGCGTGGCATTTCGCGCATGCGCAGTCCATCGTGACGTTGCGTCGTGATGTCACGACGCAACGTCACGACGCCCCGCTCCCAGGGGGTGCCTCCGTTCGCCGCCCCGGGTAGCAAGGAGGCTTCCTCCACCCCTGCTGGTATTGCATTGGCTTTAAACACCGTTTCTTGTTCCTTGCTGTGGTGGGCAAGATAGAGAGCTCCAGAGTTCTCAGAACTTCACTAAGCTACAATTCCCGGAATTCCTTGGTGGCCATTGTGGTAGCTAAAGTCTATATGAGTCTGTAACATAGGTAAGTTATGAATCTATAATGGAGATAATGATTGAGAGTTTCCCGTTTTAGGAATGTCAAATTTCAAACTTACCAATATTTTCTGCTGTGGGCAGTTCTTACAATCATAGAATTGTATAGTTGGAAGGGACCTTGAAGGCCATCTGGTCTAACCCCCTGCAATGCAGGAATCTCAACATGCAGTCCCACCATCCAATTTGAAACCATACCAGTCCTTGCTTAGCTTTGCAAATGTGCTAGCAGTTTCATTGCTACATCACTAGAACTTCCCATAGGTCCAGTTCTAGAATTCTTTTCACAGGTCCAGTTCATTGTGATGTAATGGAATGAAAACGTGTAAGATCAAAAAGGTAAACCAAAGCAGCAATTGGAAGCGTTGCAGCTCCAATGACGGGGTGGAAATAGCTTCACATTTAGATGCTTTTGGTTACCTCTGCATTCCTTGGCCTCTTGACATTATCTTTAGACCAGAAAGAACCTGGGACACTTCGACAATGAACCAGATTGTGCCATCTATTTTCACAATCCTTTCTGTGGAGTTATCATGCTGTCCTAGAAATGCATTTTCAGGTGAGCTGAAATTGGTCTTTCCCATAACTAGGCAGCAGAACCCACTTAGGTCCTTAGCCAAAGGGAGTGGGACCAAGCAGCTGTCCCCATGCAAGGATATTCCAGGCAACCTGCTTATTAAGCATTCATCCTGATTTGCTTGAGCAGCGGTCAGATGGCATTGCTTCAAAGCAAGTGTTTTTCCACTCTCCCCAGTATGGTTTCCCATCACTTTCCTTAAGCAAAACATCTGATCTTTAGGGGAAGTGGGTTTGTTGCTCAACACCAGGCATCCCCAAACTCCGGCCCTCCAGCTGTTTTGGGACTACAATTCCCATCATTCCTGACCACTGGTCCTGTTAGCTAGGGATGATGGGAGTTGTAGTCCCAAAACATCTGGAGGGCCGGAGTTTTCCTATGCCTGCTTTAAAGCATCCTAACTTTCAGAAATGTAGGAAATTAAGCACCAAAAATAGTAAGAGTCTGGAAGTGCCTTCATCATTTATTTATTTCTTCCTTTCTTCCTTTCTTCCTTCCTTTCTCTCTTTCTTTCTTTCTTTCTTTCTTTCTTTCTCTCTCTCTCTCTCTCTCTCTCTCTCTCTCTCTCTCTCTCTCTCTCTCACACACACACATACACATATAGCCTTCTCCACCCACCCATCAGAGAATGCTCGGATGGGAAAGTTTAAATTATCCTTCCGCAAACAGTAAGATCCCACCATGTGTCCTCACGCCCACTGCCCAACTGCACTGGGAACAACTGAGGAGTAGACAGATATTAGCCCTATTTGCGCTGTGCATTTAAAGCAGTATAATACCACACAACTTTAAACAGTCGTGGCTTCCAACAGTTTGTAAAGGAAAACTTTCCCCAGCTAATCTCCCTTAGGCAGGGTTAATAATGTTCTATCCATCCGTGTAACATGGAATCTAGTACTCTGTGTGATCTTCTGACAAGGAAATAGCATGCTTCTTTCCATTTTGCAGATTACAGCCACATCTGAACTGTACATTTAAAGCAGTATCACAACACTTTAAACAGCCATGGCTTCACCCAAAGTATCCTGGGAACAGTAGTTTAAGGGTGCTGAGACCACTATCCCCTTCACAGAGCTACAATTCCCAGAGTTCGCTGGGAATAGGTATTGATTGTTAAACCATTCTGAAGATTGTAGCTCTGCAGGGGTAGGGCTCTCCTAGCAACTCTCAGCATCTTTAACAGCTTCCAGGATTCTTTGGGGTAAAGCCATGGGTATTTGAAGTTGGATGCTTTAAAAGTAAATGCAGATGCAGCCTTTGTGTGTTCATGTCTTCGTCAGCTGTTCCCAATGGCTATAAGCTGGGCAGCAAGGAGACACCAGCGGGCACACAAATCTATCATGTCTCTTCTCGGTCATTTCTTTCCTCAGAAGGTTGATAGCACCCTCCTACCAAGAGATTTTCCCTTGCAAATGTTTCCCTCCTCACATTGGCCTTATAGGGTAAATGCAGAGCTGGGAACTTGTTCTTCTGTCCTAGCTTGCTTCTAAAAAATTGCATTATGCGCCACATCCTAGAGCAGAACCTCTAGCTTTGGCCAAATGTGGCCCTCCAAGTTTCTCTTCCTGGCCTTCGGGACTCCCTTACATGCCCCCTCTCCTGAGGCTATGCCCCACCCCAGCCCTGCTACACATGCTCCTCAGTAAGAGCTGTTCAACAGTGGAACTGTCTCCCTCGACAGCAGGTGGGCTCTCCTTCCTTGAAGGTTTTTAAGCAGAGGTTGAGTGGCCCATCTGTCCTGAATGCTTGAGATTCCTGCATTGCAGGAGGTTGGACTACATGACCCTTGGGGTCCCTTCCAATTCTACCATTCTAAGTATTTTTGCCTGGCCAAAAATTGAATCATGACTATGCTTACCTGGATGGATGATGGAGAGGGTGGTTTTTTATGGGGGAGGGGGGATGCCATGTAGCCCCTTAAAGGTTACCAAAGAGGCATTGTGGCCACTATGCAGGAAAAGGTTCCTGACCCCTGTTCTACAGCTTGCTTTCCAGTGAAGTCATCCACTCCCCCTCTAAATGTTTTAGCACCTTTCGAGGCATACGAAGAGCTCGGGAAGAGTCCTCCAGCTCCAGAGGCCAATGCTGGGACAGCTCAGCCAACCTCGGAATCACTTCTGGAGTTTATGGGTGAGATTATTATTTTTGTGTGTGTGTCCACAATAGACTGGCTAAACTCTCTGTTACTAATCAAACATCCCTCGGGGCAGGGGCAGTCATTGGGATAGCACATGGTTAGGACCACTGGAGGGCAGCATCTGTACTGGTTGCCGATCTGCTTCCTGGCCACATTCAAGGTGTTGCTATAAGTATATAAGAAGCAGGTGGCGCTGTGGTCTAAACCACAGAGCCTAGGGCTTGCCGATCAGAAGGTCGGCGGTTCGAATCCCCGCGGTGGAGTGAGCTCCCGTTGCTCGGTCCCAGCTCCTGCCAAACTAGCAGTTCAAAAAGCACGTCAAAGTGCATGTAGATAAATAGGTACCGCGGGAAGGTAAACGGTGTTTCCGTGTGCTGCTCTGGTTTGCCAGAAGCGGCTGTACGCCGGCTCCCTTGGCCTATAGAGCGAGATGAGTGCCGCAATCCCAGAGTCATCCGCGACTGGACTTAACGGTCAGGGGTCCCTTTACCTTTACCTTTATAAGTATAAAAAGCCCTTAACAGCTTGGGACCAGTTTACTTGCAGGATCTCCTTACTCTCACTAGGGAGGTTTGTCTGGCACCTTCCTTGTACCGGTATATCTTTAGGTGCCAGGCCAAAACATTCCTCCTCAACCCCTTTGGCTGATTATTATTCTACAGCCTTTTAAATGTGTTTGTGAGAGAGGGGTTATTGTTTCGTTGTTTCTGTTTTAACTATTTATCTGTTCTTTTATCTCGTATTTTAACCTTGTGAACTGTCCTGAGATCTTTTGATGAAGGGTGGCATATAAATCTAATAAACAAATAAATAAACTCTACTTCCCGTTGTGTACCACTTGGATTTTTAAAAATTAAACCGAGGTACAGATTTTTATAAAGTGAATGCTTGGGGCTCACCTGATAATGTCTTGTCGAATTATCAGTAATGCCCTATGCCTTTCTACTGCCCACAATATCATGCGAAATGCACACTGAAATGTCTTCTGGCATGAAAGGAGTGTAAAAATATTAGCCATACCTTAGCAACTGGCCACTATTAACCATTGTTGAACTAATAACCTCTCAAAATGCATGCTAATGCACTTTGATGTTGCTCAATTAATATTAACGCACTTCTCAGATTTGGATCTTCATGTGTCCAATAGTTTTCTTGTCTTCTTTATCATGTCTTGCACTGTTTCAACCTGTTCTTTTTGTGGAAGTCAGAAGCATCCCACACAAGACGGGACTCTCTCGACCGCATGTTCTCTTGAAAAGATCCATCAACTGGAACAATGGTAAATGTGTTTATTTTACTATCTCTTTAAGAATGAGGAAGGGCAGGTACAATGCCTTGCTACTGTATGTCTCCTGGAACATTGCAAGGTGTGGGAAGGGTTTGATAAGAGAACCTGTATCAGGAAATTTTCAATGTCTAATGTTTTACAATTTTTTTATGTGTTGTAAGCCACCCAGAGTGGCTGGGGAAACCCAGCCAGATGGGTGGAGTATTAAAAATTATTATTATTATTATTATTATTATTGGGAGATAATGTTTTAAGGGCATGCAATTTCTTAATACATATGTCTATGCTGAGATCTAATTGTCATGCAACATTATTAGAAGTTGCATTTGTTGTACTCCTAAGAACAAGTGGATAGCAAGAACAGGGGAGTGATTCAAAGGTTTAGAGAAGGTGTGTGGTACAGCCCTCCTAGGTGTGAGAATTTCATGTTTGAATGGTTTCACACACTCACACCCCCACTATCATCTTCCTGGAGTTTGGTAAATATATTACAGGAAGAAATAGCCTGGCAAGACAAAGAAAACATAAGTTTATTGCTCATGGCAAGCAAAGCTTTACATCCGGCCAAGATGGAGTGTAGAAATTACACTGGCGCATGGCAGCTTATCCCGGGACTAACTAAATTGGAGAAGCAAGAAAGGACACAGTGAGAAGATGTGATCTGCTTTGCTAACAATTAGTTACTTAAAGAGAAGGATTAGTTACAGGTAGATAGCCGTGTTGGTCTGTCATAGAGAAGGAATCAGTGAGGGAAGTATAGGTTGCCTTTCAGTCTCCCGCCACCTGCTGGTTCAGGTACCTCATTGCAAGGACTGCTACTTCACTCACCAACACATCTAAACTCTGTAAACCAGTGTTTTCCAAAGTGGGCAGTACCACCCCTGGAATGACCCAGGGGGCAGTAGTAGCCTTGGGTGCAATTGGAGGGGTGTTGAATAAAAATAAGAGGATAGTGGAAGCATAAAGAAGAGAAGAAATTTTTGAAAAACCGTTTGTACTGTACATGTTTTATCTGTTGTGTAACGACGCGGGTGGCACTGTGGTCTAAACCACTGAGCCTAGGGTTTGCCGATCAGAAGGTTGGTGGTTCGAAACCCCCCCCCCTGGGGTGAGCTCCTGCTGTTTGGTCCCAGCTCCTGCCCACCTAGCAGTTCGAAAGCACATCAAAGTGCAAGTAGATAAAAGGTAGGTACTGCTCTGGAGGGAAGGTAAACAGCGTTTCTGTGTGCTGCTCTGGTTCGCCAGTAGTGGCTTTGTCATGCTGGCCACATGACCCAGAAGGTGTATGCCGGCTCCCTTGGCCAGTAAAGCAAGATGAGCGCCGCAACCCCAGAGTCGGTCACGACTGGACCTAATGGTCAGGGGTCCCTTTACCTAATGATGCTTACTGCCAAGTCAGGCACCATTGCAGGGACGGCGACAATGCCTCCCCTGGAAATGGCAGTTGTAGTGGAGGCAGAGGATTTTTGCGGACTTGGGTGAACCCTATTTGGCTTCAGCCAGGGCCAGCAAGTGAATCAATGGCAGGCAGACTGCAGTTCTGGGGGCCCCCTGCGGTGGATTGGACTGAGCTGGAAGGTTTCACTTTGGTCCACCCCATGGGTTTTTAATCCCGGGGCCTCGTCCACCTCCTTGCAAAATTCAAAGAAGTGGGAATTTCCAAGGGTGCCTGGATTTTGGTTCCCATGTTGCTTCAGACAGTGTGAAGTAAGTAGCGTCACCTTAAAATGAGAAATGATATTAATTTCTCCTCCATACCATGGTTCTGCTGGCTGACGTTGATGGAAATTGTAGTCCCAAACATCTAGAGGGCACCAAGTTGCAGAGGTCTGGTGTAAGAGAGATCGTGGGTGCATGGCTCATGGTGCTTTCTTTAATTTACAGTGATTCCAAACCGGCCCGCCTTCGCAAGGATTGTTGTCGAAGGTTCTATAGGCTTTGGTTTTGCCTTTGTGATCGCAATTGCTTTGTGGTGTCTCCTCTCGTAAGTATGTCTCTTTTTAAATAATAATTTTAAATTAGGGTTTTTTTTAGACGAAATTTGAAATTATTCAATTCACTTTTGATATAATAATTTCTTACATTTTGACTTCCCATTCTGACGTCCGTGGTGCTCCTGTTGCAGTCATCTATCTGCTGCCATAACTACCATTTATTTTCATAATATTCATTTATTTATTCTCCTCCCCTTGCCTATAATTCAAATCCTGCTTGCAATTTCATTTGACCATATTTTTTTCCTTAAATAGTTCCTTAAAAAATACCCATGCTTTGGTCTCTTATTTTTGCTGTCGATTTTGCCATCTCTGCATATCCCAGTAACTTTAAAATCCATTCTTCCTTTGTTGGAATTTCTCCTTCTTTCCACTTCTGCACATACGGGATTCTGGCTATGGTAGCAGCATACATAAACAATTTAACCTTTTATTTATTTTATATATTTTTTTGCTTGGTGTTTGAGCATCACCCTTGCATGTGGCAAGTCAAAGGTTCAGTCCCAGAATCTCTAGGTAGGACTGGGAATTCTCCCTGTCTGAAACCCTAGAGAGCTGCTGCCAATCAGTGTAGACAGCGCTGAGCTAGATGGACCAGTCTGACTCGGTATAAGGCAGATCCCTATATTATTGCTGGATAAATGTTCATTAGCCATAGTAATAAATAGGTTTTGGCCAACAGTGCTTTCACATCTATCTCTCTCTCTGAGGAGTGATGGCGCACTAGCTGTTGGGAGGCGGGGCTTCAGATGCCTTCTTCCTGTGACAAACTTGCTTCCTCTTCCAGGGAATTGGTAGGTCGACTGAAGGGGGTTAACGCTCGTGGCAAGCGCCTTTTGGCACAAAATTACTTTTTGAGGCAAGTCCAGGAGGAAAAAGAGGCAGGCAGGAAAAAACTAATGGAAGAAATGGAATATGAAGGCTCAACTAAGACAGGTAAGACTGTTGTCAATGATGCACCTGTAGACCCGAGGTGGAAAGACTTCAGTATTGTCAGATCTGCTTTGATTTTTACTAGAAACCTCAGCTCTACCAACCAGTGCCAGGTGCAAAAGAGATAAGGGCCCCTCCAGACAGGAATTTTATTGTGGGTATATTGTGCAACAATAATAGTGCATTGGGGTTCCTTTGAACACCTTTCTGTTCATGATGCTATCAGGGTGGTCCTATGCGATTCCACATTCAATACTGTTAGTGCCTTAAAACATGCACACACCTGCAGATGTTTTGGGGTGATCAAACTGCTTCATTTCCAGTAGGTGTGTATCCCATAATTTCCTGCTGAAATCTCAATCTACCTATTGAACTAATTTACAAAACTATTAACACACTTTTACAAGCATTGAATGCCACAACATAGCAAGATAATACAGAGAATGAGAGGAAAACTAATAACTCCTTTCAAGGCTTCCTTGATCCAACTAATCTGAGGAGACCAACGTCCAATATCAGATTCCTTTTAATCATTTATGGACATTTAAGAACTTTGGGGAGATGCTTTATGACTCTTTGTTTGCTGTGTTTGAACTACTCTATAAGCTTTTGTTCTGAAGTGCCTCAGGGCAGACCTTCTCAATGGACATGTTGGGTTGAGCTCTGTCCTTTCGCAATACATAAATAAAATAAATAAAAAGGTCGGATGCCTAAATCTGGATGCTGGAGCTGAAACAGTTTCTTGGTTATTTAAAAGGTGGTCCCTCACCTGGGTAACAAACAGAGGTGGTATAGAGGTGAATTATTACCACATTGCTCCCATGTGCTCTAATATTACGGTATATGTGCATGCTAACAACAAAAACAATGTGCCACCTTCTTGGATAAAATTTCACTGAGGAAATTTACAAATTAAAATAATGTGCATCAATGCAACAGGAAAGCAAAATACAGTGGTACCCCGGGTTACGTACCTGATCCGTTCTGGGGTGCCGTTCGCACCCCAAACAGTGCACAACCCGGGCGTCCATTTTGCGCATGTGAGAAAGCACGAACTGTGCAGAACGCTTCTGCACACGCACGGACCGCGCGGACATGCACAGAAGCGTCCATGCGGCGAAATCCACTTCCAGGTTTGCGGAGTACGCAACACGGAGCGTATGCAACACGAGGTACGACTGTATGTCTTCCAAGCTAATCTCCCTTAGACAGGGTTAGTAATGTTCTGCCTATCTGTGTAACATGGGGTCGAGTACTCTGTGTGATCTGACAAGGAATGGAATGCTTTTTCCATTTACAGATTTCAGCCCCATCTACACTATACTTTAAAGCAGTGCCATGCCCCATTCAACAGTCATGGCTTTGCCCAAAATATCCTTTAGTTTGTTAAGGGCACTGGGAGTTGTTAGGAGAACACTTACACAGCTATGGTTCTTTGAATTCTTTGGGAAGAGGGGTTGTTAAACTTGTTTGCGAAAAGGGAAAAAAATTAGGTATACATCAAGGAGGATTCCTGGATGCCACAATCCAAAGGGCAAGTACTTCTTGGCTAGAGAACCCCAACAGGGATTTTAAATCACCAAAACTACAGCAGTGGAAATAATGGAAATATAGTGTTATGAGTTTGTGGGTGCTAGACCACTATGATCTCCGAATCAAGCAAGTGTCAGAATTTAATCCATTGTTGTTGTTGTTGTTGTTGTTGTTGTTGTTGTTGTTGTTGTGTATCAAATAAAAATAGATAAAACAAATAAAAATATAAAAGAAGAACAACCAGGAAATAGCCAGGTAGACTAAGATTGATTACCTAGTCCCTTCCAAGGTGAGCTAAGCCTGGCAGGACAGCTTTATGGTCTTACATAACTTCATGCATTAATTAGATTTAAGCATGTTGGTTATATGAGGCTGGTTGTCTCACAAAACCACTCAGGAAACTAAATAAAAAAATTCCTTCCAGTAGCACCTTAGAGACCAACTAAGTTTGTTCTTGGTATGAGCTTTCATGTGCATGCACACTTCTTCAGATACTCAGGAAACTGTAGCTCTGTAGAGGGAGTAAGATTTTCTTAACAATTCTCAGTGCCCTTAACAAATCTCCAGGATTCTTTGGGAGGAAGCTATGGATGTTGGAACTAGAATGACACTGTTTTGTATGTATATTGCAGGTGGGGCATATGCCAGACATCCTGCTGAACGCTGGAGTTGGCGCAATCAAATAGTTGATGAAGCCCAAGAAGCCTGCCCCCTCCTCACCAAAAATCCCCCAATTTATTCTTGGAATTAAGTGGAAATAACACAATTTGGCCAAAGCTATCAAATGAGCACATAACTAGGCTTAGATGTGAAACTGGCAGCTAGTCTGGTTTTATCTTTCTAAGATAGTTCTATTATATTGTAGCTGAGGAGTATGAATTGACTATACGAGCTAAGAAGTATGAATTGTTGGGAAAGGATCCAGAAGAAAACCCTGTATTTGGGAGCCTTTAATGTTTTGCTATGTTTTGCTGTGTTCTGTTATATTTTGCTGGAAGCCACACAGATGGCTGGAGCAACCCAGTCAGATGTGTAGGGTACAAATTATTATTATTATTATTATTATTATTATTATTATTATCATCATCATCATCATTATCATTATAGAAACAAGGAAAAAGAAAATAATGGAAGAAGAGGAGGAGGAAGGAGGATATTCTGTCCCAGAAGGAAAAGCAAAGAAAAAGAAGAAAGGGAAAAGGCATGCAATAAAGAAGAAACTAGGTAAAATTAAGAAGGTTGCAAAATCAGAAGCTGTGCAAAAGCACATTGGTAAAATTAAAAAGGCTGCAAAATCGAAAACCGTTCAGAAGCATATTGGTAAGATCAAGAAAGCAGCAAAATCGAAAGCCGTTCAGAAGCATATTGGTAAGATCAAGAAGGCCGCAAAGTCCAAGACTGTTCAGAAGCACATTGGTAAGATTAAGAAGGCCGCAAAATCGAAGGCTGTTCAGAAGCACATTGGGAAGATTAAGAAGGCTGCAAAGTCCAAGACTGTTCAGAAGCACATTGGGAAGATTAAGAAGGCCGCAAAGTCCAAGACTGTTCAGAAACACATTGGGAAGGTCAAGAAGGCAGTGGCATCAAAGGCAAAGAATAAGAAAGAGGAAAAAAGTAAGAATGAGAAGAGGTCTAAAAAGAAGAAGGAAAGTGAGACGAAAAGTAAAAAAAGCTCACACAAAAAAGTGAAACGTAGAAAAAGTGAAGAGGATTCTGAAGACTCTGACTAGCAAGCACAAAGACTGGAACCAGGTGGTCAATGGGGATTGGTCAAGAGCAGGCGGAGTGCAGAATCATCCCAAAAGGAAAGTGAAGAGGGCAGGGGCACAGGTGGCCTCACATCAGGGGTAGCGAAAGTAGTGCCCTTCAGATGCTGCTGGACTACAGCTCCCATTATCCCTAACACCATTGGCCAAGACAGCTGGGGATGATGGGAGCTAGAGTCCAACAACATCCACATTGGCTACCCCTGCTTGCATTATTAGCCTGGTCTTGATGACAATGGAGGGACTTCCTCTCTGAGCGCTTCTTCTCATGGCAGAGAACGTTGTACTGCCACCTACAGATGAAATACAAAAGATTGAAATTCACATCTGAAAAAAAAGTGTCCAAGGGTATGCTTTCCCTGCAGTATTGAGTGGGAGCCTCTTTTCCCAAAAATGGAAAAGCTGTCTTTCAGGAGACTTCACCATTGTTTAAAGCGGTGGTTCCCAACCTTTCTTTGGCCATGCCCCACATAAGCATCTCTAAACTCCTGATGCCCATCCCCACCTCCTGTGACATATAATTCTTATTATTCAAAAAGTGAACTCCTATTCATGTGGAGGAAGCCTAAAAGGCCATTCACTGTTAATAACTCATTCTCAAATTGCCCCCTCTTAAAAATCAAATTTGCCCCCCTGTGGGGCGCATGCCCCACCTTGGGAACCATGGGTTTAAAGGCCTGGCACTCTCCCTACTTTATTAGTTATTTTTTCTTAATATATAGGGTTGCATCCCATGCTAGTCCTACTCAGAGTAAACCCATTGAAATTAATGGAGATGGCTAACAAGTCCATTATTTTATTTACTCTGAGTAAAGCTTTGTTGGATGCAGTCCAGAATATCAGTCAGTAACATGCCATAAAATGTGTGTCAAATGCAGGTATTCCACAGTTACCCAGTGACAACAGCTGGTGGGCATCGTTTTGGGAAAATGGCCTCAAGGGCAAATTCTGACCCTCTGGTTGGGCAATGACTGGCTCCTGAGCTGGAGTGCCTAGCTACTGGAAAATTGAGCAAGCTTAAGAAAAAAGTGGGTGGCTCTGTGGTCTAAACCACTGAGCCTAGGGCTTGCTGATCAGAAGGTTAGTGGTTTGAATCCCCGTGACGGGGTGAGCTCCTGTTGTTCGGTCCCAGCTCCTGCCCACATAGCAGTTTGAAAGCACGTCAAAGTGCAAGTAGATAAATAGGTACCGCTCTGGCAAGAAGGTAAACGGCGTTTCCATGCGCTGCTCTGGTTCGCCAAAAGCAGCTTAGTCATGCTGGCCACATGACTCGGAAGCTGTCTGCAGACAAACGCTGGCTCCCTTGGCCTATAGAGCGAGATGAGCGCTGCAATCCCAGAGTCGTCCACAACTGGACCTAACGGTCAGGGGTACCTTTATCTTTACTAAGAAAAAAGTGCTGTAGCCATTTCTTCTCTGTGGTCTGCCTGTCTCTTTTAGGATTCAGCTCAATCAGTTTAACCCTTCCCTTTCCCAATAGCACAGCTTTGGTATCTGATTCTTCCCCATACCCACCTCCCTGCTTCTTGCCTCCCCTAAATTGTGGAAAGGGCATTCATGATCAAGATTGAAGTGAGGGGGGAGTATTTCACCCTTTCCACATATGCAAAGGTCCCAATTAAAATCACCCATTCAAACAACTGCGGCTGTAGAAGGGAGAACCTCCCACTTAGCCACAGAACGCCAGAAGTGTTGAAGCAGAGTCTCTGTTCCTGACTGAGTCTCCTGCATTTCTAAGCTACTAGCCTCTTAGCACACTCATAAATACAGCACGTTGCTATTCCACTTCCAGCTTAAAGTAGTATAGCAACGACTGGTTGCTGATAAATCGTCCACATCTGAAAGTACCTGAGATCTGGACCCAGCCTATAAAGGGTTTTTTGAAAGCTTGGGTGGCCTACCTGTGGAAGATGTGGTTGGAATCCAAATGTCATCAGTCCCCAGCCAGCAAGGCCAATAGTCTGGGAGGATGGGAATTGCATTCCAGCAGCATCCATGGTACCATTAGTTCCCCACCCCTCTTTGAAAGCAATATGGGCAGTGTTCATGATCAATGACATACATTGGTTGACCTTCCCATGTGCCAAGGAAGTTTATTTTGTTTTGAACTTTCCAACCCTGTGATGTTTCCCTGATCATTGCTGATGACATACTCAATCAGAGAGGAAGATTAATAGCTACCCATTGCCTGAAATTGGCAAGAATTCCTTCTTGCAGTAGGGAGACAGTATAAATTTCCCTTTTGCAAATTCCTGGAGGAGACTTCTGCCACAGCCTGTTTGTTTGTTTGTTGTTTGTTTGTTGATTGGCTTATTGCATTTCTATCCCACCTTTCCTCCAAGGAGTTCAATGTGGCAGTACCGGTACATAGTTCTCTTTGTCCCCATTTTATCCTCACAACCACCCTGCAAAGTAGCTTAGGCTGAGAGGCAATGACTGACCCAGTGACTGCCTTTATGAGCAAGTGAGGATTTGAACCTGTTGGATGGATTTTGGTAAGTGGGAGAGCATATATTAAACTTAATTTATCTCTCCAGTTCACGTGAATGAGGTTTAGACCCTCAACCTTTAATTGTTAAAATATTATGATCCCTTTGCAGAGTAAAAATGGAAACTTGAGACCAGGCTGCTTAGCTTTAAATTTACTTATCCAGCATAAAAGCCAACTCCTAGGGGCCCCAATTAAATATTTGAGGGAGCCGGGGGGCAAGTTGATAGGCTTTGCCATTCAAATGGTGTCCATGCACCCTGTCTTGTGATCGATTATGTGGGGGGGGGCTTACCTGCCCCCCTCCCAGCAATATTTTATTCAGGTTGGCACCCCTGTCATTCAGATTGTCCCAGTAGTCTGGGTTCCTCCCTCTTTCCCTCCTGGAAAATAATCAGGTTACAGACTGTGTAGTACTAGTAAGCATAAGAAAATACAACTTTTACTCACTTGTAAGTCTTGCCAGGATTCAGCAAAGTGTAGTGAAGGCAGACAGCAATACTTATGAGTTACTTTATACCTATTAAAGTACTAAGATGGCATTTGCTTTCTGGAGAGAGAAAATGACACATCCATCTCCATCAGCAAGCAAATGAAAAAGAGAGCGATCTGAGGGAAGGAGGAAATACTAAGAATCCTTTGTCTTGTTTTCCGCCACATAAGTTCAGTGGAAATGATGTCACAGAGGTGTTCTCTCTAGGAATTCAACTCTCTGTGAGTCTTAACGCCTACCCCTTGATACATTTGCACAGTAAACATAATTTGGCATATTGGCTACAGATTTTTCCCACAGAACCTTGGTCTCCTAGGTTTCTAGTCCAGCACTGTAACCACTATGCCACAGTGGCCTTGAATCAAACAACTTACAAGGGAGTCAAATGTGAGAAAATTTGAGACATTAGACACATGGGTAGGTAGGTGTCTTTCATGATTAGCACAGAAACCAAGCAGCCTGGTCAGGGAGGGACAGAGTGGACCACCCCTCATCCACCTGGTAGAAGGTGCTGCTGCTGCTGCTGCTGCTGCTGCTGCTGCTGGTGGTGACTAACGTTATTTTTACTAGTAGTCTGCATTTCCATGCTACTAGCCTGCTAGCAAGCTCATAGGTAATTGTGCAAGCCAGTAACTGGTGTGGGCTATTTTACAAAGCTGGTCTACCTATGGCTATTAGTCACAATGGCCTTATGGAACCTGCATCCCCAGACGCAGTGCACAGCAGAAAAAAGTGGTTGCCTTCGTGCCCTCAAGATGGGCTTATTGGAAGCATCCCAATGGTCACTATAGGAAGCAATAGGAATGGGGAGCAATGGAAGCTGGTCCATTAGAATGAATGGGGCCCTGCCCCACTAATCTTAGTCTGCCCTCTCAGCATACATAGTCTGCCTCCCTGCTAGCAACAAGGCCAGGAGGTGGCCCTAGCTGTCTGCTTCCAGCCTTCTTAGTCTCAAGATTCCGCTTGAAGTAGAATTCAGTGGGAAGGGAAATGGTGACAAAGAATTAAGCTACATTCACACCATACATTTAAAGAACTCTGATACCACTTTAACCCCCCCCCCAAAAAAAAAAATCCTGGGAACTGTAGTTTGTTAAGGCTGATTAAAGTTGCTAGGAGATCCCTATTTCCCTCACAGAGCTACAGTTCTCAAGAGTGGATTAAACAGTCTCTCTTCCCCAGGGACTCTGGGAATTGTAGCTCTACAAGAGGAATGTTGGGTCTCCTTACAACCTCTGAGATCATCCTCTGAAGCAATTTGCAGCTGCTGATGACAAGGTGTGAATTCCCCCTCACCCCCTCCCCACATTACATTTAAAGAGGTAGCAGCAAAAAAAAAATTCTTTAAAAACTATCTCAAACCTGTCCTAAATTTTATTTCCTAAGTCATACCTGGGCTTTGCCATTAGGGGGAACCAACAACACATCCCAAACCTCATATCAAGATTTTTCAGTCTTTAAAGAAAAATTTCATGGTCTGAACATTCTCTCTTACACCCAGCTCTCCCCACCCCCCACCCCAATCATCATTATTCACAGTAGTAGTAAGTAGTAGTAGTAGTAGTAGTAGTAAACAGAAACTTGCAGTGCCAACGCCTTGTTTGGAATATTTTGGAAAACATTTGTTAAAACACTGTCCAAATGGTTTGGGTTTCTTTGAAATTATATTGGACAGAATCACTTAATGTGTTCAACTGGGGGGAAACGTCACTGGCGTGTGTGTGTGTGTGTGTGTGTGTGTGTGTGTGTGTGTGTGTGTGTGTGTGAAATACAACATCTTCCATTGCAATTGTCTCTCCATAGCTGCTTTGGGGCTCCCCCTGAAGCCCAGAGATAGCTGCCTCCCCCCCCAAAAAAAAATAAACCATATTGTGATCTAGCAGTTGGGTAGCCAGGTGTCCTAATTTACAAGTAACAGACCTCTATTTCAATGAGAGTCCTAAGAACATACAAAGAGCCCTGCTGGGATGAGGTCAATGGCTCATCTATCTAGCCCAGCATCCTTTTCTCACAGTGGACAACTGGAAAGGCCCATGAGAAACCCACACGCAGGACCTGAGTGCAACAGCAGTCTCCCCACTTGTGATTCCCAGCGACTGGTATTTAGAGGCATGCTGCCTCCAACAGTGGAGGGAGGATATAGCCATCATAGCTAATAGTCACAGATATCCTGCATTAATTTGACTAATCCCAAATTCAATCCCTGCCATCTCCAGGTTGAGTTGAGGAAGATTCCTGACTTTCGAAACCCAAGACAGCTGCTACCAGTCAGTGTACACAAGAGGCACCCAACAAGTTAACCCTCCAGAGGTTGTTAAACCACAACTCCCATTGGCCCTAGCTAGAATAGCCGAAAGTCAGGGGCGATAGGATTTGTAGTTCAATGTCAACTGTAAGATGCCACGTTGGCTAGCTCTGTAAACTATATGAATTGTGACGGACCAGTGGGAACACTGCAGTTTGAACTTAATGGTCTTGTGCATGGAGGGGACAGGCTCTTGGCATAGTGGTCCAACTTGGAATAAGGAAGCTTCTAGTGCAGTGATGGCTAACCTTGACACTCCAGATGTTTTGGAACTACAACTCCCATCATCCCTAGCTAACAGGACCAGTGGTCAGGGATGATGGGAATTGTAGTTCCAAAACATCTGGAGTGTCAAGGTTAGCCATCACTGTTGTAGTGAATGTGATAGCTGCAGCTTTAGAGGTGTGGGTTTAGCCAGAGATGCAGGAAAATGCCTTATACCACTGGAGTCTAGCTGATATTGGCTATGTGGCCCTCCAGGTATTCAGACAGTGGGCATTCCCCAAACTACCTGGTGTTGCCATTGGGAACTGAACCTTGAACCAGATGCTCTGCCACCCAACCAAAGCCCTGCCCCAGATCTACACAGCTGCTAAAGCCCAATGAAATGTGCAGCTCATTGACATCAAAGGGCTTTAGCATCCTTAACACCATGTTGGAATCTGTGGCCCTTGCATAGAATGTATCTCACTGGCACCAGTTTCAGTTGAAAAAGGCATGGTGTCACAAATGTCCCCATAAATCCATGAAAAAATATTTCCGGCAGCTGTGTTTTGCAGAGAGGGAGATTTTTTTTAACAAAGCTATGCTTCCCTGATTCAGTGGTGTTCAGTGGAAGAAGCTACTGGGAAATGTAATTGATAATTTTTAAGTAAATGTAGCCTGAGCACAGAATGCAGATGGTAAACCTGCCATGCTGCTGACCTCAAGTTATGATTAAAATAGGAAACAAACAGGAGGCACCGAACTTTGTAATAATTATTTTCGCAACCACTGTTGTTTGCTCCATAATGCAGGTCGGTGGGTCAGCCCGGAGATTCTTCCTAATATATTAGTAAATAAATTTGAACAGATTTTAATTTGCTAATGGAAAGGGCTGCAACAGTTGCTCGTATGCAGCGAGATACTTTGTCTAACTCATCAGCATGCATCACAGCCACTCGGAGCCATTCACAGAAAATGTTACATTTCCATAAACTGTAGTGCAATTTGTCAGGAGGGAGGGAGGAAAAAAAACATCCTCTGCAAACTCTGTGAGATTAAAGATAAATGCGTATCATGCAGCCATCATTCTTCAAGAGAGTCTTTAAGATAACTGAATGCCAAACACCTGCTTCAGAAGTCTTGCCAAGTAATCTGGTACCTGCACCAATATCCAAGGTGCAAAAAAGAAAAGAAAAAGAAAGAAGATAGGCGATTCCAGTTGGAACAGTGGACATGTTAAGATATGAAACTGCAATGGGTCTTCTGCCGGTTTCAAAGAATTTACCACCCATCCAGTGTGGTATTGCTTGGTCATATAGATTTGTAAAGTAAGAAGGCACCATCTTGTCCAACCCCCTGCAATGCAGGAATCAGTGTTAAATAATCTCTGACAGATGGCCACCAAACATCTGTCTAAAAACCTCCTATGAAGGAGAGTCCAGCAGTTTCCAAGGTAGTTAAAAACCAGCCCTGTGGCATAAATCTGCATAAAGTTTGCATAGGTTAATTTATATGCATAGATGCAAATACAGACTTCTGAGTAAATTAAGGTGGAAGGTGGCTGTGGACACAAGCAAGCATAAGAGCCTGTGAGATCAGTCCAGTAGCCCATCTAGTCCAGCATCCTATTCTCACAGTAGCTAACCTGATGCCTGTGAGAAACCCACAAGTTGGAACTGACTCTGGGGCACTCATTGAAGTTTGCACCAGGTGGGGTAGAACATCACTGGTTTACTGTGCTATTCCCACACTACCAATAATTAATGCACAACCACTTGCGAACTCAGCAGAAATTCCTATGTACCCTAGTAGATTCAGTCTACTAGTGGAACATTTATGACAGCCATGCTTGGCTATCTCTCAATTTAGTGAATGTCAACATCCACATCTGAGTCTTGCAAAACTGTTTGGGTGTTTCAAGACTCATAGATTCAGCAGTGAAGGGATTGAGAGAAGGAGGGTTGTGGTCCAAAGTTCCCTGGGCAAACTTGGATCCATTGCTTTTCAGGTGTTTCCAGACATTTGAGGCAGGATTCAATCACATACTGGTAAATTCAGGTGACACAATTATACTTGAGAGGTCTCATGCAACATGGACTTTTGTGGTAAGAAGAGCAATAGGTTAGTGTGCTGGAAAGAGCGGAAAGTGTGAGGCAACACTTGCTTTCACAAGTTTATTAAACCTTCCTGCAAACAAATCAGAATGAATGATCAACAAAGATGTCATCTGGAAGCACCTCCTAGATCACGGCGTAGGAGGTGGAAAATCTATGCCAACCTGACTTCCTTGAAGGGTGAGCAAAAGTAAAAGGGGATGCAGAATACAAAGGTCATGGGGGGGGCATTTCCAGAAAAGCGGTATATCTATATTTGGATCAGGGTCCGGTATGGTTTCAAATTGGATGGGGGAACCGCATGTTGAGATTCCTGTACTAGATGACCCTTGGGGTCCCTTGCAACTCTATGATTTGATGAATCTTAGAATCCACAACTGCAACTTAAGAGCATAAGAGGCTGCCTTATGTCAAGTCAGGAAATTGTTCCATCTAGCTCAGTGTTGCCTACACTGACTGGCAGCAACTATTCAGGGTTTCAGGCAGTGGTCTTCCTCAGCCCTGTCTGGAGCTGCTGGGGAGTTAACCTGGGACCTTCTGCATGCAAAGCAGATGTTCTACCACTACACTCCCAGAGAAGGCAGGTGTGCCCATGGCAAAACAACAGTAGAAAGGGGGAAACTCTGTTGCATTTAATAATAATAATAATAATAAATCCTTCCAGGAGCACCTTAGAGACCAACTAAGTTTGTTCTTGGTATGAGCTTTCATGTGCATTTCTTCAGATATCTGGAAGGAATGTTTTTATTTTATTTTGTTTCGACTATGGCAGACCAACACAGCTACCTACCTGTAACTGCATATAATAAGTCTAAATCATTAACTTTGGACCACTGGTGGTCATGGAAATGTAATGCCTGGCTTTCCTGGTTCCAGCTGTGACTTTTCAGATGCAAGAGAGGATGGGAAAGGCAGCTGAAAAGGTCCTTGTTCACACCTCATTTTCTCTCTTTTGTGATGAGAGAGAGAAGCCATCCTTCAATGGAAACATATTAAGGAGCATCCAAAGATTACTCCCTAATGACCATAATCCTCTAAGGATTGGTTTGGAAAGAAAAGGAAGAACTCCTAGCATATCAGCAACAACATTTGCATTAACAGCTCCCAAAGATTCAGGTTTGGGAGCTGAGCAACAGCAAAAAGTTGTTGTTGTTGTTTACCGGTAGTCATGTCTGAGTCTGACTCTTCTTCTTGACCCCATGGACCAGAGCACGCCAGGCACTCCTGTCTTCCACTGCCTCCCACAGTTTGGTCAGACTCATGTTGGTAGCTTCGAGAACATTGTCCAGCAGTGATGCTTCTGAATCCCAGTTACTGGAAATCATAAGAGTGGAGAGGGCTCCGGTGCTCTGGTCCTATTTGCAGGTTTCCCAAAAGAAAAATCTGGTTGGCTACTAAGATAAGAAGATGTGAGACTAGATGGGCCATTGGCCTGATCCAGCTGGCTCTTCTTATGTTTTTACCACCTATAATGGGACCAATTTTTTTAACATGAAATGACAGTTGGGGTGAGGAGTGAGGTGGCCAAGTCTGCTGATGACAGAAATTTGTTCAGAGTTGAACCGAAAAGGGATTGTAAGGAGCTCCAAAATAATCCCTCCAGTCTAGGTGAATGAGTAGTAGAATGGCAGATGCAACACAATGTAAGCAAATGTGAAAGGATACACATTGGGGCAAAAACAAAACAAAACAAACTAATTTTCACATACACATTTATATGGTCTGAGTTTCTGGTGACAGGAAAGAGATCTTGGGATCATGATGAAAATGTGGACGCAAAATGTGGCAACTGCGGAAAAAGGAAATTCCATGCTGTGGATCATTAGGAAAGAGAATGAAAATAAAACTGCTAATATCACAATGCCATTACAGTGGTACCTCAGGTAAATAACTTAATTCGTTCTGGAGGTCCGTTCTTAACCTGAAACTCTTCTTAACCTGAGTTACCACTTTAGCTAATGGGGACTCCCACTGCCACTGCACCACCGCCACACAATTTCTGTTCTCATCCTGAAGCAAAGTTCTTAACCCGAGGTACTATTTCTGAATTAGTGAAGTCTGTAACCTGAAGCATCTGTAACCTGAAGTGTCTGTAACCCGATGTACCACTGTATACAAAACCTATGATGAGAGCACATTGGGTTGCTGTGTACAATTTTGGCCACCACATCTCAAAAAAATGGCATGTATGGGCCAATAAATCATGGCATATGCCCCCTACACTCAGCAGATGGTACCACACTTCTAAAAGATAAAGAAGCTATTGCACTGCACTGGAAAGAACTCTACCAACATCTCCTTAACCGCAACTCCCCCGTAGCTGCTGAGGTCCTCTCACAAATTCCGCAAAAACAAGTTAGAGATGAGCTTGCAGTATCTCCAAATCTGGGAGAGTTGTGTACAGCTATTAACCAAATGAAAAACAACAAAGCCAGTGGACCTGATGGGATACCTGCCGAAATCTTCAAAGTTGGCAGAATTGAACTTACACAACTTCACAAGCTCATCAAAAAAATCTGGGAAAGAGAAGAGATCCCAGCAGACTTTAGGGATGCCAAAATTATGGATCTCTTTAAAAAAGGACAGAACTGATTGTGGAAACTATCGAGGCATCTCTCTATTAGCTGCGGCTGGCAAAATTATTGCAAGGATCTTAGCAAACCGTCTCTTAACAATATCCAAGGTGACCCTTCCTGAATCCCAAAATCTTTTTTGGCCTTCTATGGGGACAATGGACATGATTTTCACTGCTCAACAGCTTCAGGAAAAATGCAGAGAGCAAAACCAACCCCTGTATATGGCATTTATTGACCTGACTAAGGCTTTCGACACTGTAAATCATAATGCCCTGTGGACTTTCCTTCTGAAAATTGGTTGCCCAGATAAATTTGTAAACATCATTTGGCTCCTCCATCAAAATATGACAGCAACAATCACAGATAACAATGGCTCTCAAAGTGAACCATTCACAGTGGGATCAGGTGTTAAACAGGGTTGTGTTATTGCCCCAACTCTATTCATTATTTTCATTGCCATGATCCTACACTTTGTCGAAGGGAAACTCCCCACCGGGGTAGAAATCATATATCGAACAGATAGAAAGCTCTTCAATCTGAGCAGGCTGAAAGCAAAGAGTAAGGTTACCATAACTTCCATCACAGAGCTTCAGTATGCTGATGACAACGTAGTGTGCACACGCTCAGAGGATGACCTCCAAACCATCCTAAATATCTTTGCAGAAGCTTACGAAAAGCTTGGCCTATCACTCAACATCCAAAAAAACCAAAGTGCTGCACCAACAAGTACAAAATAACCCCTCTGCAGTGCCACAAATCCAACTCAATGATGTAACGTTGGAAAATGTTGATCACTTCTCCTACATAGGCAGTTATCTTTCCACAAGGGCCAACATTGATGCCAAAATCCAGCATCGCCTGAGCTCTGCGAGTGCGGCTTTCTCCCGATTGAAGTGCATAGTGTTTGAGGACCGGGACATTCACAGAGAAACCAAAATGCTTGTTTACAAAGCTATTGTACTACCAACCTTACTATATGCTTGTGAAACATGGACCACTTATAAACGCCATCAACTCCTCGAAAGATTCCATCAGCGGTGTCTCCGAAAAATTTTACACATCACTTGAGAAGACAGGCAAACTAATATCAGTGTACTGAAAGAAGCAAAGATCACCAGTGTTGAAGCAATGATTCTTCAACATCAACTTCATTGGACTGGTCATGTTGTGCAGATGCTTGATGATCGTCTTCCAAAGCAACTAGTCTATTCCGAAATTAAAAATGGAAAGCGTAATGCTGGTGGTCAACAAAAGAGGTTTAAAGACTGTCTCAACGCAAATCTAAAAAAATGTAGTATAAACACTGACAACTAGGAAACACTGGCCTGCAAGCGCTCCAGTTGGAGAACAGCCTTTACCAAAGGTGTCGTGGGCTTTGAAGACACTCACACTCAGGATGCAAGGGAGAAACATGCTAAGAGGAAGGCACACTTGGCAAATCCACACCATGATCAACTCCGGCCCAGAAACCAATGTCCCCACTGTGGAAGGACGTGTGGATCCAGAATTGGCCTCCACAGTTACTTACGGACTCATTGTTAAAACTGTGTTTATGGAAGACAATCTTACATGGCTACGAGTGATTGCCAAAGAAGACTGTACAATTTTGGCCACCACATCTCAAAAAATGGCATTGTGTTGCTGAAAAGGCAACCAATATTATTCTTTGGCTGGAACAACTCCATTTTGAAGAAAGCTTACAGCCTTTGGTGCTTTTTAGTTTCTTAAAAAGATGAGTAAGGGAGGACATGATAGAGGTGGTAAAAAAAAAAAGCATATTGTTCAAAAAGTGGAAAGATAAGTTTTCCTTCCTCTCAAAATACTAAAACCCAGTGGGATCATTGGGTCTTCTTTAACATTCAAACTGAATACTGGAAGATTCAGAGCTGAGAAAATGAAGTATAGGCAACATCTCATTTACACGCGTTCAAGGCATCCAAGACTGTGCATGCACATGTTGCTGCAAACCCAGAAGTGGCATGAAAAGGGGCCAAAAGAGCATGAAAATGGCAAAAACAGTGTCTAGCAATCCCACAAGCTTCTGCAAGTGCAATCCTAGGAGCTCTTGCAACAACCGTTGAGGCCTGTGGAGAGTTGGAGTTTGAGCAAGGAAGCTCTTAGAAGAAATGATTGTGGTGTCTGCAGGCTTTTTCAATGGTGTTCCCAATATACACAATGTCACTTAAACAGTGGTGCCTCAGAGTGTAACCCCCATGTAAATGGGGATTTGCCTGTACATCTTAACACAGCACTTAGTTACCAACTATGGAATGTCCTATCACAATATGTAATAATTTGTAATATGTAATATTTGGCGGCTTTCACAACATCATAGAGTTGGAAGGGACCCCTAAGGGAAGATAAGGCTATCAGTAGCTATTAGACATGATGGTTGTGTACTGTCTCCATTTATCAGAGGCTGAATGACCCTAAATACCAGATGCAGAGCAGCACGAGGGGAAAGTGCCCTGCTTGCATCTGGCTAGCCACTGTGAGGCTAGAATGAGAGATTAGGTGAGCCTTTGGTCTAATCCAGCAGAGTTCTTCTTATGTTCTTTTTATATCGAATGTGGTGTGTGCTATCTAGTCTTTATCTGCCCTGCTGCCACTGCGCACATTATCTTTGAAAGAGACATTAATGGGGCTAATGCGTAACCCGACAAAACCTTTGTGCATCATTTCATAGACAAAGTCGTCCCAAAGTTCTTGCTACACAGACTTCCATTCAGTCACTGAGCTGCATTAAAGCATCAAATGGGTTATTCAGAATATACACTCCAAAAGGGGGTCAAAGAGAAATGGGGCGGGGGGGGAGGGAGGGAGGGAGCGAGAGAGAAATGAGCTATAGAAAATGAATGTTTTGCTCAAGCCAGCTATAGGTACCCATTTCTCTCACTTCATCTTTTCACCCAAACCTTTATCATCAAAAGCAAGCACTATTCAACTATTATGGAAAGATTGGCTCTCCCTGGATAATGTTTCTCCCCCCACCCCATCTCCCCAGGCTCTTTTTGCCAACATCAAGAACACTAAACTGCTATATCTCTTCATTGCACCTTGAAGGAGATGAAGCGCAGTGTTTGGATTGCAAACAGCAGGGCGCTTTGTGTGAAAGCAAAACACCCATTTAGCCACTCGCCCATTTTAAACTTAAGTGCTGCACCTACCACTGGTACCCTGAACTAACTCAAGTTACTTTTTTGCTGGGTCATTTCCTCCCGCTTGGGCCAATTAAATGGGAGTTTGCTTATTTATTTTCTAATGGGAACAACATTTTGTTTTTAAGAACATAAGAAGAGCCCTGCTGGATCAGGCCAGTGGCCCATCTAGTCCAGCATCTTGTTCTCACAGCGGTCAACAGTGGAAAGGCTGCAAGCTGGACCTGATCACTCTCCCCACCTGTGATTTCCAGCAATTGGAATTAGTAAGCATTACTGCCTCTTGAGTGTGGAAGCAGAGCAGAGCCATCACAGATAGTAGCCACAGATATCCTTCTCCTCCTCCCATGAATTTGTTCAATCTTCTTTTAAAGCCATACAAGCTGGTGGCCACCATCTTCTCCTGTGGGACTAAGTTCCATGGTTTAATAATGAGCTGCATAAAGAAGGACTTTCTTTCATATGTCCCAAATCTCCTAGCATCCTACTTCTTTGGATGTCCATGAGTTCTAGTCCTCTTACCTGCTTATCGAGAGCTTAGGCCCTCCTCCAAACAACTTGTTTACTGAACATTCATCCTGATTTTCTTGCACAAAGCTTACATTGGGTTAAGACTTTGGAAGTTTACAGGCTGTTAACTGTTTTGGGGGATGGGATTCAATACCGGCAAATTCAAGCCACACAATTATAGTTGATTAGGAGGATATGGCGCAATGAACATGCTTTCCCCAGGGACTGGACTTTTGCAACAAATGACACGGGAAGGCCCTGGAAAGTGTGGGATGATGCTTGCTTTGATGCAGTTGCATCTAACCTCTCCAAAAACATATCATGATGAATGTTCATTAAATAGCCAACACAATATCCCTGTGAACAAATCAGGATGGATGTTCAAAAAAACAGGTCATCTGGAAACAGCCTGGTCTTTGCTGGGGGTGTTTGCAGGGATGTTTTACAACAATGAGCATTCATCCTGATTTGATTTTGGGGTGTGTCATTTGTCCCACACTTTTCAATGCATTTCCATGTCACCTTCCTAATTGCAAGAAGCCTTTCTCTTATTCAAAGTGCACTAGGGTGGCAGAGCACTTTAGTTAACTTTAATTGCCTAAATCAAAATTCACACTTGAATCCTCCTACAAATGCACAACCTTCTACAGGGTGGAGAGGATCAGGGATGTAACATTATGCTGAAGTGCAGTCTTCTGCTTCACCCCAATTGTCACACTCTCATAACCATGCCCCCTTCTAAGACTACAGAAAACATGTTTTTTTGACTAATGGCTTCAGTACCAAGACAGCTTTTTTTCTCCTCAAAACCCTCTCTCACACTGCTTCACATCCAGCTTGATGAATGGTGTTAGTCAATGTCAGAAGGGTGACTCTGCAGTTCCACCCCACCAGATGGGCCACCACTGGGTCTACTGCCATAGATGTATGGTGGTGAGGTATCATAAAATTGTAGAGTGGGTGGTGGACCCTGTGGATCATCTAGTCCAACTCCCTGCAATGCAGAAATATGCAGCTGCCCCATACAAGGATCAAACCTGCAACCTTGGTGTTATCAGCACCACACTCTAACCAACTGAGCTATCCAGGGCCTAGGCTAGATATATTTCATTTCACCAGCTTATATGTATTCTGCCATGCCCTTTCCACCCTCAGCTGGTGGCTTTCATGTAGAGGGCTCTGTGCCCTAAAACACAATTAAGAAATATTTTCAACCGGCAATCCTATATACTCTCCCCTAAGAGAAGATCCAGTGGGACTTGCATGATCTCAGGATTTCACTGTAAATTGGATAGCAGTCCTAGACATAAGCAACAAGACAAAATTAAAACTTCATGGGTAAATCTCATGATTTGGGCTGTACTGCAACCATGCCAAGCATGAGCTCTCCTTATTGTTGTGTCCACTGTATTTTTAATTTAATTTAATTATTTACTTACTTACTTACTTAAAAACCTCTTTAAGTAGTTCTTTAATTCTTTAATTACTAAGATGATGGAGAGAAAAACAAAGGGCACGGAGATCTCTCTTTGTCTCTCCTTTTTTTTTTTTAAAGAGTGGTTAGCTCGTCACCCTGAATTAATTTCAAATGTTGCTAAATCTTTCACTTTACACTAATGCACATATTTTGTTGTGTGGTTACATTAAGGCACTTCAAGAGAAAGACATCATTCAATGCTAAGAGGTGATGGTGCAAATCTAAGTGCCATTTAATGTTAGGAAAAGTTCTTGTTTTCCCATTCCCTCTTCTTCTCCCACTAATTAAGCCAGTTGAAGTGCTTGCGAAAGGAAGGCAACAGGCTGAGAAGCTTGAAGGCCAGCGCCTTCTAATAGGTACAGTAGAGGCAACAGCAGGCAGTTTCCTCAAGGGAACAATCACAAGATGCAAAAACACTAGAAGACCCAATCTCTAGTGAGTTGCACCTGCTTCCATCATTATTCACTTTCAGGAGCAATTGGAAAACATTTCTGTTCACCCTGGCATTTAGTGCTGAAGAATACTGTTCCTGGCCTCCCCAAAATCATTGGATGGAAGAATGTTTTTAACTGCTAGCCTGCTTTTAGGGTGTTTTCCCTTGTAATTGTTTGTAGAATATTTTAACTGTTTTAGAATGTTTTTGCTTTGTTGGTTTTTAAACTGTGAATCTGTTTGCCACCCTGGCCTCCTTGGGGAGCAAGGGCATGATATATAGTCAATAAAATAAATAAATCTAATAAATGTTTTGGCAAATGGCTTGTCCATTTCTCTGTTTGTTCATTTTGTGTTTGGATGCCTCTAGCAATATTGTCACCCAAACCAGCACAAGGGCCCACCATCCCTCAGACCATGTGGTGGGCCGGACTATTTTTTGGGGGGGGGGGGTGAACAAATTCCTATGCCCCACAAATAACCCAGAAATGCATTTTAAATAAAAGCACACATTCTACTCATGTAAAAACACGCTGATTCCCGGACTGTCCGCGGGCCGGATTGAGAAGTTGATTGGGCCACAGGTTGCCTACCCCTGGTGTAAACTATACTGCAGGGTGGTCTTAAGACACTGTCTCTCAGGAACAACTCCTATCAATCTGCAAGATAGGGACAATGAGCTGCACTTGCTTTGGGATTTGTATTAGCAGGATCATTTCCAATAAAATATTTCATGCTAAAAAGAACTTTGACTGGCAAGTGCTGTCTGGGATCTCAGGCAAAAGTATTTCCAATCCCTGCCATCCAGTGAGTAGAGCTGGTGAAGCCGGAATCAAGAGGGTACTAATTGATGTAGTGATGCCCACCAACTTGGGTAGCTTTTAAAGGGGATTAGGCAAATTCATTGAGGATATTAGTCATGATGGCTGTTTATTACCTCCAGTAAGAGAGGCAGGATGCATCTGAAAAACAGTTGCTGGGGATCTTTGGTGCTATTGCTTCAATGTTAACCGTCAGGGGTCCTTTACCTTTTTATTTAGGCATTATTTATTTATCCCTTTTATTTTATAAATTTAATCTAATTTTTATACTAGCCTTCATCTGAGTATCACAGGTTAGTTTGCAATATAAAAACACAAAAAGTATATAACACAATGGCAGACAAAAACAATACCCCCCCCTTCCTGCAAACACAGTTTAAAAGGCCATAGATTCTTTAACTAGCTTGAAGACCTGGGAGAAGAAGAATGTTTTTGCCTTGAGTCTAAAGATATGGTTGAGAGGTTGAGGAGAATCATATGCCCTCCAAGATTTCTCCGATGAAAATAGGGACATCCTAAGGAAAAGCGTGGGTGGCGCTGTGGGTTAAACCACAGCCTAGGGCTTGGCGATCAGAAGGTCGGCGGTTCGAATCCCCGCAACAGGGTGAGCTCCTGTTGCTCGGTCCCTGCTGCCAACCTAGCAGTTCAAAAGCATGTCAAAGTGCAAGCAGATAAATAGGCACCGCTCCGGCGGGAAGGTAAACGGCGTTTCCGTGCGCTGCTCTGGTTCACCAGAAGAGGCTTAGTCATGCTGGCCATATGACCCGGAAGCTGTACGCCAGCTCCCTCGGCCAATAAAGCGAGATGAGCGCCGCAACCCCAGAGTCGTCCATGACTGGACCTAACAGTCAGGGGTCCTTTTACCTTTAAGGAGAAGTAGGACATTCCAGGATCAAATCAGAAAATGGGACAGCTTCTGTAAATCTTGGACTGTTCCTGGAAAATAGGGACACTTGGAGGGTCTGGAATTAACTAGAATACATTTCCTCTGTCTCTCTCCTGGCAGAGTTCATAATACAGGGTTACCAAAGCAGTTTCTGTGCCAAAACCAGGCCTAAATCCCAATTGAAATGGATCTAGAAAATGAATTTCCTTGGAGAATGGCTGGATGCGGTCCAAAACCACCCACTCAAAAACCATGCCCAAGAAGGGGAGATTGATAACTGGCCAGTAATTACTTAGATTTTTCAAATTAGGGAGGATTTCTTGAAGAGTGCTCTTATTACTGCCCCCTCCATGGTTATGCAGGGACCACCCCCTCTTGCCTGGCTCAGCCAGATGTCCCCTTCACCACACACACACACACACACACACACACACACACACACAGTCCCCTATCATTTCTATAGGGCAGAGCCTGCAAAGCTCAGTTCTGCCTATTTATTGTAAACCTCACTGTGCAAACATATCTCCTGTCCATGCCACATGGTCTTGCACTGGTACAGATGCATGTCGGAAATAATACATGATTTACTTGTAAACTTCTGACCTTTCCTTGTTTGCTGTGAAAGAATGCTCTCTCTCTCTCTCTTTTTCAAATACATTGGCTGGAATATATTCCGCCGCCCCCCCCCCCAGCTCCCGTGTCCTATTACCACAAAAGGTAAAGAGTCGCTAATATGGTCTTTTAGGCCTAAAAGACTTTAATACCATTTCCTTATCTTCGATCGACTTTATTATAGACGTATAATTATATAAAAATGTAACGATCACAATGTTGGACACATTTAACCTTCTTTGATCTCCCAGCATTCCCTGCTCCATGGGGCTGAAGGGGAGGGCTGTAGCTGACGAACTGATAACTGAATGAGTGATTATCCGCCTTGTTAATGGACAATGATATAGAAAACTCTTCCATATGTACGGAATATTAATGAGGAGCTGCACAAGCCAAGATAAGACTATAAGATGTTGCTAGCAATCACTTATAAGAACACTACTGGGAGGGGGAGAGGAAATACAAACTGGAAAAACCTTCATGCAAATATATGAGACCTGCCTATAAGGGATACCAGGGTTTCTAAAAATATGCATAAATTAGGAATGGTCACATCTATCTCCAAGTGTCCAAAACAGAGTTACACCTCTTAAGAAACTTCCGAGGAACATGAGTAGGAAAACAGCTCACAAAAGCATATACACTTTTATCGGACCCTCCAAGTGTCCCTATTTTCCATGGACAGTCCCAAATTTAAAGAAGCCACCCTGGTTTCTGATCCCAGAATGTCCTGCTTTTCCTTAGGACGTCCCCATTTTCATCAGAGAAATGTTGGAGTGTATGGAGTTATGTGACCCCCGAGTCAAGGAGATAAGAAACTATACAACTTTTAGAAGACATTTGAAGGCAGCCCTGTATAGGATAGTTTTTAAATGCTTAATGTTTTCATAAATTTTTATATATGTTGGAAGCCATCCAGAGTGGCTGGGGCAACGCTGTCATACGGGCGGGTTACAATTGAAATTATTATTATTTCTATTACTACTACTGTTATTGAATTGGACACCTCTATTTTTATCAGAGAAATATTAGAGAGTATGTTTTATTGATTGTATATCTCACCTCTTCCTCCAAGGAGCTCAAGATGGTGCCTTTGCCTCTCCACCTCCTTGTTTAATACCCACGACAACCCTGTGAGGTAGGTTAGGCTGAGAGCCAGGGACTGGCCCACGGTCACCTAGTGAGCTTCATGGATGAGTGAGGATTTGAACCCTGGTCTCACAGGTCCTGGCCCAACACTCTAACCATGACACCACACTGGTAAGCTAAAAGGGGCCATGCCAACATCTGTGCTGCTGAAGACGAAGAAGAAGAGGAGAAAGAGGAGGAGGAGTTTGGATTTGATATCCCGCTTTATCACCACCCGAAGGAGTCTCAAAGCGGCTAACATTCTCCTTTCCCTTCCTCCAACACAACAAACACTCTGTAAGGTGAGTGGGGCTGAGAGACTTCAGAGAAGTGTGACTAGCCCAAGGTCACCCAGCAGCTGCATGTGGAGGAGCGGAGACGCGAACCCGGTTAACCAGATTACGAGTCTACTGCTCTTAACCACTACACCACACTGGCTCTCACTCTCACTGTTGGAGAAGAGGCATAGCTCAGTGGCAGAACCTCACTTGCAGAGGTTGCCAGGTTTGATCCTTGGCACCTCCTGGTAAGGGCTGGGAGACACTCTCTGTCAAACACTGGAGAACCTCTGCTACTCAGAGTTAGGCAGAACTGAACTTGAGTGACCAACTGAGTCTGGCTCAGTATGAGGCACGTTCTTATGTTCCTGTATTGTCTGTGCTGAGATGGCAGTCACCTTAAAAAAAAACCCCGAAATGTTATGTACAAAATGGAGCTTTCAAAAATAAAATTGAATATCTGATTACTTGGAGTACAGGAAGGCCTTGGTGAGTGGAGAAAGCCTAGAGAAGTATGTAGCTGCCTTAGACCTCCTTTAGCATAGCAAGCCTGGCTGAAAATATATGGGTGGGTGGAATGAGTGACAGCAAAAAGACAGAAGGCCACAGATAAGTGAATCCTGACTAAGGTGACCATTTGCCAAAAAAAGGGGTGGGAAGGGAAATCCATACCCCCAAAAGAGGACACAGATTTGCATAAAATGTGTGTATGCTACTTTATATATGCAAATTCTGAACTCACGTAGAAACAGAATCCGGCTCCTCAGGATTCTGGAGGATTATTGACTGGGAAGATTATTGACTGGGAAGTTTGCACAAAGATTTCCTTCTTATTTGAGACACCCACAGTTTTGCCACAGCAACCAGCGGCTTTGGTGTGGCCACAGGGAGCCCACAGAAGTGGTGCAGACCCTATTGTGCCCAGGTCTTCTTCAGGTGCTTGTCCAGCCCCTTGGCAAAGACATGGGCAGATTATGTAGACATTCTCCATTTTTTGTTGTTCAGTCATGTCTGACTCTTCATGATCCCATGTACCAGAGCACTCCAGGCACGCCTATCCTTCACTGCCTCTCGCAGTTTGGCCAGACTCATGTTAGTAGCTTCGAGAACACTGTCCAACCATAAGACCACCTATTTTACAGAAGGGAAAAAGAAATTATTTAGCTATATACATATAAACACATACTGAAACACACACACACAGAGAGAGAGGTTCCAGGTTTTCAAAAGGTAGGTTAAAAAAACAACAAACCAGCTCAGCTTCTGTTTGAGATCAACTTCACATTTCCCAGTGAATAAATCAAGAAGCTGCTAATTGACCTGAAGGCATACTTGACTTTAGCCTACTTGCAAAGCACCAGCTAATGGGCCAACAGGATTTTCTCACACATGCACTCACTCATCCCAGTCACACCTAATTACTGGTGATGATGGGCCTTAAGCTCTCAGAGGTAGCATAAGCAAAAGCCAGCAAAAAACAGAAGGGATGTTAGGTGTGTCAGCTAAGGTCAACCACAGAGGCTGACCTTCACCATCCTACATGTGCCCATTGGAAGAGAGGCAGCAGTTGCCTCCTGCTACTGTACTTTTTAAATTTTAAATTGAATTATCTCCTGCTTATTTACTTTATTTTACACACCCTGCTTTTCAATAGCTTTCACAGGAAAAAGGCATAAGAGCAAGAGAAAGCATAAGAACAGCAAATGTGCAGTTAAACTAAAGGAGACAGCGATAAACAACAACACTGTGACAACTTCTTCTTCGGCAATCACTCGTAGCTGAGTAAGATTGTCTTCCATGAATACGGTCTTAACAGTGAGTCCGTAAGTGACTGTGGAGGCCAATTCTAGGCTAGTGCTGGCAGCATAGAGACTTTGGTCACATCTACACAATGCATTTAAAGCACATGACTTCCCTCAAAGAATCCTGGGAACCACAGATAACCCCTTACAAAGCTACAATTCCAAGCACCCCAGACAAGCTACAGTTCCCAGGATGATTTGGGAGAAGGCATATGTTTGAAATGTATAGTATGGATGTGACCTGTAAAGCAGATCTTAAACATGGCTATGCATTATAAGATGGTTGATGAGATGGTTGGACAGTGTTCTCGAAGCTACTAACATGAGTTTGGCCAAACTGCGAGAGGCAGTGAAGGATAGGCGTGCCTGGCGTGCTCTGGTCCATGGGGTCACGAAGAGTCGGACACGACTGAACGACTGAACAACAACAAATGCATTATAAATCCGGGAGATTAAAAAAAAAAAAACCCAGAAAGAATAGGTGCATGTAATCATCAAATAAGTTCCTAAGAAGAGCTTCAGTGCTGGGTCAGGCCAAAGGCTTATTTAGCCCAGCATCCTGTTGTCAGAATTACTAACCACATGCCCCAATAGGAAACCTGCAAGCAGGCCCCAAGGGTAACAGCAATCTCCCTGCTTATGGTTTTCAGTCACTGGTATTACTGCTTCTGAATGTGGAGATAGAATATAGCCATTGTGGCTAGCAGCCATTTGATAGCCTTCTCTTCTATGAATTTGCCTAATCCTTTTTTTCACAGCCATCCAGATTGGTAGCCATCACTGACTCCTGTGGGAGCAAATTCCATCGTTTAAGTATACACTGTGCAAATAAGTTATCTGTTTTTTGTTGAAGAGTGAAGAAGGGAGTTTTAATTATGCTGCAGTGGAAAGCCAGCTGGTCAAGTGCAGCTCAGGTGGACAAAATGGGGAAACTACAAGAGGGGCAATACTCTGGTGGAAAGCTCCACCGGCAACGCAGAGGAAACCCAGGTGTGTTCAGATCATGCCAAAGGTGACCTTGCTTTTCCAAAACTCTGCAAGGGGGGGGGGTGGATATGCATAGTGGTGTCCTCCAAACTGTGTCAATGGTGGAATGGGAAAGGAGGATGGAGTCAGCCTCTCCTGCTCTGACAGCAGTGAGCGGTGGGGGAAAGGAGGTGGAAGTCACTCTGCCAACAGAGTCCTCCCACCATGATGCAAAACAAATGCCCTTCCTGTTTATTTGAGCGGGAATCATAGCTCATCTGATTTGAATGCTGAAGGTCCCAGGTTCAATCCTTGGGTATATATCAACTTCCCATGTCCCTGTATGCTGAAGTCTTCAAGACAGAAAGAGACAGGAGGTTGAGGGTCAGTGCAAAATAGTTGGTTTTATGGGCCTCCTAACACTGTGGGTTAAACCACAGAGCCTAGGGCTTGCCGATCAGAAGGTCGGTGGTTCGAATCCCCGTGACGGGGTGAGCTCCTGTTGCTCGGTCCCTGCTCCTGCCCACCTAGCAGTTCGAAAGCACGTCAAAGTGCAAGTAGATAAATAGGAACCGCTCCGGCGGGAAGGTAAACGGTGTTCTGGTTCGCCAGAAGCGGCTTTGTCATGCTGGCCACATGACCCGGAAGCTGTACGCCGGCTCCCTCGGCCAATAATGCGAGATGAGCGCCGCAACCCCAGAGTCGTTCACGACTGGACCTAATGGTCAGGGGTCCCTTTACTTTTACCTAACAATGACCCCGGATATACCCCACGGAGTAAAATCTGGGGGGAAATGTTGGTGTGTTGGTGTTTTTTTTAGAAAGCTTTACAAATTGCTTAAAGGGGGCCTTAGTGGTGCACATAATAAAGATGTAGGTAACAACTAAAATCCAGAAAATATTTTAACTGCATATTTATAATTAATAAATCGTTAAAATGATTATTATGATGCACTACATTACTCTGATCCATGGGGGGTGGGGGAGAGCTTTTTGTGCTCTTATTTATGTGTTTCACAAAATTTACATACCACTTGATTGTAATAAAAACACCAAGCAGTTTACAGAAACAGTTGCGATTATCAATAAAAAGGCATATTTAAAAACGTTTCAAAAGACAATTAAAATCAACAGTAAGATTAAAAGGGATTAGAAAACACATGTTTGCTTCTACAAGTCTGGATAGGCTTGCCTAAAAATAAACAAAAAATAAAATGTTTCAAGCCATTGCCAAAAAGAGAAGAGCGCAGACCCCTCCCAGACGCCAAGCAGCTGGGAGTTCCAAAGTGTAGCAAAATATTAATTTCTTATAATTATGGAGTGAATATTATGTGGCACCAGTAATAGTGCCGATTCTGCAAGCAACATAGATGCCAGTATGATATGGTTTGAGTCCTTGAAGCAAGGGATGAGTCAGATACCCTTCAGATTCCTTCTTTGGATTTAATGACAGTTCTACCTTCCTTTAAAACCCTGGCATGGAAGAAAGATTGTCAGGAGGAGGGGCGGTTCCTCACTTAAGTACTTATTACATGCCTGAAGATCTGATGGAGTGGCCGCCTTCAAATTCTAAACCCTCTCCCCTCCCCCTTTGAAATGTAAAAAGTTAAGAAACATAATTAAACTGCAACTACATTAACATTTATATAAAATATAAACCCGCTGCTTATCCCGAATCGCCAAACAAATTACAGCTGGAACATTATAAAAAAGGAAGAAGATGAAGCAGAAGAAGGGGTTGGGTGAAGGGAGAAAACGCACAGCTACTTATCAAGGGTACCATTTGAAATTACTGCTGGTACTACAACTCTAAATGCATAAGACGCCTTAAATACAAGCCCCGAACATTTACATACTGATTTCATGAGCAAAGCAAAAGGTATTTGCCGGTAACAGTACAGGACTCAGCATTTTTATTGTCTGAGTAATCCTGGCTTGCTCTGATATGAAAATTCAATTATTTTAGAACTGGTCCTCTCATTAAATTTTGACAAGAAGCACAGGCTCAGTACTAGTTCTGGCTCTAAGAGACCCTGGGTGCTTGTCAGCTCTCCGGAGAATTTGAAAATGCAGTATTTTTACAAGACAAGATTATCTGCATTTTATTTTATTTTTTGCATTAAAAATAATAATCAAATACATTGTAATAGGCAGCATTGGTAACTTGGCCTTCGTTTACACAGATATTAAACTTCATTTGTTGCTAAAATGTGTGTGTGTGTGTGTGTGTGTGTGTGTGTGTGTGTTTAAGCAACTCGAAGCACCCTTGTTTATTATGAATTTTTCTCATTCTCTCCACCCCATTCTTTTTTATTAAAAAATAAATAAATCAGGGGGGGAAACACATATAGGTGTCTATTGGAAGGCCAGAAAGCTTCGTCCATCTTTTGTTAAAATTGCTGCTTATTAGCAATTTACATTAGTATTTGCAGTACCTGTTCAAAACATGTGTTTTGTTTTAGATGTATCTTCATATATTTTAAAATTATTTTTATGTTCTCAAACCCACTAGCAAGTGTTTAAAGTGCCAGTGTGGGCAGAAAATCCCAGCCTACGTTAAAGAAGCTTTGCCCCAGAAGATTTCTCCTCCCATATTATGTTATTTGGAGTATCACAGAGTTACAATTACTACTCGCCTGATAAGTCTGTATGCATTGCTCTTTATATATAAAATATTTTCTGCAATGGGAACTTCAATTCCATGCCAAGAAAAGGCAAATTCTGCAACCTTCACAGATTTGTTTTTAAAATATAAAAAATAAAAATCAGCATTTGGGATTGTAATGCATTCAACAACCCTATATTTTTTTTATTATTGCATATTTATTTATACTTTGCCTTTTTACTGGTGGGACTCAAGGTGGCTTACATATAGAAATGAGAACATAGAAAAAAGCAATAATTAAAAAGCCATTAAATATCAATATTAAATATCAATATTAAATACTGATTAAATAAATAGAAGTGAAACTATTTATCTATACAAAATCTATACAAATAGCCCTTTCATTAAAAGAAGGCCTTTTGGAACAAGAAAGTCTTCACTTAGTGTTGCCATATTTCAAAAAGTACAAACGAGGACACCCCCAAAGTTGTTGAGCTTTTTTCTACGAAACCACTGAAATTGTTGAGCTTTTTAAGCTCAACAATTTCAGTGGTTTCGTAGAAAAAAGCTCAACAACTTTGGGGGTGTCCTCGTAAAGGACATATCAAGATTTATCTGGCAGGGAAAAAAACCCAGGATTAAGTTCAAGATTTTAACAGATGATAAGAAAAGAGGGGGCTTTTCCCTGCCGGAATTAAGTTTATACTTCGAAGCAGCGGCCTTCTGCTGGCTGAAAGATTGGTTCCTACTGGAAAATACAGATATATTGGACCTGGAAGGACATGATAACAGATTTGGATGGCATGCATATTTATGGTATGATAAGATTAAGGCTCACCAAGGCTTCAAGACACATATAATCAGAAAGGCTCTATTCAGAGTCTGGATGAAATACAAGGATCTACTAGAAAGGAAAACGCCCAGATGGATCTCACCATTAGAAGCTAAGGCCCATAAGATGACAAATATGGAAGAGAACTGGCCAAAATACTCTGAAGTATTAATACAAGAAGGCGAACAAGTCAGGTTGAAACCCTATGAACATTTAAGAGAAAAAGTTAAGAACTGGATACAATATCATCAATTAAATGAACTCTACAAGATGGACAAGAAAATTGGCTTTCAACTGGAAAAGTCTAGATTGGAAACGGAACTCTTAGAACCAAAAGTTAAAAATTTGTCGAGAATGTACAATTTGCTGCTGGAATGGCACACGCAGGATGAATTTGTAAAATCTGCAATGATAGATTGGGCTAAAGATGTCGGACACAATATAATGATGGCGGACTGGGAAAGACTATGGAGGACAGGAATAAAGTTTACTGCTTGCAACTTGTTAAGAGAAAATATTATGAAGATGATATACAGATGGTATCTGACCCCAGTAAAGCTCGCCAAAATCTATCATTTGAAGGACAATAAGTGTTGGAAATGTGAGAAATCGGAAGGAACATTTTATCATATGTGGTGGACCTGCCCGAGGTTGAAGGAATTCTGGGAAATGATATACAATGAACTGAAAAGAGTGTTTAAAAACACATTTGTAAAGAAACCAGAGTCCTTCTTGCTCGGAATGGTAAACCAAGAGATACCAAAAGAAGATCACATTTTCTTCATGTATGCCACAACAGCAGCAAGAATACTGATTGCGAAATATTGGAAGACAAAGGATTTACCGACCTTGGAAGAATGGCAGATGAAATTGATGGACTATATGGAACTCGCCGAGCTGACCGGGAGACTCCGCGACCAGAGGGAAGAAGCAGTGGAAGAAGATTGGAGAAAATTTAAAGATTATCTTAAAAAATATTATAAAATGTAAAATGAAATAATGTCAAAGTAATAATAGCTTACAGATTAAATTTTAGTTTAGAGATTTATTAATCAAGAAGATATAAGATTGTTAAGTAGATTTATGTGTTTGTTTGCTCTTTTTTAATTTAAATAGAATTTGATGTATAAGAATTAAAATAAGTGAAATTAGATAAGGAAGATAAAAAAATAGTATAAATGAACCAGGAATGTAATAGGATGAGGATGAAAATAGAATAAGAATGTTTAAGAAAAGAATTTTAAATAATGGATTAATTAATTAATTATAATGTTAAAATGGGAAATGAAATTGCCAATAGAAATAATTGACAAATGAAGCACAGAAGGATAGACAGGAGGAAGTCAATGTAAAATGTTAAGGAAAATAGAAAAGGAAATTTATAGATTTTTTGTTAAGTGTAGTGTAGTAATGTTTTAGTATGTTAGGTCTGTTTATGTGTGTGTTTGAATTTATTTGTGTTTTAAAAATCAATAAATATTATTTGAAAAAAAAAAAAAAAAGAAAGAAATTGTTGAGCTTTTTAAAGACAAATCCCAAATTTGTTCAGGTGATGTAAATTGTTGACATATGGCAGCCCTGGTCTAGCTTCTCTAGGGAGGGAGTTCCAAAGTCTGGGAGGAGCCACCAAGAAGGCCCCTCCCATGTCCCCACAGAGCATGCTTCTGGGGTGGCATGGCTGGGTGAAGGGCCTCTCTGGAAGATCTCAGAACCCAGACAGGTTTGAATGAGGGAATGCGGTCTTTCAGTTAGCTAGGACCTACACAGAGCCTAGGGCTTGCTGATCAGAAGGTCGGCGGTTCGAATCCGTGCTACGGGGTGAGCTCCCGTTGCTCGGTCCCAGCTCCTGCCAACCTGGCAGTTCGAAAGCACGTCTAAGTGCAAGTAGATAAATAGGTACCGCTCCGGCGGGAAGGTAAACGGCTTTTCCGTGCACTGCTCTGATTCGTCAGAAGCAGCTTAGTCATGCTGGCCACATGACCCGGAAGCTGTATGCCGGTTCCCTCGGCCAATAAAGCGAGATGAGCGCCGCAACCCCAGAGCCGGTCATGACTGGACCTAATGGTCAGGGGTCCCTTTACCTTTATCCGTCACTTGCAACCAAGTGTGTAGGGCTTTATAGGTCACAACCAACACTTTGAATTGTGCCCGGAAGCAGACTGGTAGTCAGTGGATCTGTTCTAGCAAAGGAGTCATATTCTCCCTATAACCAGCCCTGGTCTACAATCTGGCTGCAGCTCTTTGAGTCTGCTGAAGCACTTTCCAAAGTCAAACCTATGTAGAGTGCATTACAGAAATCAAAACGGGATGCAATTAAGACACATGTCACTGTGGCCAAATCAGACACCTCAAGGAATGGGTGCAGCTGGCGCACTAGCTTTAACTGTCCAAATGCACTCTTGGCCACCACAGAAACCTGAGGAGCCATGCTTAGGGCTGAGTCCATGCTTAGGGCTGAGTTCAGGAGCATTTTCTGCAATGGGAAATGTGAAACTGTGTCTTCAGAGTGCTAGTGCATCCAGCACAATTCCCTGTTCTGCCTTCTGACCATAGCAGTCAACTTTCGGATTTGAAAATAAGGGATTTGTTCAAACTTTCGGATTTGAAAATAAGGGATGTCGTAAGGGCGGTGCAATGGCACCAAGTAGCCTCGCCACCCTGCGCTCCAGAGGCTGCGTGCGAACGGGTGAGCGAAAGAGCGAGCGCATAGACAGCAGGCAGACTGGCTGTCTGGTTGGGCGTGAGGGTCTGGCTGCACAAGGCATGCAAGCTCCGCCCCCAGTCCATGGGCGTACCCAGGGGGGGCAGAGGGGGCAGCTGCCCCCCCTAGAAGGCAGCCCTAGAAGCAAAAATGATCAGTGTCCATTCAAAGCAAACCTGAACGACCATGGCTTGCCCCCCCCCCCCTAGTTTTGATCCTGGGTACGCCCCTGCCCCAGTCGGTCTCAGACTCCTTATTGGCAGCCGAGCAACGCAGCTGAGGAGCCTCCCTGGCTGGCAGGGAGGGAAAGGAGCTGCTTCCTTTGAAATCCGGGAAATTTAAGGGATATCAACAATCTGGGATAGCAGCAGGAAACGGCATTGGAATAAGGGAGTTTCCTGCAAAAAAAGGGAGGGTTGACAGCTATGCTTCCGACTGACCAAGAGCACCTCTGGGTTTTTTTCTGGATTAAGTTTAAATTTATTCACCATCTCCCAGTTCATTGCTGGTGGCAGACACCAGGTTAGAACCAAGGCACCTTCCTTGTATTTAGGTGGAAAGGAGAAATAGGGCTGGGTATCATCAGCATACTGGTGACACCAAACCCTGAATCTCCAGACAACCGCTCCCAGCTGTTTCATGTAAATATTAGAGAACCCTGAGGGAACACAGACCAACAGCCAAGGCATCAAACAGGAGTCCCCCAGCACCACCTTCTGAGTTTGACCCTCCAGGAAGAAATGGAGCTGTGGTTAAACATTGCTTCCAAGTCCCATCCCAGAAAGGCAGCCCAGAAGGACACCATGGTTGATGGTATCGAAAGCTGCCAAGAGTTTCAGCAGAACCATCAGGGACACACACACCCTGTCTTGGTGCTGGCATAAGTTACCCACCCATAAAGCAGGGCTAGGAACATTTTGAAGCCTGAGGATGGAATTCCTTCCTGGGGAGGCTTCTGGGAGGTAGTGGTGGGTATGGCCAGAGGCAGAGGCCCGAGGGGGCACAAAAATCACCTACATGACTATGGAGTGTACAACACACTGTATGTGTAGTGACATACACGCTGCTGCCGTCACAGCAAGATGAAATACAGGAAAAACTTCTCGACCTAGCACTGCGGCGCAAAGGCGTGGGGATTTTTTCACTCTTCCTCCTCGCCTAACCCTCTGGACACTTCAAGTACTTGGGTCACATAAAATGTAGTAATTTCTCATGTAGCTATTAAAGTAAAGTGATTACAGAAAGATTGTGGGTGGGGCCAGAGGAAAGGATGTGACTCTTACATCTGGACAAGAGGCTGTTTTCCAGCCACACAAAAGTCTGGGTATTCCCCTTGCGCTGACACATCTTTCTCCATCCAGGCTGGCAAGAAGTGTTACCGCAACCAGGGATGCATTGAAGACCAGCAAGGTAAGAGACTAGCAAGCAAGTTTTGACATTCCTGGTCTCGAGCTCAGGCTGAAATCCTTTGTACACTGAAGCCTTCTTGACCTGAGCATGGTGCACTCTTGAGTAAATAAATGCTGCAGGATACCAGTTGTTGGCCCAACAGCTAGAGAGGGTGGTTGCACTCAGGACACCCTTGCAGACTGCCCAGGGTCATCCTGTGAGAATCATGATGCTAGGCTAGAGAGGCCTTTGGTCTGATCCAGTGGAGCTCTACTGATACGCTTCTGGTGTTCTTAGGTACCATAGACTAACTCTACAATATTCTCTCTTTTAAATGCACCTTATCCATAATGGCTGGCTTGAGTTTCACATCCCTTATCAGCACTATACATTTAAATCAGTATCATACAACTTTTTACATTGCATTAGTTTTTACCAGTGCTTTTTTATTTAAAAAAATATTTAGAGGTACTCTCATTTTCCTACTTACCGGTATATTGAAATACTGCCCCTCAATGAGGCCAAACTTAGATTCACAAAATATTTAGGGGTATGCCAACTTCTGCATACCCCCCCCGAAAAAAGCACTGGTTTTTACAAACAAACAATATGAAGCAATAACACAATTCATCTAAGTTAACAACAGGTGGTGCCATTGCCATTATAAGATCATAGTAGTTTTCTATTAGAACAGTTGTACAGATTACCTGTTGCCATCCTTCTAATAGTGTATCATAGCATCTTAAAGAGTTGTGGCTTCCTCCAAAGAATCCTGGAAGCTGTAATCTGTTAAGCATTAAGCATTCTGAGAGTTGTTAGGAGACCCCTGTTCCCCTCACAGTCACAATTCCCAGAGTTCCCTGGGAAGGGGGATTGAGTATTAAAACACTCTGGGAACTTTTTAGATGCCCCTTCTATGAAGAGGCACGTAGTGAGACCATTGATCCTCCACTGGCGAGACTCGTGGACCTTCCGGAAAAGCAAAAATACGACCTGTTCCTGCTAGGTAAAGATCAGAAGACGACCCGATGGTCGCCAGATTCTGTGTATAGATCTGCAGGTGCCGACCATCCCCCAGTTTAAATTAGTCCGTTAAGAAAATCCCCAAATTTAGTTCTAAGGGCGATTCCGGGACACTTTTCTGCGGTAGCTTATCTTAAAGTTTTCAAGGGTCTTTACGTTTCTCGCATTTATAATTTTTAATTTTACCGCTGTATAATGTTTTAAATGTTCTGTCGGGATTGTACCCCAATGTGTGTTTTTATGCTAGTCTCCGACCATAATAAACTAAACTAACTAACACTCTGGGAACTTTAGCTCTGGGAGGGGAATAGGGGTGTCTTAACAACTCTCGGCAGCCTAAACAGTTCCCAAAATTCTCCAAGGAAAAGCCATGACTGCTTAAGGTGGTATGATACTGCTTTAAATGTGTTTATTTATTTTTATTTCATTTATTTATTAAATTTGTATACCGCCCTTCATCCGAACATCACAGGGCAGTTCACAACATACAAATACAAAATGAAAATACAAAAAAAAAAATGCAAAAGAATGTGTGTGGTGCAAATGGCACCACATGAAACAAGAAAAACAAAACCATAGTCAGCACCAGAGGTGGGGAGAAAGTGTGAGCACACATGCAATCCAAGCCAAGGATCTTCCTCCTCATCTGTCCTCCCTCCATTGCTGGACCAGGAGACCATAAGAGGAACCCTACTGGGTCAAGCCAATGGCCCATCTAGTCCAGTATCCTCTTCTTACAGTGACCAACAAACTGCCTGTGGGAAGCTTGCTAACAAGACCTAGAATCAAGGAATTGTCGAGTTGGAATGGACCCTGCCAGTCATCTACTCCAACCCCCTGAGAAACAGGAATCTCAGTACAGACCTGATCACAACTCTGTGGCGGTTACCTCTACCTATGCAGAACCCCCAGACGTTTCACGGTCCGTTGGCACCTGCATGAACCACAGTGATCTTTCCGCTGCCACCAACCAGTATATTTTGTAATGATTTAAATCACTTAAGGGAGAGGAGAACGTTAGAATAAAACAATGTTTATTTAAGTACAACTCTAAAGCATGTGGTTTCAACATAAATGGGTCTTCCTTAACTTGTTATATTGTATCCTAACGGTTCCTAACAGTTCTTAACTCTCCCTCCTACCTCTACAGCTCCCTTTATCTCTTTTCTCTCAACCACCCTTTCCACCCCCTACTCCACTCTAACTCCTAACCCCTTAACTCCTAACTCCTAACTGCCTTAACTGCCCCTCGGGGTGAGTTTATCCCTCTTAACCCCCGCCCCCTGAAGGTTCTAACTGCCCAAAACTCTTTAACTATTTACTTGCTGGCCCGCATTTTAGGCGGAACGCCACATACCTCCCTCCTTTGGAAAATTTGATTCAGGAGGGTCCACTTTGCCAAGTGACCTCCTGATCAAACTGGCTTCCTCAACTTTTAAATAAACACAACACATTTTCTATTTACTTACATGTTCTCAATAATCACTGGTACATCAATTGCTTTTTAGGCACAACATACTATTTACATAAGTTCTGAAACATTTTAAACACTTAGGTAACTGTCCATGGTCAACCTTTTCCTTCTGGACTCTTGGACAAGGCCTTGGCTATGGTGAACTTAAAGTCTTGTAGCGGTAGGGCCCCCCTCAACAGTTTATCGTTCGTCTTCCTGGTTCGCAGCCACAGCAAAAGGTGTTTTCTTCTGAGCGCCAGTTCATTTTCTTTTCCTTTTTTCCGCACTCGACGGGATGCAAGCTGTTTTTTCCTCTTCGTTGAAATAGTCCAGCTCCGCTCCCTGCTTTCGAGGCATCTGCGATGATTGTGAATTCCATGTCGTGGTGTAGTGCACCAAGGACTGGTCTGGTCCTCAAGACATTCTCCTGCAACTTCCTTTCTTTTCTCTTCCTCGCAGACATCATCACTCTCAGAATGACAAACTGGTTTTATCAGCTTTGTATCTCTTCTGGGTTTTGGACTCTTTACTTTAGCATCAGCTGGCCTTTCTCTTTTAGGACTTTCTTTTAAACCTATTGGCACTGCAGCTGTCGCTACCAATGCTGGGGCTTCAACATCTGCTAATTTTCCAGCCTTTCTTTTCCTCCCCCTCTTAACAACTTGAGGGATAGGTGCCTCACCTAATTTTGCAGTCTCTCCTCTAGGATTTTCTGAACAATCATCCTCTTTCGAGGTTTCTATCTCTTTTTCATTTATTTTAACTTTCGACGTTATGTTTTTCTGCTTAACTGAACTTATAGAGGTCAGCTTTTTCCTTTTGGGCATCATTTGTAATGTAACTGGAATGTCTGATACTGTGACACTACCTGGGATGATAAATTGCGGGTCTTTCTTATTAGATTTGATTTTACCACTCCCTTGGATAATCTTTTCTTTGTGTGGGACTTTAACCCAGGTCTGACTTTGGAAGGGATTGCCTTTGGGTACCCTGTCTCCAGATAAATGCTCAGTGTTTGACTCAACGACAGGATAATGAACTTGTACTGCCTTGCTCCGACCCAGAGGTTGACACAAGTTTGGTTCACACTGTTGTTCCTCTCTCCCTTCCCAACATGGTTGGTTTGTATTTTCTGGGTACTCTTTTATGGCATCAAGAGCCCAGTCTTCAGGTTTGTGATAAGGCTTTAACTTGTTCGCATGAACCACCTTGTCCCACTCATCCCTTTGTTGGATTATGCCCTTTTCGTCATTCACTTTGGTTATAACTTTGCTTGGTCCCTCCCAAGCTACTGGTATTTTGTTTTCTTTTTCTGTTCTTAATAGTAATACTTTATTTTCGGGTTCAACAGTTATTTTTCTGGCCTTTTCTATGTCTTGGCCCGTGTCCCTTCTCTGGCACAGGTCACATGACTGACAGTAGTTCTTTATCTGCCGTCCCATCCCTGGCCAGTAAAATTCCTGGGCCACCCTCCTTTTGGTGCTATTTATTCCCATGTGCACGCCCAACACACTGCTGTGTGCATGTTGCAGGATCTGGCCCCTATACTCAGTCGGGACTACTAATAATTGTAAAATCTTACCCTCACCCCATGTTGGCGTGGTTAAGATTTCTCTATATAGTAAGCCTTGCTGTAACTTAAAACGTTCTGGACTGTCAGGGGTTAAAGGTTTGTTTGTCCGGGCTGCCTCAAAATATGGTTGTAAGTCTAAATCCTCCTTTTGTTTTTCCGCAAAACTCGGAGCTTGATTGTTAATCAGGGGAAATAAAAAAGTGTCTTTTGTTTCCTCAGGCAAGCTCCCCCCCGACTCTTCTCCTCCACCAGCTACCTTTGTAACTGTATCCAGTTGTTCAGGCTTGGATAACAGTAACTTCTCTTGTGCTCTAGTCCCTGCAAAAGCACTCTGCACATGGTCTACTAAGTCCCAACCAATAAGAACTGCAGTGGGAATCTCCTCAGAGACTGCTACTGTGCACTGTCCTGTCCAATCCTTATATCCAATGTTAACTGTGGCCATGGGTAGTACCTCAGGGATCTTTGAGATTCCCTTTAATTTGATAGTTTTTCCAGGAATGAGGTCCTCTGTGTTTAGGATTTCAGAGTGAAGAATGGTCACCTCAGACCCTGAATCTTTCAGACCCCGGTACCTCTTCCCCCCTACCCAAATGTCTTCCCCCGCACTTTTTAACAAGCGTTCGTCATGCTGGATGGTGTAACAGTGAAGCACTTTAGCTTCAGGCACCTCAGCAGGCTGTGGCCTATCTTTGCACTTGTCAGTTGCCTTGACAACCGGGTCAGTTTGGCCCTGCTCTACAGTTTGGACACAAAATGTCTTCTTGGATGTGGTGTTACCCTCTATCTTTTTCTTCTCATGCCAGCACTCGTCCCTTCTGTGTCCCCTCTTCCCGCAGGCCCAGCAAAAGATTTCCTGAGTGCCTACTTTGTTAGGCTTATTAACTTTTACCTCAGCGCTCCCTGATGGTAAGAATGCCTTTTCATGGGAGCCCTTCTCGGGGGAATAATTTCTCTTAGTAGGGTCTGAGGAAAATTTCCCCTGCTTAAGTTCATTTTTATTTTTATTGTGTTCCCAATTCCTCCCCCCATATCTGGGTCCGTCAAAGACATTGTCTCTGATTTCATTAATTTCATCCCCCAACCGTGCAGCTTCTGTGATGGTTTTGGGGTGTCTTTCTTTTATTAAGTATTTTAATTGGTCAGGTATAGTTTCAAAAAACTGCTCCAGGGCTATCACTTCTTTAATTTGATCTGGGGAGGTAGCACCCTCCTGCACCATCCACTTATTAAGAAAATTTGAAATTTTGGCCCCCAATTGGGCAAACGTCTCTCCACGCACTTTTGTTATACGTCTCAAATTCCTTCTCAGCTGTTCCGAAGTGATCCCAAATCTGGTATAAACTAACTGCTTAAACGCCTCAAAATCTTTAGATTGTGTCTCTGTCATTTGTGAATAGATTTCCACTAAAGGACCACTAATTCTTGCCCTTAGAATTACCATTTTATCTTCCTCCTTAACTTGGAAATCCCTACATGTACGTTCGAAGGAAATTATAAAAGCTTCGACGTTATCCTTATCTTTATATTCTGGGAATCGTTTTAAATCTATTTTTACTGGTGTTTGCCCATTAGTATTGTTGCTATTATTCTGATTTTCTAATGCAGTCACTTCCAATCTCCTCATTTCTAACTGAAACTGCATTTCTTTTTCCCTCATCTCTTTTTCTAATTTCTCAGCTTCAAATTTCATCATTCTCTCCTCTTTCTCAGCTTCTAATTTCATCATTCTCTCCTCTTTCTCAGCTTCTAATTTCATTTCTAATTCCCTCAGTTTATATTCCTGCTCTAGCTTCCATCTTTCAAGATTCTCTGAGCTGTTAGGACTCCCTCCCTCAGGTGGGGTTTCAGTTACTTCTCTTTCTCCTTGCAGATTCCCATTTTCCTCCTCAGCTCTGTCAATAGAGGACTCCCTCACAGGGTGCTTAATCTTTTTGGGTGGCATTTTTGTAGAGACAGGGGTTCAACAAGTATCTCAAAGACAAGACTTCTCTCTCAAACTATTCTTTCAGGCTAGGCTTTCCGCTCCTCTGGTCGCAAAGTTACGCCTAAGGTTCTTACTCTAACCTCTACCAGCGTACTTCTTCTGACCCCAGCTTAAGCCCTTCTGCCTGAATAACTTTTGTGATCACTTGTCTTTAAATTCTTCCTCAGCCTCACGGCTACCAAGAGCTTCCACAATCACACCTTAGGGCTGGGTATTCCACTTTTCAGAATTACCCTCTCCCCCTTCCAGATGTATTGCTACTCTCTTTGTTTTTATCACAGGATTCTCAGATCCCACCGCTATGCCACCACTTTTGTGGCGGTTACCTCTACCTATGCAGAACCCCCAGACGTTTCACGGTCCGTTGGCACCTGCATGAACCACAGTGATCTTTCCGCTGCCACCAACCAGTATATTTTGTAATGATTTAAATCACTTAAGGGAGAGGAGAACGTTAGAATAAAACAATGTTTATTTAAGTACAACTCTAAAGCATGTGGTTTCAACATAAATGGGTCTTCCTTAACTTGTTATATTGTATCCTAACGGTTCCTAACAGTTCTTAACTCTCCCTCCTACCTCTACAGCTCCCTTTATCTCTTTTCTCTCAACCACCCTTTCCACCCCCTACTCCACTCTAACTCCTAACCCCTTAACTCCTAACTCCTAACTGCCTTAACTGCCCCTCGGGGTGAGTTTATCCCTCTTAACCCCCGCCCCCTGAAGGTTCTAACTGCCCAAAACTCTTTAACTATTTACTTGCTGGCCCGCATTTTAGGCGGAACGCCACAAACTCATGATTGCCAGAAACTGGTATACAGTAGAAGTACATCTTAGCTATTCAAATAGCAGGTAGCATTGTCCTCCATGAATTTTTCTACTCTTTTAAAGCCATCCAGGTAGGTGGTCGTCACTGACTCCTGCAGAAGTGAAAAGGGTATTTTTGACATGCCTGTTCCCACACATATCACTTTGCTTCTTCTGTGCCCTGCTCCCAATTTTTTACTAGAGGCAGACAGCATGGCTAAACCATAAGCTAACTCTTTCCCTCCCCATGCCCCCTGAATATCACTAATAAAAATATTGCACTGATATGGTTTTCAAATGTTTTTTATGGGTCAACATGACTGCCATTCGTTTTTGTCTTCCATCCATTATATCCATTATTATTATTGCATTAATTACATTACATTAATAATACCACCACTGCTGATATCATTGCTACCACTATGAACTTAAAAAATGGGAAAGGACCATAGTTCAGTGGTAAAGAATGGTAAAGAATCTGCTTTGCATACAGAAGGTCCCAGGTTTAATCTTCAGCATCTCTAAGTAGGGGTGGGGATGTCACTGCCTGAAACCTTAGAGAGCTTCTGCCAATCATGTGTACAATACCAGAGGTGGATTTGTTGTTGTTGTTTAGTCGTGTCCGACTCTTCGTGACCCCATGGACCAGAGCACGCCAGGCACTCCTGTCTTCCACTGCCTCCCACAGTTTGGTCAGACTCATGTTGGTAGCTTTGAGAACACTGTAAAACCATCTGGTCCTCTGTCATCCTCTTCTCCTTGTGCCCTCAATCTTTCCCAACATCAGGGTCTTTCCCAGGGAGTCTTCTCTTCTCATGAGCTGGCCAAAGTATTGGAGCCTCAGCTTTAGGATCTGTCCTTCCAGTGAGCACTCAGGGCTGATTTCATTCAGAATGGATAGGTTTGATCTTCTTGCAGTCCATGGGACTCTCAAGAGTATCCTCCAGCAGCATAATTCAAAAGCATCAATTCTCCGGCGATCAGCCTTCTTTATGGTCCAGCTCTCACTTCCATACATCACTACTGGGAAAACCATAGCTTTAACTATACGGACCTTTGTCGGCAAGGTGATGTCTCTGCTTTTTGAGATGCTGTCTAGGTTTGTCATCGCTTTTCTCCCAAGAAGCAGGCATCTTTTAATTTCATGACTGCTGTCACCATCTGCAGTGATTATGGAGCCCAAGATTTAGGGCAGCACAACTACTTCTGACACACTGGGTGCTGTGCCTAGGGGGCGCTTCAGGCATCACAACTATGAAATAGTTAAATAGAAGGTGAGAGGTGGGGGCGCCAAATTTTGGCCTTGCACAGGGCGCCACTGAAATTTGAAAGATCAAAGCCTTCTCTTGACAATACTGTGTTGGATGGGCCAATGATCTACATAAGTTAGCTTCTTTTGTTCCTATTTTGTAATTTGCGCAGTAATACACCTAGATTTATAGAACTGATTTTTTTTTCATTCATTGGAATTTCCCCCTGCCCCCCATTTGTAAAGTAGATTTCAGTTTTATCTCTATGTGAATATCCAATAAGTGTATGAGGAACCTTAAGTCCCATCCAAAAGAAATCTGTGGAGGGGGGAGTGCTCTGAAAACTAAACTTCAAATTGTTATTTTTTTATGAAGCTCAAAACCAAATTTGGAGAATTTGCAATATTTCACCATTATTGAAAACCATCCTGATCGAAGCTAGCATGGAGAGAAGTATACCTGTATTCCTCCAGAACAAACTGAAGAATAAAAACCTGGTGTTCAAAGGTGAACATTTTCAAGGGGACTTTGATTAAGCAAAAGGAGTTTTATCCTCCGTTATCAGTTCAGAGGAGAACTGTCACTAATATCAACTTCTTAGAAAGAATTGGTTTGTCTTTTTTTTCTTCCCCTCTTCCAAATTTAATTAACTTTTGTGAAGGTCGCGTGTTTCTCTATCTCTAAGATACCTAGGGTGTCACTCATTCTGAAAATATTGCTTTTGCATTATCTTGCAAAAGGGAAACTCTTTCCTCACCACTACCAAACACACACACACGCACATATATATTTAAAAGTGCAGTGGTAGTAACTGAGCAAACTGGATGTCACCATGCTAGGTAAGCATTTCCCGTGCTATATTATTTGCAATAGAAGGGAAATTTTCATAATGGAATTCAGTTGAGTGCTAAATTGTAGCTGGTTTGTATCAAGAAATTATAACAATGGGAATGGAATTCATATCGTGGCTCTGGTAAGAGCAGGAAATTAAGACTTTGCAATTAAGGTGGTAACCTAAAACTTTAAAATAACTTAAATGGCCACTGAATACACGTAATGTCCCATAGTTATCTGGAAATGTGGGATTGGCAGCCTTTTAAATGAATACAAGGGAAATATGCACAAGGTGTGTGTTATATCCTCGAAACAGAGATCTGTCATTTTCTTCATTGTTCGCAAATGCCCTGGTATTGAATATCTCTTTCCCACAAATTCACAGGCTCCGAGGAGAGAGAGAGAAACAGTGTAACGTTATCGTTAAATTGAGGTTTGCATACACTGTCCACGATAGTCCCCTGACAAGTGCGGGTTTGTGAATTCGCCAAGAGCAACCTCTCACAAAGCAATTTGGTGAACATGGGTCTGTAGCATAATATCACCTCTCCCGCCCCTTCAGAAGGGTAGCACCACAATTTCCTTGTAGGCCTAATCTGCTAAATTATAGCAGGCAACTGGAGAGCCCCAGTGGGTGACACAATAGGTTAGGCCTTTGTGGCTTTTCCAAGTACAGAAGGATGTTCAGCTATGCATGAAAATGTCCTTATAACGTTTGCAGAGACAAATTTGGTATCCTTGACATGCATTTGAACCGAGGCTTCTTGGTGTGTGTGTGTGTTTTAACCTGCTAAGAAGGTTTCTAAACCCAGTTCCATCTTCTGGGATGCCTCAACTCAGCCCTAATAAACTTCTCAAAAAGTGAGACCCTCTCAGCATATAACACCCTATGCTCAGAGAGCAGCCCTGGTTGCCAATTTGCTACTGGGCCAAGATCAAGGTGTTACTCTTAGTATACAACACACTTAAGAGCTGGAGACCAATTTACTCACGCAGTTGCCCAACCTAATTTATGCCCATCCAACCACTTCAAACTGTAGAACTGGCACTGTTATGGGTCCCACATAATACATGTTCTATGTGTGTGCGTGTGTGTGTGTGTGTGTGTATTAGTGCCGCAGCACCCACACTATGGAACTCCCTGCCTATTGACATCAGACAACAGCCTTCACTCTACTCTTTTCGTTGTTGTTGTTCAGTCGTTCAGTCGTGTCCGACTCTTCGTGACCCCGTGGACCAGAGCACGCCAGGCACGCCTGTCCTTCTCGCAGTTTGGTCAGACTCATGTTGGTAGCTTCGAGAACACTGTCCAACCATCTCATCTTCTGTCGTCCCCTTCTCCTTGTGCCCTCAATCTTTCCCAACATCAGGGTCTTTTCTAGGGAGTCTTCTCTTCTCATGAGGTGGCCAAAGTACTGGAGCCTCAACTTCAGGATCTGTCCTTCTAGTGAGCACTCAGGGCTGATTTCTTTAAGAATGGATAGGTTTGATCTTCTTGCAGTCCATGGGACTCTCAAGAGTCTCCTCCAGCACCTGCTTAAAATGCTTTTGATTAGGCAAGCCCACCCAGACATGCAGAAGTAGAAATATGTTTTAAATGCTTTTTTTTTTTTAGCTTATTGTCGGTTTTAAACATCGTTTGAATGTTTTAAATACTTGTTTTCAACTGTTCTTATTGATCATTTTAATGTTTTATTTTACTCTCAGTCACTAAGAGGTTTTATTACCATCAAGTGATGCATACCCTCCAACATTTCTGTGATGAAAATAGGGACGTCCAGTGCTTTTTTTCTTTAAAAAAAAATGTTTAGGGGTACTCTCATCTTGACTCAAGAAAATCACCATTTTATAGTTCAAATCGGGGGAAATAAATACAGTAAATGGACAAAAGTACAAAGATTCACAAAATGTTTAGGGGTATGCGTACCCCAGCGTCCCCCCAGGGAAAAAAAGCACTGGGGATGTCCTAAGGAAAAGCAGGGATTCCAGGGTCAAATCAGAAACCAGGACACCTTCTGTAAATCTGGGACATTCCCTGGAAAATAGGAACACTCTTAAATAAAATAAATGGGTGTGCAATAGTCAATGGATACACGTACAAAGATGTGCATTCAATTCACTGCTACATGCAAGGATCTGTGGAATTGAGAATATTCAATTGAGAATGATCAATTGAAAATGACTATTAGCAAAGGAACTATTGGGGGCTTGCAACAAAATGTTGCAGTGTGGAGTGCTCCTGTTCAGGGTTTCAACCAGCCAGCCATGCTCTTTTCTATGATAGTTTGCTCTCCCTCCCCCCACTACCCAGTTTTCTGTTTACCCCACCCCACATCCCAATAGTCAGCCATCATTCCATTCCAAATGAAAACATACCTTAGGTTGTGTACATACTATCTCCTTGAAACACATTTCATATACTCTCCTTCACTCAAATAATTATGGGCACTGTAGTTTACCCCTCACAGTTGCCGTTCCCAGCAACCCCTAATACACTACAGTGCCCAAATTCTTTGAGTGAAGAGATGAAGGGTGTTTGTAGAATTTGTGCTGTTAAAACGGAAGGGGGTCAAACCATTGCAAGAGGTGTTGAAATTTTGGGTGGCTGGATAGTTACCATGGAATGGTCTCAGTGGTGGGGTGCACATTTTTATTCTTATTTATTTATGATTATTACTTTGTGAAGAAGAAGAGGAAGAAGAAGAAGAAGGTCTATTTAAAAAAAAAAAAGAACTATAGTTCTAGGAGGGACATGGGGTCTCCTAACAATTCTCAGCACCCTTAAAAAATCCAGCTCCCAGAATTCTTTGGGGGGAGCCATGACTGCTTTAGGGTGGTATCATAGTGCTTAAATGTGTAGTGCAGATGGAGCTCTAGACACCAATTACTCCCAGTTCTATGGCAGAGAATTTCCTTTGCCCATGGAAGGCCCCAAGTTCAATCCACAACATCAGGAAGAGTTACTGCCAGTTGGAAGAAACTCCATGGACTCCACAGAAGACAGACTCACTAAAGGTTGAAGGTTTTTCAGCATCCTCAGTAACCTTGAGGTTCAAAAAGGTGCCTGCCAAGAGCAGGGGTCAGCAAGGTTTATCTTGCCTGGGGCGGATCTGTCCCACGGAGATCCCTCCGTGGGCTGGATCGCGCACACACACCCCGGTGATTTTTGGCATCTGCGTCTGCGCAGACACAATTTTTGTCACCGCGGAAGCAAGTCCCCACACCTCCCTGCACCAGTTTAGCGCACCGCGCGAGCAGGCAGCTCGGTTGGGGGGCGGCTCATAGGCCAGTCAAACGAACTCCGTGGGCTGCTTCTGGCCCATGGGCCTTAGGTTGCTGACCCCTGACCAAGAGCATTCTACTCCAAAACATTACATGAGAACATTACATAAGAGCATAACTTAGCCCTGGCTGAATCAGGCCAGCGGTCCATTTAGTCCAGCATCCTGTTCTCACAGTGGCCAACCAGATGTCTGTGGGAAGCCCACAAGCAACATCCTGAGCACAGCTGCACTCTGCCCACCTACAATCCCAGGAAGTGGTATTCTCAGGTATAATACTCCTGACTATGGAGGCAGAACATAGCCATCACAGGCAGTAACCATTCCTCTAGAACAGGGGTCAGCAACCTTTTTCAGCCGTGGGTCAGTCCACCGTCCTTCAGACCATGTGGTGAGCCGGACTATATTTTTTTGGGGGGGGAATGAAATTCCTATGCCCCACAAATAACCCAGAGATGCATTTTAAATCAAAGGACACATTCTACTCATGTAAAAACACCAGGCAGGCCCAGCAAATAACCCAGAGATGCATTTTAAATCAAAGGACACATTCTACTCATGTAAAAACATGCTGATTCCTGGACCGTCCATGGGCCGGATTTAGAAGGCGATTGGGCCGCATCCGGCCCACGGGCCTTAGTTTGCCTTCCCTTGCATTAAGTATACATCTTCTGCCTGAAGCAGTTGCCTTACTCTACTGAGCTTGCAGGTTCCTTGGAAGACACATTCTTGTGTGGGTTGGGGATATCCCAGAGGGGAGCAAGTTCAGAAAATGAATCAACATGGATTGTGGCTTCTGCACTCATTGATAATGGCCCTTATTAGTTGCCATGCAGATACACACAAACACACCTTTCTGCTGAAAATTCCAAACAAGTCATTTATTATTATTATTTGGGCAATATATCTCGTGAACAAAGATCCTAACATCCACTTCATATAAGTCACTGGAATCACCACCTTCAATAATAATAATAATAATAATAATAATAATAATAAATTAAAATCACATTTTAAATATTTGATAAATGGATTATTAATCAGTACAGTTCATTGATACAGTCATTGTGGCTCACAGCACCTTACGATTATTGCTTGAAGCACAGCAAAATGCAAACAATGGCCTTAATTGATTCCTTCCTCCCCCCACCCCCACCCCAGGTTCTTTAAAAAGTAGGAACGACATTTACATTAGACAATTCATTTTCTCTCTCCTTTTTTTCCTTGACAATGTTTTTACTTGCTGAACCTACAGTCCAGGCCAGTCCGCTCTCCGACTTTTCCTTCCTGCCTTATTGTCTATTCTGTTCAGCTATTTAAAATATGTTGAATATCAACAATAGATTTCGTGAGCGTATTGTCAACTTTTGTATGGAGCAATCTTGCTTGAATGAGACGATCCTGGGGCTTATAGTCTTTTCTTTCCTCCTCTGCGCTGGGGCTGGATGCCTACTTGAATGTGAGCGACTGATAATGGGACATATTTCGACTTTCGTTATTGCATTTCATCCACATTATTCATTTTGCCAAAATCTTTTAGGGGGGGGAGCTTTACAGCAAATTGCACGATTCGCACCAGGTAAGCGCTCATCTTTTGCAAAACTAGGGAAGGGAGGAGGGGAATATCTTGCCTACCTTGTCCTGTTAATTGTACATGTGTTTATATTATGGCAAGGTTGCTCAATGCAATTCTATGGTTTCCTATGTGGCTTGCTTGCCTTAACACCCTTTGATGATCACATAAGAATGTGTGGATTTTTGCTGGGCCTGGAACTGCTCTAGTCTGCAATGTGGAGCATAGATTCATTGCAATAAGTGAAAAATAATTTCCAGAGAGCAGCAAAATCAACAAAGAATGCTGTGGCGTCTTAAAGTTGCCATATATATATATGGCAACTTTAAGGCGCTATTATATATATATATATATATATATATATATATATATATATATATAATCACACACACACACATTTTTTGATGGGAGGGATTGTAAACAGTGAGGTCAGAGGAAAATGAAATGCAGAAAAGTACAAATAGTCGTAATTGCATGATTAACAATGGTAATTCACACACACACAAAAATGTAATTAGTAACACAGACATCCTTGCCTTGGTTAGACAATTAATGCATTTTATGTATTAAAATCCTTGGTCTTTGTTCAACCTGCAAAATGATTGTATTGAATTTCTTCATGAATTGTATGATGTATAGTGAGAAAGATAGTTATTTACTATTGAGCTGTTAGCCTGCCATTTAAGGTGAAAAACCATGTGTTGTTCTTCTCATCAGAGTGTATATAATATAGCCTTGATCTCATTATCTTCATACCTACATTTTATTGCCACACAGAATTGCTTAAAATAACTGTTCTCTCAGAGGAGCCGAAATTCTCGGAATCACAGCGGAAAATCAGCTCTGTGCAACTCAAAAGCTTCAAATGATTCCATCACCATTGAACCAATAAAAGGGTACTAGTCTAGATTCTTTCTGTTTGGGATAGAAGCTTTGCATTTGGATTTAAAATGGTTAGATCTGATTTATATCTCTTTTTTTCATCACAAGAGCTGCAAGTACTGTAGGTTAGAATGCAATATGTGCAGTTCATTTTCCGTTAGAGAGCAGAATTAAGTTTCCTAATCATGTTTCAAAGGATCCGCAGATGCTTCCAGACAGAGGCTTTATTCTTAGTTCAGTGGAATATTTTTTTGCAGTGCCCACACAACACTGTTGGCATCAAATTGTCAGCCCACATTTTCCTCCATTTAATCCGCATTCATACCCTTTTAGAAAAAAAGAAATATCCAATACATTTAAAAACACTGTTGCCCATGATGGGTTTATGGCATGGGTAGGCAAACTAAGGCCCGGGGGCCAGATCCGGCCCAATTGCCTTCTCAATCCGGCCCGTGGACGGTCTGGGAATCAGCGTGTTTTTACCCTTTTATTTAAAATGCATCTCTGGGTTATTTGTGGGGCATAGGGATTCGTTCTTTTTCTTTTTCTTTTTTTCAAAACATAGTCTGGCCCCCCACAAGGTCTAAGGGACAGTGGACCGGCCCCCTGCTGAAAAAGTTTGCTCACCCCTGAATTTTTTGGTATCTCAGTGGTTCTGTTTGGAAATCATTCCTCCAACTGGATATGCCCTGAGTTAAGTAAACATTGTTTAGGCTGGAAATAGTGGCCATAGGAATAAATAAATAAAAGAATTAGCAATGTTCCTGCAAAGGGAAACCTTGCTCCCTATCCTGCTTCTAGCATTTTTCATGCGATTGTTCAGGGCTTCTTCAACCCTGGTTTGTGAAGCTGTGAACACATGTTGGGGTTGAGCACTTCTCCCCTCTCCCTTGGGCTTTGCCCTCCCGTTGCACACCGCCTTTGCCAGTTGGATCCTGGTTTATGTTAGGCTACAATATCCCATTACTTTTGAACCAGGAAATTCTAGCATAATGTTGGTTAAGAAACCATGAAAACAGGCCAGGATGTTCTACACAAACGCGTATTATTTTGTTAAGATGGTATGCTGAAATAGAAAGGGGTCGCTTGAATTTTGAGCAAAGACTTATTGGGGAAAGCACCGCGCAATCCAATCTATGTTTACTCATTCCAACAATTTTCAAGGTAGTGTGTCTGGCTCCATCTCCTTTTAACTTCAGGTGGCTGGTTAAGACACAACTTTTCTGGCGGGACTCTCGAGGAGAAGAGTCCTGATTAGATCAGTCATAGAATCACAGAATTGTAGAGTGGGAAGGGACCACGAGGGTCATCTAATCCAGCCCCCTGCCCAGGACCCTTTTGCCCAAGGTGGGGCTCAAACTCATGACCCTGAGATTAAGAGTCCCACGCTCCACCAGCTGAGCTATCCCAGGCCCAATGTATTTGTTCTTGCTGCTGTTGCAGTTAGTCAATTTCCATCTAGTGAGTTGCTGGGTATTTTATGGACTGTATGATTTTATGGGTTGCTTCTTCTTTTTTATTTGGTCCTCTTGTGAACCGCCCTGTGGTTACGCACCATGGGTAGCATATAAATCATTTAAATAAACAAGTAGAGAGGTTGCTGCTCCCAGGAACATATAGATATGCAGGACTGAAGGATTGCTTCTGATGGGATAAGGGGATTGGTCTTTTTGTGGACTGACAACTAGTTAAGAGACGAGTGGAACACAGAACTGTACACTTATCAGGGCATTGTTAGCAGCAGTGGGTCGTGAGGAGGGGTGCATGGATGCAGAGTTGTCAAGCCTATCAGGTTGGGAATGGAGCGCGACAAGGTGGCAGCAAGGTATGTGGGGGCTCCAGATAGGTAGCAGCCCCACAGATGCATGCCGCTGACCCCAGAGCTCCCCCAAACTCACCACAGTGCCACCCCACCCCATCCCAATATTCACAGTGCTGCTGCCAGTAGGATGGCGGTACATCAGCCCCAGGATGTTTTAAGGGATGTGATTCACAAATAAAATACTAAGTAATAAGCTGGCCTGCAAGCCAGAAGTTCCCTGTCCTTGGACTAAGAGCATAAGAAAGACCTGCTGGATCAGGCCAGTGCCCCATCTAGTCCAGCATCCTGTTCTCACAGTAGCCAACCAGATGCCTATGGGAAGCCAGAAAACAGACCATGAGTGCAACAACGTTTCCCCCCTTTGCGATTCCCAGCAGGTGGTATTCGGAGGTCTGATCCTGGATACATAGGTTCTTAAAAGCATTGCCTGCCATTATAGCTGGCCCTCTTAGTAGTCACAGAAGCTTGTTCCTGGTGAGCAGGAACAGGATTAGCTCATCCACCGTTGCCTCTGTTTCTGAAATTTGCTGAAACCATAGCAAGAAAGCTAAGGGGTTTAGCCCGCCAAAGCAGGCCATATTCTCCTTCTTCTGCAGTTGGTCAAGGTTACTGTTTGGTTTCTTCGCTTCTGACATATTATCAATTATCTTGCCAAGAGACAGATCCTCTGGACCTTCCAGATTTTTCTTTATAAAATAGGAAACCAACTTTAATTAAACCATCAGTAACTGGACCTAATTATTCTCGACAGTATTTAATTAATGTTTTCATAGGTACCTCACGCAATTAAGATTCCTTTAATAAGACCTTCTGTGACATTAAAATATATGACCTTTATCTTACTTATCGAGCCCACTTTGACAATCCAGATTTGTCATTTTCCCTAAAAGGTGCGGTTTGACTAAATAGAACCAGCCGTGAAATTAATCTGGCAAATTAGACTTGTTTGTTTCTTTTTTTCCCCTCTTCTCAAAGCCTAATCAGCGAAGCCTTTTAATTAGCAGTGGTAGTACAACTGTACCACACTATGGTTCTAATTGTTAGCTTTAACAAGGGGGGGGGTATATCTATAGGCACCAAAGGATTGTGTGTGTGTGTCCCCGCATGTTCACACATGTGACAAAAAGTGATAGCCAGCAATATTTTATTAACAATGGTGACAGACTCAATCTTTAAGATATGGAAAATAATGGACTGTCCTATTAACAATATCTGGCAATCGTTTGAAATTTGATGGTGTTCTAAGAGCTATTGTTTTCTCTGCTAATTGAATCGTTAACTTCTTCACAAAGTTGAAGCTGGTTCCTGTATGCTCATGTATATCATCCAGGGTCTGTCCCCATCGTGATTTAGCAGTTGATGGCTTGCAGTGGGACTTGTAGACCACCTCCATCCATATCTGCGCTGGGAAAACTTTTTCAACCCAACATCTGGGCAACCCTTTGAGGGCCAGTGGTGAGCAGGGCCAGAGCCAAAAGTGGATGGAGCAATGAATGTAACATTTACAGTAGATGAGGTGCTATGTACACTCACACACCCCTCTCTAACCTGCATATCAAAAATCAATGACACATTCCAGCCAGGGAAATTCCAGCCTGGGAAATAGGAAACTGAGAGGAGATATGATAGCCACCTTCAGATATCTCAAGGGCTGTCACATGGAAGATGGAGCAAGCTTGTTTTTTCCTGCTCTGGAGGGTAGGACTCCAACCAATGGATTCAAATTACAAGAAAGGAGATTCTGACTAAACATCAGGTAGAACTTTCTGACAGTAAGAGCTGTTTGACAGTGGAACAGTCTCCCTTGGGAGCTGGTGGACTCTCCTTCATTGGAGGAGCACAGGTTGGATGGCCATTTGTCATGGACATTTTAGCTGAGATTCCTGCATTGCAGGGGACTGGACTGGATGACCCTCAGGGTCCCATCCAACTCTATAATTCTATGATTCTGTGAAATGCACTTGCAAGTGTGAAGCCAATGAGGATATGTGGCCTGGGGAATCCTGGGTATTGCAGCTCATTAAGGATGCTAAGAGTTGTTAGGAGACCAGAGCTACAGTTCCCAGACTTCCCTGGGAAGAGGGATTAACTGTTAAACCACTCTGGGAATTGTAGCTCTGTGAGGGGAATGGGGTCTCCTAGCAACCCGTAAAATAATACAATTCCCAGTATTGTTGATGGCGGGCGGGATGGGGTGGATAAAGTACAATACTGCTTTAAATGTATAATTCAGATGGGGATAAGAAGGCAAATAACCACCTAAAACTGGAAGGCAAATCCAGTGATTTACCAGAGGTTATTTTTACAGGTAGGTAGCCATGTTGGTCTGCCGTAGTCGAAACAAAATATAAAAATTCCTTCCAGTAGGACCTTAGAGACCAACTAAGTTTGTTCTTGGTATGAGCTTTCGTGTGCATCCACACTTCGTCAGATACACTGAAACAGAAGTCACCAGACCCTTATATATAGTGAGAGGGTGGGGAGGGGTGTTACTCAGAAGGGTGGTGGGAATGGGTGATTGGCTGATAGCTGTGGTGAACCTGTGGACGACTGTTAACGACTGCAATTAGTCTTACAGGAAAAAGCAAGGGGTGAGAAGGTTAAAAATAGCTTTGTCATGTATAATGAGATAAGAATCCAATGTCTCTATTCAGACCAGGTCTCCATGGTTTTAAGTTTGGTAATAAGTTGCAATTCAGCAACTTCTCTTTCCAGTCTATTTCTGAAATTCTGAGCAAGGTCAGCCCTGGTGGGCAGGGGGGAGTGGGACTGTAGTCCAACAACATCCAAGGGGCCACGAGTTACCGGTACCTATCCCTGTGTTGTAGCAGATTTTTGGGACTACAACTGTTGGCGATGCTGGCTGGGGCTAATGGGAGTTGTGGTCTGACAAAATTTGGAGAGCACCAAATTGGCTGCTGAATATAGACAAATAGACCCAAGTCAGACCTAGGGTCCAAATGCAGCCCTCCAGGCCTCTCTGTGTGGCCCCCAACCCTCACAAGTCCTGTTTCATATTTTCAAATCAGTGTGAAGGTTATCAGCTTGTGAATCTGGTCAGAGAGTAGGCTTCTCTGTTGCAATAACACATACAGAGAGATACTTGTTGAGGAAAAATAACAAATTGTTTATTATAGGAAGTGCATGACTTGGACTGGATATATGTTTTACTTCTGTGTTGAGCCAGATTTGCTGGAGAAAACACAGGTGGCCATTTTTGCCCCTTTCTTCTCTTGAGAAGGTAGATCCAAGACGTCCTTGTGGCTTTAGGTTCAATAGAGAAGTCTGAGAGGGGTGCAGAAGCTAGAGAGAATTCTGCAATCTCAGAAGATCAGTCTTAATATCAAAGTACATGCCAGCACAAAGGGCGATGGGACAGAGATGGTTTAGAAATCTGGGGGTCTCCTATTGTATATGCAAACCCTTTACTGCACACCTATTTCCAAATAATATGTTCCTTGAGTGTTTTTGCCTGGCTGCAATGTGTCCTTGAAGTCTGATTATGCCTTTTGCTTGCCTGAATGTACAAACTAACCTACAGCAGAAAGGGAAGTGCTCCAACCACTGTTGGCTCCACTCCCACTCACCACTAGCATTTGACCCTCAGAAGGTGGCCCTAAATCTGAAAAAGATTCCCCACCCCTGAGATATTGGACGGATACTTCTAGTTTCTTAAACCACAGCCTTCTGTTAAGTCCACCTTGGGAAACTCTTAATTTCAGCAATTACAAACCATGGTTTGCAATCATTATGTCTAAAGTGTGCATAAAATCAAATATTACGGGGTTCGAGAATTTAAAATAAAAGTGCATTTCAGGTTTCAGAAGTTTGCGGGCATGAACCAAATTTAGGCATAAAACCCCGTTTGGGAGGGACCTACTCAGTCATGACTTGCTTGCAGTCCACAGGCCAAGGTTAAAGGGATTACAGAGAGGTTCATGTCAACAGCATCCGCTTGTTAGCTTGCTGAATGCTGGGTTAATGAGTGAGGTTGTCACAGCATCCCAGAGAGACCTTCTGCCTTAGGCAGGTGCTTAAGATGCTATTAATTGAGGTTGACGGAAGGAGAGGTAGCTGCTATTCCTTTGCATTTGAAGCCTTGCATAGAAACTCTCTGCAGACCAAGAGAGGTAACCGCCCCCCCCCATCAGTACGACATGGTTCATACCTTATATGCCTTGCTTATAGGGTTGCAACCTTTATATCTTGTCATGCGCCTTTGACAGGTGTAAGCATAGATTGTGCTCTTGCTACAGCTGTGTATGTGTGCACGCACAAAGCTTCAGTATCAGGAATATATTCCTAATACTGAATCTTTGTATTCCATACTCTTTATATTTTGGAATCTGTTTTTTTGGGGGGGGGTATACTTAAAAAACAATTTAAAAATATTATTTTATTCTAAAAATCTGAATCCCTCAAACAAACTTAACATGCCCAACACAATTACCGGTATTAAAAAATAAGATACTCATCCACCTCAAAATAGAAAAAAATAAAAAATAAAGCAGCAACTCCACAAAATTCAAATATAGCAGTGGAGGAAGAATGGTGCAATGATTAGAGTGCTGGGCTAGGAGGACCAGGGAGACCAGGGTTCAAATTCTCATGCAGCCACCCAACTCACTAAGTGACCTTGGACCAATCACTATCTCTCAGCCTAGCCTACCTGGCATGGCTGTTCCGAGGATAAAAATGGGGAAAGAAAGAACCTTTTTATGCCACCTTGAACTCCTTGGAGAAAAGGTGGAATGGAAATGCAAACAATAAAGTTACATATATTGCCAAACAAAAATAATGAGCAAAACAAAAAGCAGCAGCTCATGGAATGGGAATATAAGAAGAGCTGGATCAGGCCAGTGGCCCAACTAGTCCAGAATCCTGTTCTCACAGTGGCCAACTAGATGCTTGTGGGAAGGTAGCAAGCAGGACTTGAGTGCAACACCACCATCTTTGGATCCGAGTAACTGGTCTTCAGAGAATGCGGGTGGCACTGTAGTCTAAACCACAGAGCCTTGGGCTTGCTGATCAGAAGGTCAGCGGTCAAATCCCCGCGACGAGGTGAGCTCCCGTTGCTCGGTCCCTGCTCCTGCCCACCTAGCAGTTCGAAAGCACGTCAAAGTGCAAGTAGATAAATAGGTACCGCTCCGGCGGGAAGCTAAACGGCGTTTCCGTGCGCTGCTCTGGTTCACCAGAAGCATCTTAGTCATGCTGGCCTACATGACCTGGAAGCTGTACGCCGGCTCCCTCGGCCAATAATGCGAGGTGAGAGCCGCAACCCCAGAGTCAGTCATGACTGGACCTAATGGTCAGGGGTCCCTTTACCTTTTAACTGGTCTTCAGAGGCATGATGCCTCTGACAGCAGGTGGAGAACATAGCCATCATAGCTAGTAGCCATTAATAGCTCTATCGTCTACTAATTTGTCTAATCCTCTTTTTTAAGTCATCCAAATGTTTTCCTAAAAAGCTGGAAGCAGAGTAAGACCTGAGATGCTGAACGGAACACATGAATGGAGCACATCTTTGGGAGCAGCTAGCCTTTCATGTCCCATTTACCAGTAGAGCTGATTCTCTAGGCTACAATTCTCATTTGTCCCAGTTAGAACGGCCAGTGGTAGAGGATGAATGGAGTTGCAGTTCAACGGCATCAGGAAGGCACCATATTGGCTACCCTTGATTAAGAGATTTAAAGTTAAGAATCAGCAGTGAGCCCAGTAGCAAACAACTATGCAAATATGCTTCACTCAACCAGTCCTGCCCCAGCCTGTACCTAGCGAATGCATTGTGTACCAGCTGGAGTTTCTGGATGGTTTTCAAGCCAAGCTCAGAGGCTCCTGGGAAGTGAAATAACCATGCCCAGGTCTGACATATACACATCTACTGAAGTGGTGATACCATTAACAATTGTGTGGGACACTGGCCTCCAACACTCAAAGGCCTGGGATCCACTTTCAGCAATGGGACCCACATTTCATGATTTCAAAGCATACATACCAGTTTTCATAGGAAGAAGAAGAAGAGTTTGGATTTGATATCCTGCTTTATCACTCCCCTTAAGGAGTCTCAAAGCGGCTCACATTCTCCTTTCTCTTCCTCCCCCACAACAAACACTCTGTGAGGTGAGTGGGGCTGAGAGACTTCAGAGAAGTGTGACTAGCCCAAGGTCACCCAGCAGCTGCATGTGGAGGAGCGGAGACGCAAACCTGGTTCACCAGATTACGAGTCTACCGCTCTTAACCACTACACCACACTGGCTGTAGAAAAGTGGCTTACACGGAGTCAGACGGTCAGTCCATGTAAGTCAGTATTATCTACAGTGACCAGCAGCAGCTGTCAAGGGTTTAACAAACTTTACTTTGAGAAATAGACTCTGTACATGTTTGCACATGACTGATGCTCTTCTGGACGGTGCAGTGGGCAAAATGTTCCTCTTGCTGCACAGACTGTTTCTGCCATGGTATTCTGTCTGTTTCTGTACTGTATATGCTTTTCCTGCATTGGAAGGATGGAGGTGTGACTCCTGGAACTAATCAAGTCGTGTTGAGGCAGAGGCAGCATTTACATCAAGACATCTGCAATCCCATCCAAGGAAAATGAGCAGAAATTGAGAAAAATGGGAGGTCTAGCTCATTGCAATTATCTTCTGGTCTATCATATATATTTTGTTCTTATTAGCACTGCAGACAAAAGGCAGGCTGCCTATTTTATTAAAATGAAGCTGAGTAAAGTATTTCCAAAAAGAAAAAGGGAAATGGTAACAGAAAAGAATTACAAGATAGATTCTTGTTGTATTTTCTCTGGCAATGATAAAGATGAAGATGATCTTGATTCTAATAAGAATAATAACTCTCTCTTTCGGCACTTCAGATGTATATTTTTAGAACCCATTTTATTTATGTGATTTTATGTTGTCTTAAACTGCTTAATAATGTTGTGTTTTAATTGTTGTAACCCACTTGGGACCTCGGTGTGAAGGATGAGTGAACAACAACAAATACGGTAATAATAATGAGGAGGAGGAGGATAATCTGATTATGATTATCATAATCCTAATAATTTATGATGGTGGTTGTAGTACCATCAATATAATAACAAAAATACTAATAACCTTTTCCTTCCCTGGGACAAAGAGGCTTAAGCAGAAGAACTGCCAAATATAAATTCCAAGGATTGATTTACCTTTCTCAAAGAGGTTTCAAAGAGATCTAGGGAGGGTGTCAGGAAACACATGTAGGGCTGGAGTTGGAGGTCAGCATCGTCAGGCAACAGCCAAATGCTCCACTGCCAACCTCCAGAGCCTCACTTGCTATTGCTGCTTCCTAATCTTATTTTATTTTATTTGTGACCACAGCCAAAACACCTGGCCAGAGGATCAGGACGTTGCACATTTAGGGCTCATGCCTTCACAGTGAGGTGGGTACAGGTGTTCTTTTCACTGCTGCTTTTTGGTCTTCAGACCCTCTTCATGCTTGTTTAGTCTGCGCTACATGGCACGTGTCTTCTTAGGCCGCAGGTCTATAGGCTTGTACTTCTTGCCCTTGCAGAACTTCCTGAGGTTTTCCTTCTGCGTCTGGTTAATGAATGTCAGCACTCTGGCAATGGATTCATGAACCACCTGGATCTTGGAAGAGTTTGGAGACTGCTCCACTAGTCACCTTGGCAACCTGCAGCTGTGAGAGTTCCACCTTGAGGTCATCTAGCTCCTTCAACAGCTCTTCCTTCTTCTTCCTTCATACGTAAGTCATGGGCTTTGATCTTGGCCATGGCGTCCACAATGGTCCCAGGCTACCAACGCGAAAAGCTTGCTGATTCTTAATTCACCACCTTGGAGCAGCAAAGCTGAGAGAGAATGAAGAGGACAAAGATCTAGAGAGAACAAAAGGTCCAGGAACAGAGAACTTCTCTTTCCCTCACTCCCTCTCCCTTGGAGCAGTGGTGTGGATTGGGCAGAGGGGAAGAGGCAAGCAAATGAGCAGTGGTGTTGTAAATTAGTAGGTGGGGCTGCTCAGAGAAGGGGTTCCAGTGAGGGCATCGTGCCTCATCCTGACCCACCAAAATGATTCCAGTTACGTGTTGGTCTGCTGTAGTCAAAACAAAATAAAAAAATTCCTTCCAGTAGCACCTTAGAGACCAACTAAGTTTGTTCTTGGTATGAGCTTTCGTGTGCTCTGAAGAAGTGTCTGAAGAAGGTATCTGAAGAAGTGTGCATGCACACGAAAGCTCATACCAAGAACAAACTTAGTTGGTCTCTAAGGTGCCACCCAAATGATGAAACCCTGTAGCTGATATTGCTGCCTTCCATACCTACCAGGCAAACAAAAAACAAAAACCAGCAAAGCAGTTAGAGGAGCTAATCCTTTTGCTTCTGGGTCAAGAAGGGAGCCCCACACAAGGACTAGTCAAGTGGGTGGCAGAATAATTGGTGGTGGTGGGATGTTTACATGGTAAAGGAAATGTAACTAGCAACACAACATACAGTCCAGCTCTCTCAGTGTACCAGGAATGCTCCCTAGTTCTGCTTCATCTAAAACTCACAACAACAATGCACTGATACTGGGGTGGGGAACTTTTTCAGCCGAAGGGCCGCATCCCCATCTGGGCAACCTCCCAGGGGCCATGCGCCAGTGGTGGGTGGGGCCAGAGGCAAAAGTGGGCAGGGCAATGAATCTTGGCTTTGTACTGTAGGGTAGTTTCTACAAGCATTTGCATACACTCCTCTCTATCTGTCTTGCATTCAGAGAAGCAAGAAACATGGACAGAGTTCCAGCCATGCAGGAGCACTCAAGGAGGGTGCAGGGGTAGGGGTCTGGGAAGGGGTTTGTGGCTTGAGGAGAATCCTGAGGGCCAAATGGAGAAGCCTAAAGGGTCCACCACAACCCTGGACAAAAATGTCTCAATCTTAGCAAATAGATGCTTTAAAAAAATACAAATGCTTTTTTAAAAAATGCAGGTGGCAAGCACCATTTCTTTTAAGCTAAGGCAGAGGTTTTCAACCTTTTTGGGTCCACGGCTCCCTTGACCAACTACATTCTTCCTGAGGCACCCTTATTGTACTCAGAAACCCAGGTATGTCACCCCTTGTCTGCAGAGCTGGTAGCCTCTCACCCTTTTTCAAACACCCTCTCTTGTGGAGTGTTCCCTCAGCCTCCTCTCCTCTCCTTGGGAGTCCTCTGGGCAGCTGAGCTGCCCCCCCCCCGTGTCCCAAAAAGAGGTACCTCCTCCCCACAGCAGCCTGGGAAGCAACCCCCTGGCCAGTGCCAGAGGCACCATTCACCTGGGGAGCTTGTAGCCAGGGCTGCTGCAACAAACAGCTGTGCAAGCCTTTGGGAGGCAGAGATGCAAGAGAACACCAGAGGAAGGATGGAAGGAAAGAGGGACAGAGGCCAGTGTTGCCCATGGCACTCCTGACCATCATTCAAGGCACCTCAGGGTGTCATAGCACACTGGTTAAAAACCACTGTTTTAAGGCATTTCATTCTTTTCTCACTCTCATAGGTGGGAAGACCTATTCTAAGACCTCTGGAAAACATAAACGCATCATCCAAAAGGATGACTCCCCCACCCTTCTAGAACTGTGTTTTCTCCCATGTAAACATTTGCTGGCTTTAATGAGTGTATTCATCAATTGATGGTCTAGATTTCGCATGATCAGTTGACTAAAGTGGGGGCAAGAAAGCTCAGATACTGGGAGCACAGCACAAATGTGCAAACTCCCAGATCATCCTATTGAGGCCCTCTCCGGGTCACGGCATTCGCCATCCCTGTTCACACCATCCTTAAGTGCTTTCCCATGGCAGAAAAGTGTCCTCAAACCATGGCGATGCCTTTTTCTTGTCTGAATGGAGGAGGGAGAGGTGGTGATAAGAGGCAGGTGGCAGGATGTAGGGAAACTACTAACTCTTGCATGGTGGGAACACAACCTACTGCACAGAGGAAAGAGTCACAACTGTTGCTCCACGTCCTTTCCCCTCTGGCCCCGCCCACATATGGGAATGTGGCACTTGGACTGAAATTTATTCTCTACTGGACTGAAGCTATGAGCAGCTGTTCTTCCTCTTGTACCATCATGTGAGGAAGGAGAGCAGAGAGTAATCCACAGGCTGCAACTCAGCCTTGTCCCAGGTGTTAGGAGGAATATAAAGGTAAAGGTAAAGGGACCCCTGACCATCAGGTCCAGTCGTGTCCAACTCTGGGGTTGCGTGCTCATCTCGCTCTATAGGCCGAGGGAGCCGGCGTTTGTCCGAAGACAGCTTCCGGGTCATGTGGCCAGCATGACAAAGCTGCTTCTGGCGAACCATAGCAGCGCATGGAAACGCCGTTTACCTTCCCGCTGGAGCGATACCTATTTATCTACTTGCACTTTAACATGCTTTCGAACTGCTAGGTGGGCAGGAGCTGGGACTGAGCAACGGGAGCTCACCCCGTCGCAGGGATTCAAACCGCTGACCTTCTGATCAGCAAGCCTGTGGTTTAACCCACAGCGCCACCTGGTCCCTAGGAGGAATATATTCCCTCCCAATACAATTCAATGCTGAACTTCCAGACATCTACAAGCAGGGGAGGGTTGTAGTTCTGCATTAGAGCACCTGCCTTGCATGCAGAAGGTCTCCAGGTAGGGCTGGGGGAGTCCTGTCAGAAGCCGTGGGAACCAGCTACCCATTGGCAAAAACAATACTGAGCTGGAAGGACTATTGGTCTGACCATGGGCAGATTCCTATGTTGCTAAGTAGACAAGGGTCCCTGCTGCAGACAGGCAGCTCTGAAAACACAAAAAGGCTGAAAGGCCAGCAGCAGTGATGTGAGGAAGCAGGCAAAGCCAGGGAGGACAGTACTGCAAGCCACTTTGCATGCCTAGAAGGGGGAAAAACCTGAAGTGGGTGCAACATTTCTTTACCTGGGTTTCATAGGCTTTGTGCACCAAGACCTACCAAAGTTTGCACATCACTAGTCCTACGGTAGCTAGTCACTAGCTAGCAGGACCAGTGTTCAGGGATGATGGGAGTTGTAGTCCAACAACAGCTGGGGACAAAAGCTTGAGAAACACTGGGCTAGAGCATTGGACTAAGAATGGAAGACCAAGGATTGAATCCCTGCTCAGTCATCATCATCATTTTTTATTTGTATGCCGCCTTTCCACAGTTAAAAACAATGCTCAAGGCGGCTTACATCATGACAAGATTTACATAATTACAAAAGTCATAAACAATAAATAAACCACATTAAAAAAATACACAACCAAATGGAAAACAATTTCCACATAAATCAAAATCTAAAACTAAGAATACAGCATTAATATCACAACTCAACTCATTTTATTTCAGCTTTAAGCCCATAGACATAACAACCAAAAACAGAAACAGCACAGTCTGGTTTACAATTGCTAACAGTAAAATAGATTAAAAGGGATACATTAATATCACAGTTTAAAATGACATAGGTAAAAAATAACAGCATGAACCTCGCTGGGTGACTTTGCTAGTCAGCCTGACCTACCTCACAGGGTTGTTGTGAGAGGAAAGGTGGAGTATAAATGCAGAAAATAAAATAAAAAACATTTTCCAAAGCATTGCTTTTGCTCCTGACCTTTCTGTTTCTCAATGCAGGTAGTAAAACAGGCTTGTAGAAGGAGCAGGATAACTTGGTGATGAAGCAAGAGAGGGAGATAGAGGGAATGCAAGGGATTAGTGGGCTTAATGTACTAGCAAGAAGCTGATCAATAGTGACAATTCTCACAGTGCTTAATCAAACATTAAAGGCAAGTGGCAAGGCAGACAGTCAGTGGCTCGGGTTCCTGAACAATAAAAGCAAACAGACTGTCTTGTCAGGACATGTCAATTTATGGCAGGCTCCCTCGATGCCTCTCACTGAACGGAGTTTGGCTTATACAGGCAGCGAAGGGGCCAGGCAGCAGGATGACTTCAACGGGGCTTTGAGAAAATCCTTACGCCTTTCCAAAAATTACTCGTTTTAAGTGTCTTTCTGGGCGTTACAGCTGGCCAGCTACTTGCTGTGACACCTCCTTCTTGCTTGTTCCCAGGTGAGCTGTGAAAACAAGAAGATTATTGAACTGTGGCCATCAGCCTTCATTCCCAACTGATGGGCCATTTGTCATGCAAATCGGCTCTAAGAGTGCACTTCCGAATACTATTCTCTGGGAAGCATTTAAGAATCTAAGAAGATCCTGGCTGCAGGATCAGGCCAGTGGCCAATCTAGTCCAGAATCTTGTTCTCACAGTGGCCAAACACCACCACCTTCATGTTAACTGTTTCAGTATTTTAACTTCTATATGTTTGAAAGGTGGGTTGTAGATTTTCCTTATTTTACTGTTTCGCATTTTTTAAAATCACTTTGAAGGTTGTTGTTGTTGTTTAATTACAATAAAGCAATATACAATGTTTAGCAAATAAGTAAACAAACAAACAAATAATCAAATGCTCTATAAAGTCCAGACATAGGCCCTATCAGCATTATATATTTTAAGCAGTATCATACTGCTTTTATTGTTTGCACCGCAACACTTTAGGGCCCTTATAGGATGTTACTTTTCACAGTTGGATTTCAGCATTGTGCAATTAAAGTGGACCTGGAGCTCTTGCACAACAAACCCTCTTCTCCTCCCTCTCTTCCTTGCAGTAAGAAAAGTGATGAGAAAATGTGCTGGGAAATGTGGAGTAACTATTGTTCAATGTAATGTTGCATAACATCCCCACAAACCTATCTGCAAACTTTGTACAGACAAATAAAAGCAAATGCTCAATGAATCTGGATGTGACGTTGGACAAGGAGGGGGACTCCATTGTTGGACTCCAATTCCCATCAGCCCCAGCCAGCATGGCCAATGGGAGTTGGAGTCCAAATACCATCAGCAGTATTATATTTGTGACATTTATTTTTTTTATCCCATCCTTCCTCCAAGGAACTCAAGATGGCTTACCTAATTCTGTGAGATAGGTTAGGGAGAAAGAGAAAGAAAGAGTCCCAAGATCACTCAGTGAGCTTCGTGGCCATGTGGAGAGTTTGGATTGACTGAACAGAAGTGTATATTGGATGAGAATCTTCAATCAGAAATAAAAGGAACCTCAGTTTTGTCCCGTCTTGAGAAACCAAACTTAAAGCAAGTTAAGGCAAGACAATTTTGTTGTTGTTCAGTCGTGTCCGACTCTTCGTGACCCCATGGACCAGAGCACGCCAGGCACGCCTATCCTTCACTGCCTCTCGCAGTTTGGCCAAACTCAATTTTGGCCAAAGACAATTTTAGCTATGCCTAAAGAAAAAGAAATAAATAATGGTTGGGTTCATCCTATCTGCATAACAACTGAATGCAAATATGAGCTTAATGGGTGCATACATAAACAAATAACTAATAGCTCATTTGGTTATTTCCAGGTGTTAAAATTCTGTATGGGCCCATCATGGCAGCAAATTCATATGCAAAGTATGATTTCATTAGCATGTTTTATGCATTACCCCTGGGGACATTTACTGGTACCGGAATGAGGGGAACAGGAAGTTGCCTTTCCTTCTCCACTCATTTTATCCTAAATGGGTTTTTAGGGATAAATCAAGTGCAGTTAGAAGTATATTTAAGGTTGCAATCAAAAGTATGCTTTTTAAAGAGACGGTCCCAATCTGTTGAGCATTTGTTGGGAAAATATTGGAACAGGTGTCCCCCCACAATACCCATGGGTTCAGCCTGGATGGGCAAAATAATCCTGACCTCAGTTTGTTGGTAAAACAGGACATCTTTATTAAAACCATTGCAATGCAGTTTGGCCCAGCCCCAAGTAAGGGAGTTACACACACCAAGTATTTCAAACAGCATAAAAACATTCCTTCCAGTAGCACGTTATAGACCAACTAAGTTTGTTATTGGTATGAGGTTTTGTGTGCATGCACACTTCTTCAGATGACATGCACTATTATTATTCAGATACAATGCATTATTTATGCACTTTTCAAGCAAAGACAATTCTCAGCTTGCTCAGCCCTCCTCATACACATTTTGTTCTATAATTTCAATAATTTCCCTGCCAAGTGTATAGGACTGGGCTGTAGGCATACTTTAAAATGCCTAGGAGATTTGCTTTCTGCCCCCAAATAAGGAAGGAAGGAAGGAAGGAAGGAAGGAAGGAAGGAAGGAAGACTGCATTTGTAAATGTGTCATTCCATGCCAAATCACCTGGTGCCATGTGCTCTCACGACTCAGATTTTCTTCCAAAAAAATTTATATGTAGATAAGATAACCTCAAAATAATAAGTATATTGAAGTATAAGATAATAAAAATAAGACCAAAATTAAGCAGAAGTAATAAATATTTCAAGAACCAGAAGGGGAAGTTGAGGGAAGTCATTGGGGGGGGGGGTTCTTTTTTGTTTATATGACAAATGTTACATTGGGTTATTTGGTTGAATATTAAATTGTAAAATCCAATTTACACACACACACACATACAGCATCATTGGCCATATTACCGTATACATGTATGGGAAACAAAATAGCTTTGACCACATCATTGCAGAAGTGTTTTACACGATAAAATGAACAAGGGCTCTGAGATGTATTTTGTTTTTATTAAATAATCAATAAAGCTTCTTGAGACGGGGAATTGCCTGTTAACCTTCAAACTTGTATTGCTGTTGGCACCCATCTGTCTCAAGAGACAAGGAAGTGCACCTTGGGGGTGAAGTCAAACTGCTGTATTAGCAGCACCAAAGTGACCTCTCTAGCCTGTAAACCACATCTCCGTCTCCCTGATGTGGTCCAAAGGAAAGGAAAGCAATACGTTTGACACCAACTTGGCTGCAGGAGTTGCCGGAAGGAGGAGTATAAGGCTCCATCCAACGGCCTTAGGGACTCCTCTCTGGATTTGTGTAGGGTTCACTCCTTTGACTTTTATTCTCCCAAAGATATCCCACAAGACAATGGAGGTTTAGGATCAGAATTTTCCTTCTCCCAGATGGGCTACCTTTCCAGGTTGATGAGCCTCATCTGCCCCTCTACAGCACATGCAGAAACCGCCTTATTGACCATTGGACCCACTCAATGGCGAAGCTGCATGCTCCAGCACCGGGGAAGGAGAGCAGGTGGGGGCATGGCTGGCGCGCATCCCAGGGGGCATGGCATGCATCCCAGGGTGTGGCACACCTCCCGTGGGGCGGGGCATGCGTCCTGGGGGCGTGACGCACCACCCACGGTGGCGTGGCACCCGGCACCGTGGGGGGTGCATGGCGCATGTCCAGGGGGTGGCCACGATGGTACCCCCCTCCCCTATGGTGCCAGGGGTGATGCGCTCCCCCCCCATTCCTCCGCCAGTGGACCCACAATTGGTCTTGTCAACTCAACCCACAATGTAGATGAAGTCCATCACTGAGGGTGTGAGACCCATTCAGCTGCCCTCACCTGGTTTACCATAGCTCACCTGGTTTACCGTAGCAAGTCAAAGCCATTTCCCAGGGTGAGGCTGCTGTCACATGCTGCCAACATCTAGGAGCCCCAGGTGAGAGCTGAGTGCAGGGTGGGGACCAAAGGTGGACAAACTACCCCAGAAGGATCACAAGTGCACAATGTGTCCCCCCACCAGAGGTACTACCCTTCCCCTAACACCCCATACACACCATACATATAACAGAAAAGACTTTGCAAAGCTGGTACCCTCCAAATGTTTTGGATTACATAGGAACATAGGAAGCTGCCTCAAATCAAGTCAGACCATTGGTCCATCTAGCTCAGTATTGTCTACACTGACCATAACTGCATCTGGTCTTAACCAGACCCCCTTTCTCCCATTTTGAACCTGCCTCACATCCTTCAACCCCCTCCCCCCACTTCCTTTTGTTTTCTTTTTGTATTGCATTTCCAGAACTGGATCGCAAACCTTGGCTGAGATGTAAAGGGCTTCCCACAAACACACCACTCTTAAAATCGGGGGGGGGGGGTCTTTCAAAAGCAGTCCACGATATGCTGTAGGACTGGAGGTCTATTGCTAAGCAAACAAACAGGAAAATGTACCAAACACATTTGCACAGACACCTTGAGCATGATAAAATATCTACTTAAATCCATATAAAATAAAAAATAAATTCCTTCCAGTAGCACCTTAAAGGTAAAGGGACCCCTGACCATTAGGTCCAGTTGTGGACGACTCTGGGGTTGCAGCGCTCATCTCACTTTAGTGCTGAGGGAGTCAGCGTACAGCTTCCGGGTCATGTGGCCAGCATGACTAAGCCATGTCTGGCGAACCAGAGCAGCTCAAGGAAACGCCGTTTACCTTCCCGCCAGTGCAGTACCTATTTATCTACTTGCACTTTGACGTGCTTTCAAACTGCTAGGTTGGCAGGAGCTGGGACCGAGCAACAGGAGCTCACCCCGTTGCAGGGATTCGAACCACCAACCTTCTGATCGGCAAGCCCTAGGCTCTGTGGTTTAGACCACCGCGCCACCCGCGTCCCATGTACATACTGTTAATTACAAAATTTGTTCCAGAAATTATACATTTTTTCTCTTTTTTTTGGTATTTGGTCTATTCGCTTCTAGAATGATAAATACATCCATTATTTTATCTATTAATTCATCAATAGTTCAGTAAATCATAGGTGCATTTTCTATCATATTTTGCCCTGGCATTGCCACAGTGCTCCCTCTTCTGGCATCACTCGGTATCTTCTTCCTTTACCAAGGCTACGTAAAATTAGCTAGAAATGCAGCAAGGTCCTTGTCCTATCCCTTGCTGCTTTTCAAGTCTGAGAAGTGGTGGGAATGTCATCAATTGATGCACATACCTGACTTATCTACCTGCCCTGAGCTTCAGTTCACCGAAGCTGTCTTCTGAGCATGTGCAATGGCTGTCTCAAATGTACACACCTCAGCTTACCCTAACTGCAGCTTCTTCCTTTTCAAATTGGGAACGTGCAACAAACAGCAGGATTTCTCAAGAAGCTGAAGGATAGGTATGGCTTGAGACTAATGGCAAGTGTACTCAGCTTCTTCAAACACCAGTGATGAGAGCATGCTAGAGTCAGCAAGCAATTATGTGCATACAACCCTAGCTGACAGTTCACCAGACAATTAAAGGGCTTCATAGGGGACGAACCATAGTGCACTGTATGTAGAAAGTCACAGGTTCGATCCCGGGAGTCTCCAGGAAGGGCTGGGAATAGTTCTTGCCTGAAACCCTGGAGCATCTCTGCCAGAGTAGAAAATTCTGAGCTAGGTAGACCAATGGTCTGACTTGGTATAAGATATCTTCCTATGTTGGAACATGTGTTATACCAAGTTGGACCATTGGTCCAGATAGCTCTAGATTGTCTACACTGATGACAGCAGCTCTCCAGGGTTTCATATGGGAGACATACACAGCTCCATCTGGAAGTGCCAGGGAAAATATGCAAAACAGACACTCTGCCACTGATCCACAGCCCTTCTCACACAAGCAATTAATGTGCACCAGATGTGCAATGTCAGAGGAACATGGGAAACCATATTACACAGAGTCAGACCATTCATCCATCCAGGCCAATATTGTCTACACTGCCAAAGAGTGACTCTCCAGGGTTTCAAACCAGGTCCCTCCCAGCCCTGAGGGCTTCTATATGCAAAGCAGATGCCACTGACTAAGACTTCCCCTAAAAAGTCATGATCCACTTCTTTTGCTTTTCACTTTTGTACCATTTTCGGGGGATGTCTTATTTTAACCTCTCCGTGTCGGTAGGCTGCATAGCCACGCCTATCCAGGCCGTCTTAAGGGAGAGGCACCCCATCACTATGTCTTATTTTCAGGGTATGGCTCATATTTCACAAATGCGTAGAAATCCTGCTACGGCTTATTTTATGGCTACGTCTTATTTTAGGAGAAACAGGGTATGTGTTAGATAGAGACTAGTAAAAAGGTAAAGGTAAAGGGACCCCTGACCATTAGGTCCAGTCGTGACCGACTCTGGGGTTGCGGCGCTCATCTCGCTTTACTGGCCAAGGGAGCCGGTGTACAGCTTCCGGGTCATATGGCCAGCATGACTAAGCCGCTTCTGGCAAACCAGAGCAGCGCACGGAAATGCCGTTTACCTTCCTGCCGGAGCGGTACCTATTTATCTACTTGCACTTTGACGTGCTTTCGAACTGCTAGGTTGGCAGATCATGCCAATGTGTTTGTTCTTTTTATATTCTATTTGTACAATTATGTATTTTTCGTTTCTTTTGTGTTTGTTTGTTTGTTTGTTCGCATTTGTATCTTGTATATTACTAATAAAACTTTTTTAAAAGCCATGATCCATTTTTTAACAAAAGAGGGACTTGAAACCAGAAGTGTACTGTACATACTTTTTTAAAAAATATGTTTTTATTAAAGATTTTCTTGGTTTACAAAAGTACATGCCTTGTCTCTTTTTTTTCAAGTTGTACAGTCTTTTCTACAGATCAGTTGCATTTGTTATGAGACGTTAGTGTTGAGTACAGTATAAGGTCAGGAAGAAAAGGGGGAGGGGTGGTGGTGAAATTTATATTTTTTACAGTATACATGTGGGGTTTTGTGTCAGCTTCAACTAGATATGTTCTCTTTCTATTTGCTTGTTACATTCCCTTGGTAGTGAGGGAGGTTGGGAGCTCAGGGTGTTGTTGGTTGTCTGTGGTTGACTGCAATGGGGTTTGTTTGCATTTGGGGGGGGGAGGCTTATTGGGTCAGGTAAGCCAGATTAATTAAATATGCTGTTGACGGGATCTTGCTGTTGTCATGTTGGGTTGTGTATGTGATAAAGAGGAGCCTTGCTGGGGTGAAGGTATCCAAGAACTGTACATACTCGATCACTTTGCAGTTGTTTTCTGAATGTGTTTACGTGGAAGCAGGTCAAACGGGAACATCTGCCAATTTACTGCAAGAAACCTGGCTTTTAAAAATGTTCTGTACCTCTCCTATGGGCACACACTTAATATTTAGCAATTTTTGGAGACTAAACAACTTGCCCAGCTCTATATAAATAGCAGCTTGAGACAGTTTTGACTCCTATGTTCAGAGCAAACACCTTGGCCTTGAGTTTTTCTACATCTCCTGTGTGTGTGTGGATCTACCGGTATATATATCTGACCCATATTTTACCTTCAGCTATTTTTTGAGACTAAACATTTGGGACTAAACACCTAACCTCTGCTGTTTTGCCCAACTCTCTACAAGCAAGCGGCAGTTTGAGGAAGATTTGACCAAAATGTCCAGAGCAGATAGGTAAAGGGACCCCTGACCGTTAGGTCCAGTCGTGGACAACTCTGGGGTTGTGGTGCTCATCTCACTTTACTGGCCGAGGGAGCTGGCGTTTGTCCACAGACAGTTTTTCCGGGTCATGTGGCCAGCATAACTAAGCCGCTTCTGGCGAACCAGAGCAGCACACAGAAACGCAGTTTACCTTCCTGCCGGAGCGGTACCTATTTATCTACTTGCACTTTGACGTGCTTTCGAACTGCTAGGTTGGCAGGAGCCAGAGCAGATACCTTGATGATAAGTATAAAAGACCCCCAAAGGCAAACATATATTATGGGCAATGTGCTTTTCTTTGGACCACATCAGTGAGGCCGGGGGGGGGTTGTCATCTGGCCAACCCAGGACCTCCATACACACTGCCTCAGGACTGAGCCACAGGAGAGGTAACTTCAGTGCTGCTAAAGGAGCAGTTTGGCTTGAAACTACCACTACCCCTGCAAGACACACTCCATTGCCTCTGGAGACACAGATTGATGCCAACAATTGTGGTCGTTGTTTAGATTTAAGATCAAATGCAGGTGACAAATGAAAAAATTAAAACCAATCCTTAGAGCTTCAGCTTGCCAGATAGGGAAATGAGGCGTATAGGATGTAATTTGCCCAGGGCTATGCAGTGGTACCTTGGTTTACGAACTTAATCCGTTCCGAAAGTCCGTTCTTATACCAAAGCGTTCTTAAACCAAGGTGTGCTTTCCCATAGCAGCGGGGGACTGAATTTACACTCTACAGGAAGCAGAACATGTTTTGCTTCCAAGGCAAAGTTCACAAACCAAAACACCTACTTCCGGGTTTGCAGCATTCTTAATCCAAGTTGTTCATAAACTACCCTGTTTCCCCTATTTTAAGACGTAGTCATAAAATAAGCCATAGCAGGATTTTTTCGCATTTGTGAAATATAAGCCGTACCCCAAAAATAAGCCACAGTGATAGGCGCAGTTCTGGAGGGCGCCAAGGAAAACGCGGGGCTGGGCTTACGTAATAAAAATAAGACATCCCCTCAAAATAAGCCATAGTGCGTTTTCTTGAGGGGAAAAAAATATAAGACGGTGTCTTAAAATAGGGGAAACACGGTAAGAAGCTGTCTTTCACACAGGGAAACCAAGATACAGTATAGGTGGAACTGTATCCAAGTCACCTGAATCCCAATCCAAGTCCAAGTCTCACTTTGCTGCTGATTCTGCAGAGTTGTCTCTCCCACTTCTAGGAACACCAAGACTAATGGCAACTTTGAAACTGTATGTTACATGTTTATTCAGTACTCTGGAAATGACAGTGTTGCCCTCTCACCACCAGCTGCCTGTGGCTCACTCTGGGAAAAGCTGTTAAAACAGAGAGTAGAAAACACCTAACTGTTGTAATCAGTCCTAATCTGTTTGTAAGCTGAAGTGTTTGGCCGTACTTTCACACTGTATATACATGGAATTTTTCTTTGGAGGTTGGGTAACATTCAGATTGTTTGTTATAGGCATTCTTCGAAACTGAGAAAGAAAGCAATTTAAAATTTATTCTGCAACAATAATGGCAATGTATGATATATTATTATTATTATTATTAATTTCACAGCATTCATTCATTTAATTTTTCCTTCTATCCGAAGGAGCCCAGGGTAGAAAACAGATACGCAATTTAAAAGCAAACCAAATGCACTTTGAAACTCATATTCTAAAAATAATTACAGTGATTCTGGATAAATGCAGAGGAATCTGCTGTTGGTTGTGTATCTGGAAGTCCCTAATGTGAATCTCTACTCTGCTATGAATAGCTGCCCTGAGGATTTCAGGATCGTTAATAAACAATGTCAGTCCTAAACCCATGAAGCAAAATAAAACAAAAGCATTTTTTTCCAGCCATTAATGGCTCCTCATCATCCTGGGGAAAAGTGACAACTGAGGTGCCACAGGGTTATGTCCAGTGCCCATTGTTGTTCAACATCTTTATAAACAACTTGGACAAAGAAATGGAAGTGATATTCATCAAATTAGCAGATGACACCAATCAGGAAGAGGTAGCTAATGCTGCAAAAGACAGAATCAGGATTCAAAATGAATTTAACAGAATGGAGAACTGGGTCCAAACTACCTAACAAACTTAATTTCAGTAGGGACAAAAGTCAGGTTCTGCACTTAGGCAGGAAGAACCAGATGCACAAATATAAGATGGGGAACACCTGGCTTGCCAGAAGTGCATGTGAAAAGGAACTAGGGGTCTTAGTGGAGCTTAATATGTGTCAACAGTATGGTGGTGGTGCAGCAGCAAAAAAAAAGCTAATCCGATTCTAGGTTGCATCAACAGAAGTATAGTGTCCAGATCAAGGGAAGTAATAGTATGACTCTGTTCTGACCTGCCCAGAGCACACCTGGAGTACTGTGTCCAGTTCTGGGCACCACAATTTAAGAAGGATACTGACAAACTGGAAGGTGTGCAGAGGAGGGCAACCAAGATGATCAAGGATCTGGAAACTAAACCTTATGAAGAATGGTTGAAGGGGCTGGGTATGTTTAGCCTGGAAAAAAAGAGACTGAGAAGAGATATGATATCTCAATTTTATGTCACATGGAAGAGGAGACAAGCTTGTTTTCCTCTGCTCTGGAGGGAAGGACTCGAACCATTGGATTCAAGGTACAAGAAACATCAGGAAGACTAAACATCAGGAAGAACTTTCTGCTATTTAATAGTGAAGCATTCTGCCTTGGGAGGTGGCTCTTTTGCTGTATGCAACCCATCTAAGAAACCCAGGCATGGACCCTCCATTCCCCACTCCGCCACAAGATAACAAAAAGTAAGAGGAGCAGCGGAGACCATCTGGTTGAATGCTCCAGCCTAGGTTTTTAATGGCGCAACAGTTTATACCAGGCTGTGTTCTTTCTCTCTCCAAACCGACCCACCCACCCGGTTCAACCACCCCATCCTTCTGTGAAATGAATAGCTGTAATTGAAAAGCGAAGTCTCTTCCCCAGTTTACAGGGAGAGGTGCTGTTAAGAGCTGTAGCCATCTCATTCGCTTCCTACTGCAGGGGCAGGCTTCTATTGTCTGTCTTTTAGAGCTAATTTCTTCCCTGATCAAAAGGCCCACATCACTGAAAAGGTAGTAATGACTATTCATTTGCTTGCAACCTCCATTCTGTGGGCTGCCTCCTGCTTTATTTAGAGAACTGCTTTTCCCCACCACCACCACCACACTTTTCTCTCCTTTTGCTTAAAAAGAAAAGGAGGCAGGAGTTCGTTTATAGCCTCTCTAATGTCAATTAAAGTAGGCTATATTTTAATTATTTCTCCCTTTGAGAACCCTTTTCAGGATCTCAGTTTGCTATGATGTTGGGGGAGGCTCACTTGGGAAACAATATATAATCCACTGTTTCCCACCCACAGTATGTGGACTGACATGTATTGAGAGGGGAATAAGTCATGAATGAAGAGAGTTCACTTACAACCCACCGGCAAGTTAGATTTGTACAATTAGCAATTTCTGATTTCACTAATAATAATCAGAAATAATAATAATAATGAGGTGAGTCTTTATTGCTAGGAAATATTGTGGGTTGTTTAGTGCAGAAACAAAATAGAAAACGTGGGTGGGTTGAGCTTTCACACAAAAGGGTTCTTATAAATTGTGGGTGGATAATGTTTTGGAAGGGGGAGTGTTTAGAAGGGGTGAAAGCTGCATGTCTCTTCTTGGTTTATTTTGATCTGGGGAGAAAACAGTCATTTATCATTATGGCAACAATCAAAAGTAAGCGAACCATTTGGAAGGAAAGCAATGTCATAGGAGTGCAGGAAGCAATCACTCAAAATCACGTTGAGCTTTGAGGCACACAAATTGTGTAACAAAAATGGACAGCACAGAAATGAAAGTTGAGTTCCAGTTGCACACAGGGATAATGGCATTGCATTGCATTTACTTCAGATATAAAAACAATAATAAAACAAAAACAGGTGACAAGTTTCTTTTATGTGCAATTCCCAACCAAAGGTAATTTCTTTATCCAGAAATGTTCAGTGGCATTTATTTCTATACTAGGCTCTACCTGTAGGTGAACTCAACCATGCCATGACATTTGGACAAAAGTTCCCTCTGCTTCAGTTTAACATGTTTTTCATTGCCAGTAGCCAAATTAGTTACACCAACAAATAATTGGCCAATGGGGGTGGAGGGAGAGCACTAGGGTTGGCAGATTTCTAAATGCCTCTAGCAACAGTTTAATGGCAAGTGGTAAAAGGCATTGCCCTGCTGTACAAAGTTTTGGCACATTGATTTCTGCAGATCAAACTAGGGCAAGCCTATCAGGTTTTCTTTCTGATCAGTTGGCATTCTAAGGGATGGAATCTTAATTAGCACTGCCCTTTTTGGCCTGATTTTTCCCCTATTTAATATTTATTTATAAAACTCCTGGACATCTGAGGGAGAAACTAACGAAGACAGGGACACGTTAACTCAAAATTTATTGTAACTCTGTGTGAGTTGTGGTTCTTCAGGGCTATGGAGCATTGCTAGATGACAAATAAAAACTTTGTGGGTGGAGTGATATGGGCAATGTTTTCTTTGTGCAAGCTGGAGGGTGCTTTGCAAATAAATAATAAAATTTAATTATTTTTCTGTACACTGTAGAGGGATTTGTTCACATAAACACTTGGGTATATATGTATATAGTCATTTTTTTAAAAGCATCTAAATAAACATAAAGGCTCCCAGATCAGCTTACGTACAATCAGTTCAAACAAGACTGTCTCTGCTCACAGACTTAGAATCTTAAAAAAGCAGCAACACAAAAGGGAAAAGTAACAGGGATGGAAAAGGAAAAAAAGAAAACTGAGGCATAGAAAAAGCTCAGGGGGTAGAGGTGCCTGTTGAAACTAGTCTTTCAACTGAAATGAAAGTATGAAGTATGAAGCTGGAGATTCAAACAACCATAGAATTGCAGAGTAGGAAGGCAATCTGAGGGTCATCTAGCCCAACTCCTGCAATGCAGGAATCTCAACTAAAGCATCATGACTGTTGGCAATCCAACCTCTGCTTATAAAGTCGTCCACTGCTGAACAGCTCTTGCTGTCAGAAAGTTCTTCCTGATGTTTAGTCAGAATCTCCTTTTTTGTACCTTGGATCCAAGCTTTCATATGACAGTCCTTAAGATATTTGAAGATGGCTCTCATATCTCCTTTCAGTGTCCTCTTTGCCAAGCGAAACATACCCAGCTCCTTCAACCGTTCCTCATAAGGCTTGGTTTCCAGACCCTTGATCTTATTGGTTGCTCTCTTCTGCATACATTCCAGCTTGTCAATATCCTTCTTAAATTGTGGTGCTCAGAACTGGACACAGTCAGAACAGAGTGGTACTATTGCTTCCCTTGATCTGGACACTGGACTTTTACTAATGCAGCCTAGAATAGCATTAGCTTTTTCTGCTGTTACATCATTCAGTTGACTCATGTTAAGTCTGTAGTCTACTCTACAAAGTCCCATTGATCCATTTCACATACGCTAGTGGCAAGCCAGGTGTCCTCATCTTCTATTTGTGCAGCTGGTACTTCCTGCCTAAGTGTAGGACCTTACATTTGTCCATATCGAAATTCATTTTCTTACCTTTCACCAAATTCTCCAATCTGTTAAGGTCATCTTGAATCCCAATTCTATCTTATTCAGCATTAGCCCCTCCTAGTTTGGTGTCATCTGCAAATTTAATGAACTTCCCCTCAATTCTTTCATCCAAGTTATTTATAAAGATGTTAAACAATGCTGGGCCCAGGACAGAACCTTGCAGCACCCCACTTGTCACTTTTCCCCAGGATGATGAGAAACCATTGGTGAAAGGCGAAAGATTTATACGATCTGAAGAGAAACCAGAGTAAATGTAATGAAAATGCTCTACAGGTGGCATCATACACCAGAAAAGCTAGCAAAAATGTACAAAGGAATGTCGCCAACATGTTGGAGATGTAAGAAAGAAAAGGGAACTTACCTCCACATGTGGTGGAACTGCATAGGGATTGTGGACTTCTGGGACAAATTATATAATGAGATGAAAAAATTATTTAAAATAACATTCAAAAAGAAACCGGAGATCTTTCTCTTAGGAATTTTACCAGGAGAAATAAAAAATGAAATAAGACCACTGTGCATGTATGGAACAACAGCTGCCAGGATATTGATAGCTAGAAACTGGAAAGGGGAAACAGCCCCAACAATAGAGGATTGGCAAGCATTAATGATAGAATATCTGGAACTGGCAAAAATGTCAGGAAAATTGAGAGGATTAACAAACCAGAAAATCTATAAGGAATGGAATTTATTTAAAGTATATCTAAATACTTACTATCCAAATAATAAACTACTAACGGACCTACAGTGAGACTTGAAAAAGGAAAGAAGGAACAAATATTGAAATAAAAGAAAGAGTTAAAAAGAAAGAGGCTGAAATAGAGTGTGTTAAAAATGGACTCAGAAAATGACAATACAAATACAATGTAAAAAATTGGAAGTCTTTTTATTGAAGTTTGTTGATGTTTATTTATTTATACTTGTTTAATACAAAGGAGATAGTACAGATAAAGGAAAAATGAATGGAGGTATAGATAAGTATACAAAGTAAATACTGTACAAAAGTGAAGAGATTTAGGATTTGAGTGTGATTTGTTATTGCTATTGTTTGTCTTTATTGTTTACTGTTTGTTATTATTTCTGTTGTTGTTGTTTGTTTGTTTTTATCTGTAATTTGTTTTTTGTTTTTAAATCTAATAAAAAAAATTAAAAAAAAGAAAAACCATTGGTGAGCACTATTTGGGTTTGGTCAGCCAGCCAGCTACAAATCCACCTAATAGGCAGCACATACTTAGGCTCCATTGCACCCTTAGCAAGGAGGTATATTGGCAAACCCCACCCCATCACTTCTAGAGCAGTGGAGGAGTGGTCGCAGAGTGTGCAGAGGGGTGGGACTGATGATGTCAGGGACTGATGATGAATAGGAGTGATTGGTTGCATCAGCCGGGGAACCCCCAAGGTAAACCCCAGAGGAGGAAGGCTCAGAGCTGGTTGATTGGTGGTGGGACACTGAGGAGAGGCCAGATAGAGAAGATTGGGAGGAGGTGCCAAATGCCAAAGGGGCAGCAGGGTTTAGTGAACAGGAAGAGTCTGTGACAGGGAGCAGTTCAGGCTCCGAGGCTGAAGCAGGGGTGTGGGTGTGGGTGTGGGTGTGTGGGTGTGCAAGCTCCCCTTCCCCAAGTCTCCAAGAACTCGAAGAGTAATGAGAACAGCAGAACATGGGCCAGAGGTGCGCAGACACAGTTTGAGGCCTGCTTGGGAAACATCCAGGAGAGGAGGAGCCTTTAGAGAGGATGGGAGGCAGAGACCTTCAGTCCTGGCAACTGTTCCATAGGGGCAAGACCAGGCATCCCCAAACTGCGGCCCTCCAGATGTTTTGGCCTACAACTCCCATGATCCCTAGCTAACAGGACCAGTGATCAGGGATGATGGGAATTGTAGTCCAAAATATCTGGAGGGCCAAAGTTTGGGGATGCCTGGGCAAGACCTACTGGGAAGTGTTGCTGAGACCACCAGGCTGAGTTGTATGTTTGTTTCCTTGAATAGTTAACTTCACTGATAATGCAGATCTGGTTCCTTTATTGCTGACCTGCATCTGACTCCAGACCTGACAGGCAGGCTCCTAGACACCCCAAAGCAGAGTGGAAAGGTGCCATTTTTGTCGTCGCCCCCCTCCTGGCCTGTACCCTCGGAAGGGGTCAACCTGACCAACACCTAAGTATGCCCCTGCTAACAGGAATCTCTCATTGGTCTGTCTTAGTTTTGTTGTTGCTGTTGCTTCTGTTATTGCTGTTGGATGGATCTAGATGAGTAGCAGAGCATATTTTATTTATTAGTTATCCTTCCTCTTTTTCCCATGTGTGTGAGAGAAATACGTATTTCAGGAGACTAATATCACAATCCATGAACAGCTTATGTTTAGAAGCTTTTAGAACAAGGTTGCGTAACCTTCTAGAACAATTATGTTATCCAAGGAAGCTTAGGCAGACTTGGGTCATCTTTTCCTTTTATGTTTCCCTCTTAATAAGAAAATCACTTGGTGCTTCGTGCCTGAGCCCAACTGAACGAGTCGCCATGTCTCACATAATTTTGCTTGTTCAACCTACCCAAACAACCAGAAGGCAGGACTTATGCTGATTATGAGTCGGTGAATGAATTAATGCATGGAAGGAGTCTGTAAAATGTATGAAGAGCATCTGAAGAGAATGAATCCCAACAGCCCTTCAATTACATATGATATTAGCTAGTTATTTGATTTCATTGATGACTTGACTGACCTCAGCTGCTTTGTTTATCGTGTTGATAAATATGCCAGCCATACAATAAAGACTGGATAAAGGAGAAGATCTATGACCTTCTCCACAGACAAGCTCAGCAAGCAAGCAAATAGACACAGTGGTTAAGGGGGTTTTGAGGAAAGGGTTTTTACAACAGGTGTGTACAGCGTTCTGTAGTGAAAGTTTTGTATTGTAGTCATCCTGTTCATTCTTGTTAGTCTGCATTTGAGACAAAATCTGTTAGAATTCCAAGGGACTTTCAAAGAAGAAAGGATATGCCTTCTGCAGGTATTTTAGTTTAATTGTCTTTGCTTAGACAGTTCTACTTTTGTTCCTCACTCCTGGGATTTTTCGATTCTGCTTTACCACAGTCCTTGTATGAATCCCTCTCTGGGGTGTTTTCCAATGTTATTTCTTGGAGGCAGTCATGGTGAAGAATTAAATGAATACAGAAAGAAAGAAAGAAAGGAAAAGAAAGAAAGAAAGAAAGAAAGAAAGAAAGAAAGAAAGAAAGAAAGAAAGAAAGAAAAAGAAAGAAAGAAAGAAAGAAAGAAAGAAAGAAAGAAAGAAAGAAAGAAAGAAAGAAAGAAAGAAAGAAAGAAAGAAAGAAAGAAAGAAAGAAAGAAAGAAAGAAAGAAAGAAAATCATTCTCAGGCTGTTTAAGTAAACAAGAAAATAAAGTTTACTCACATTAAAAGCATAGCTGTCAACTTTCGGATTTGAAAATAAGGGATTTTTCAAAGCTTTCGGATTTGAAAATAAGGGATGCCGTGAGGGCGGTGCAATGGCACCAAGTAGCCTCGCCACCCTGCGCTCCAGAGGTTGCGCGCGAACGGGTGAGCGAAAGAGCGAGCGCATAGACGGCAGGCAGGCTGTCTGTCTGGTTGGCCATGAGGGTCTGGATGCACAAGGCATGCAAGCTCCGTCCCCAGTCGGTCTCAGACTCCTGATTGGCAGCTGAGGAGCCTCCCTGGCCGGCAGGGAGGGAGAGGAGCTGCTTCCTTTGAAATCCGGAAAATTTAAGGGATATCAACAATCCGGGATAGCAGCGGGGAACGGCATTGGAATAAGGGAGTTTCCCGCAAAAAAAAGGGAGGGTTGACAGCTATGATTAAAAGTCTTGCCAGGAGGATTCAGTGATGAAATTCAGGCAGGCAATAATCCTTAAAAGTTACAGAAGTCCAGTTCAAAATGAGTGAACTCTCTGGAAGAGAGCTCACAGACAACTTGCCCCATTGCAGGTGGGAGAAGTGTACAGTGGCAGGAAGGAAGAGGTTAGGGATTAAACCATTGTATTTTTTTCTGCCACCAAGTTTGGGGATATGGCATCACAGAGTCCCCTCTCTACAAGTTCTGAAATTCCATGGTGCCATTACCCGTTTGTGACTGTCAAGCAATCATGCATTTGGCTGCAGATCCTCCCACATGTTTGAGTTTGGGAGATAATTTTCCCCTCCTAAAAACCTTGAGGACACACCCGAAGATAAGATTTCACCTTTGCTGCCCCACCTCCAGTCCAAGGAACTTTCAGGAGGGAGTTGCTGCCATGGGCATTATGTGGATATATATTTAAATGAGCTTAGAAGTCATGAGAGTGGAGAGTATTTGTGTATGAACTTAACAGTGCTGGTTTTTATTTTTTGGATGCTGTTTTGTCAATGTTGTTAATATAGTTTTATAGATTTAAAATATTGTGTTGATTTGTCAGTTATATAATATGACTTTTGCTTTAATTCTGATTAATTGTTTTTTTAGTTGCTGCATAGTTGTTTATTATTATTATTATTATTATTATTATTATTATTATTATTATTAGCCCACCCATCTGCCTAGGTTTCCCTAGCCACTCTGGGCAGCTCACAGCATACAGTGGTACCTTGGTTCTTGAACTTAATCGATTCCAGGAGTCCATTTGACTCCCAGAACTGTTCTAAAACTAAGGAGTGGCTTCCGAATGGCTGCAGGAGCTTCCTGCACTCAATCAGAAGCTGCAGAAGCCACATCAGACATTCAGCTTCCAAACAATGTTCACAAACCGGAACAGTTACTTATGGGTTTGCGGCATTCGGGAGCTGATTAGTTTGACAACTAAGCCGTTCGGGAACCAAGGTACCACTGTATATCAGAACATACTAAAACATTAAACATTAAGAACTTCCTGATAGTTGGTGTTTTATATAGTAATGGTTTCACTAATTATTTACTAATATGTTGTATTTGTGGTTATCTATATGATTTAGACTGCATTTGTGAAGTTTTATTATGTTCTATCATGTTATTGTTATTTTATTGTTTCTGAGCTGCTTTGGGATTCATTTGAATGAAAATTGCCAAAAAGATATAATAAATCTAATCACTACTTATTGTACTTGTACAATGACAATAAAGAAATCTTATCTTATCTTATCTTAGCAGCAAATAGAACATTCATTCCTGCCCCTACTAACATCAGGGCAGGGAAGGGAATTCTAGTTTATCAACTGAGTACTTAAGAAACAGATGTAAGTCCTGTTCATGGGTTCTGATTTTGGGTGTCAACCCTTCACACCCAAAATACCACGGCTATCCCACTGCAGCTAAAAACTAATCTTGCAAGCTCCTTGAGGGCAGGGACTTGGTTTCGTTTTTTTCTTCCTTAATGACCATGTGTAAAAGGATAAATGACAAATGATGATCATGTTACTTCACATTTAGTTCGGTGGTCTAGAAATGGAACAGAATTAAGTGCTGGAGTGGGCTTGCTTTAGGTCAACCTAGAAGAGCTGTGCTGGGTTAGCCCAATGGCCTGTATAGACCAGCATCCTGCTCTCATAGTAGCCAGCCAGATGCCTTTTGGAAACCCACAAACTGCCCAAGAGCACTTTCCCCCTCCTGTGGTTTCCATCAACTGGTATTCAGAAGCATTGTACTGCCTCTGACCCAGGAAGCAGAGCTGAGCCATTGTGGCCTAGTAGCCGTTTGTAGCCCTATCCCCAAATCCTCTCTTGAAGCCATCCAAGATGGTGGCCACCACTGCCTTATGTGGGAACAATTCTTGTGTTGCAGGGGGTTGGACTAGATGACCCTCTGGGGGTCCCTCCCAACTCTACAAGGCTATGATTCTAACAAGTTCCACAGTGCTGCTACATGAAGCATTTTTTTTTTACCCATCCTGAATATTCCAACATTCAGCTTGTTTGGAAGTCCACCAGGTCTAGTGACATGAGATAGGCAGGATAAACTTTTCTGTATTATTATTATCATTTGAATTTGAATTTAAATACCACCCTATACCCAGAGGTCTCAGGGTGGTTCACAGAATAGAATCAAAATATAAAACCACAAAATACACAATCAAAATAAAAACAACAACCCAATAACCCCTCCCCCCAACCCACATTTTAAAAGGGCATAGGATGTCAACCAAATCAACCACTTTATCCACTGGGAATGACCCTCCCTGAAACCCTGGAGTGATTAGTCTCTGCCAACCTGTGTAGACCTTACTAAGCTAGATGGACCAATGTTCTGACTGACTATAAATCCGTTTGCTTATATTATTGTGTGTGTTCTTCTACGTTGCTGTATGCTTATCTTGACTTCCCTGGAACTCACTCCCTAAGAACTAAATGGAACGAAACACAGCGAGGTGTACTTCTGAGCTACACTAAGCGCGCGCACGCGTTCAGGAAGGGGTTAACTTCTCAGGCTTTGCTCATCGACCCCTTCCCACCACCCCAGGAAAGAGTCACCCAGCACAAATATGGGTGGGTTGAGCTGCAGAAAAGAAGCATGGATCGATGAAACATTCACGGCTGCATCTTCCGTTGAATAATAGCGGGGGTGTGGATGTGGCTTGTTCTGTAGTAAATATGCGTGGCCTTACACGGGAGTAAGTTCCTCTGTGTTCGGTGGGGCTCATCTCTGAGTGGCAACCGAGGAGAGGAGAGGCTGCGAGAAGGTGTTAACGATTTACCTGCTATCAGTTCCTAGCTGCGAGAAGAAGAAAAATTATTTTGTGAATGACTATCGGCTGAAATTAGGAAACCAGAGAGAGAGAATAAAATTTTCAGAAAGCATGTCAAATGTTTTGCGTTGATGTGAAAAGGGTGTTTAAAATAATGTGTTGCTGCTGCTGCTGTTAATTAAACTATTATGAGGATGATATCATAGCAGTTACCAGAACGGGTTACAACATAAAATACAATATTAAAACCTTTAGAACAATTTACAATCAAAATACGGCGCAAAAAAGGAGCAACTAAACTTTGCAAAAAGTCATGAAAGAATCACCTTAATCCTATCTATTTAGAAGCATTAAAAGAACGAAAGCTGGGAACTAGAGGGGCTCCTCCCCTCACGAGCTTAATCCTTTCTTGCCCTCCCCGCTTCAGCCTCCCCCCCCAAAAAAAATATTACACCAACTAATTTGAAAGTATTAATTGGTAGACACCTTCGGGATGTTTGAAAGTGCGGATAACTTCGGGATGTTTGAAAGCGTGGATAAATCTCTGTGGGATTTAAATCAGGATCAATATAAGGTTGCAGTTTCATGAGCATTGATTTGGGAATAAACCCCACTGGTCTGAACCCAGTGGGGGATTTACTTCCGAATTAGTATGAAGAGGGTACGTCTGCCTCCCTACCTCCAGTTCATTCAGCTGAGGTGGCTGTTGCTGTATGATTATGCTTAATAACATCACTTGGAATGTAAACAGGAACGTGTGGATCCTGCCCAATCTATACGAACGAAGAGGGACCAGAAACATGCTCAACCACTCATGGGCGTAGCCAAGGGAGGGGCAGCTGCCCCCCATCAATCAATACAAATCAATAAAAATACATATCTAACTGAGGTTCTGTCCCCCCCCCTCAACAAAAGCCCCCCCCCCAACAAAAATCCTGGCTACGCCCATGGCACCACTTTGGAGAAATGTATCTAAATACAATAAAATAATTTGAAGGAGGAGAGTAATAATGGTGGTTCTTTATTCAGATCAGAGATAGATAGATAGATAGATAGATAGATAGATAGATAGATAGATAGATAACTTTATTGCAGCTATAAGCTCATACTCAGATCAGAGAATTTTGTGCTTCAGAATCCGAAAGTTGCCTACTAATTTCAGTTGGGATCTTTTAACTTGTTAAAAAAAAAAAAAACATAGTCGGGATGCAAGGAGAGTCAGCTTTCCTAGGCTGATGACTAGCAGTAAAAGAGACTGCACATGATAAAATCACTTCTCCTGGTATAGGGGTGCAGGGATCCTTTGCTTCCCTTATTTTATTTTCTTGGAACATAGTCTACTGGTCCATTGGGCTCAGTACTATCGGCCAAGAAGATCAGACCCTGAAGCTGAGGCTCCAATACTTTGGCCACCTCATGAGAAGAGAAGACTCCCTGGAAAAGACCCTGATGTTGGGAAAGATTGAGGGCACAAGGAGAAGGGGACGGCAGAGGACGAGATGGTTGGACAGTGTTCTCGAAGCTACCAACATGAGTCTGACCAAGCTGCGGGAGGCAGTGGAAGACAGGAGTGCCTGGCATGCTCTGGTCCATGGGGTCACGAAGAGTCGGACACGACTAAACAACAACAACCGTCGGCCATGGCTAACTGTGGCTTTCCAGGATGTTAGGCAAGAGTCCCTCACCCAGCCCTCCCTGGAGCTGTCGGGGATTGATCTTGCGACCCTCTGCGTGCAATGTAGATGCTCCGCCACTGAATTATGTTTCTTCCCCATTGCTTTCCCCGTTCGCTTTCCTCGGCCATCTGTAACGCCAGAGTTGTGAATGGTTTGGGAAATGTGAGGGTTTGCGGTGGGGTGGGGTGGGGGGCTCGGAGTGTGAGATCAGAGATGGGGAGGGAGGCTCCCCCCGCTCTGTAGCTTTCCGATTCTGGGGAGGCGCTCTTTCCCACACAACCTTCGTATTCAAGGCATAACTCTAGAGCCTGTTCCGTTCTTGACAATTCGGCCGCCTGGCTAAGAGAAAAAGACTCGCGAGGGCTGGGCCTCGACCATGTACAGAGTGCCTTTCCTAACTGCAAGGCCAGTTTTTTGTTTGTTGGGCGGATTGTAAACTGATTTGGGGAGGGTTTACAATCAAGCAGTATATAAATTTTATGAAATAAATAAATTATATAGACATGGTCGTAGCCTGGCTTTCATGGGGGGGGCAGAACATCAGATTTGTGTTGATTTGTATTGATTTTGATTGATTGAGGGGGGGCAGCTGCCCCCGTCCCTTCCCCCGCTAGGCCCATGGATATAGATCGCTGAAATATATATTCAATAAAATGTACATGTAAAATATGTCACATGTTTCCATAAACCTCCAGTAAAATTGTTGCTGTTCAGTCGTTCAGTCGTGTCCGACTCTTCGTGACCCCATGGACCAGAGCACGCCAGGCACGCCTGTCCTTCACTACCTCTCGCAGTTTGGCCAAACTCATATTAGTAGCTTCGAGAACACTGTCCAACCATCTCATCTTCTGTCGTCCCCTTCTCCTTGTGCCCTCCATCTTTCCCAACATCAGGGTCTTTTCTAGGGAGTCTTCTCTTCTCATGAGGTGGCCGAAGTACTGGAGCCTCAACTTCAGGATCTGTCCTTCTAGTGAGCACTCAGGGCTGATTTCTTTAAGAATGGATAGGTTTGATCTTCTTGCAGTCCATGGGACTCTCAAGAGTCTCCTCCAGCACCATAATTCAAAAGCATCAATTCTTCGGCTATCAGCCTTCTTTATGGTCCAGCAAAATTATTAATAGTCAATAACTGGCGAGAGAGAGGAGATCCCCACACTGGGCGAAGAGAATCAGCACTTCTCAGAACGTAAACAGTTGCAACAATGTTTGCTTTCCTCTCCCCTCTTCCTTCATTTTTCCTTTTGTGTCATGTCTGTCAGATCGTGCGCCTATGAGCAGAGTTTCTCCTATAGTTAATGTATGTACAGCACTTAATAAACGTAAAGTGGCTTATAAACGATTATAACGACGATTGTTTCCGCGAGGCTAAAAGCAGGAGCCGTGAATCGAGACTATCGTATCCTCTGGATCCTCTGCTCTTTACGCGGAAGTAAATTCCCTTTGCTTCTAGGAAAAAGTTTGGAATGAGACTGATTAATCGGTTTGTCGTGTTACTCGTTAATTTCGTATTGGGATTGCAGATCCTTGCTGATCTTTGCTCCGCCGCTCTCAAAACAGGATGCTGTCTTTCAAGCGCTCCATGGCAAACAGAAATCCTTTGGGTGAAGGCAGCTTTCCTCTTAACTCCATCTCTATGGGCTTGGGTCTGGCGAGGTGAACCTGGTGGACTTGTGCTTGTTTATGAGTTTCTTCATTCATTTAGCAGTATTTCTTATTATTACGTAACCAAGCATTAATTAATTATACAAACGTTGGAAGATAGGTGTCTCTAAAGTGGCTAGGACTGTCTTCAGAAAAGCTTTAAGAAAGGCTTCAGGAAACCGCAGGAAGAGGTCAGATGCAACAGCCGGAGGCATTCCGAAGTTATCTCACATTTGTTAAGCAAGTCTGTCTTTTCCATCCGCATGGGAGCGAGTTTATCTGCTGTCCATACTGGAGAGCTATTCCCTTGACCCAACTCTTCCCATTCACAGGCGTGTACCTTGTGTTTGCTAGTCTCCTGTCCTGTGTCAATTCTAACTACCCATTTTCCCACTTGCCTCCATGTGAGTAGCAGGTCTTACATAGTGCTTAGAAAGGTAAAAGTACCCCTGACCGTTAGGTCCAGTCTCAGACGACTCTGGGGTTGCGCGCTCATCTCGCTCTATAGGCCGAGGGAGCCCGCGTTTGTCCGCAGACAGCTTCCGGGTAGTGCTTACCCACCCAGAAGTGCCCGGGAAAACCCACTAGTGAAAATCCATATCCCACTAAATCGAGTGATAGCTTTGCAACTAATGCAGGCCCGCTCAGAATACTATTAGCCTACTATTTTTTTTAGAAAAAAATAACAATATCAATAATAATAAAGGAGGCTTTTCCAGGGGGGGCTTTACTTCCCCTTCCTCCCCCCCTCCACCCATTTTTTTTGTTGACGCTTTGCGATTGGGGGAAGGGTTTTACGCTTTTTTGCCGTTAAACTCTCTGCTTTCTTAACTGGGTAAGGGACATTTAGCCCTGGAGCTCACTACTGCTGAGCAGTTGCAGTTGATCGGAACAGGGCTACTCTAAAGTTAGTGGCTCCTTGTCTGGCTCTCGCTAAACCTGCCCCACTAGGAGAAAATAAAAGTGGGGAGGACTTGCGTTGGCAAGTTGCACAACGGAACGATTTGCTTAGCCAAGAAGAAGATATTCCGTCCAAGTTGGGGTGGGGGGCGGAGAGAAGCGAAGCGACGCTGTGCCTTTAAGGCTTGTGCGCTCAGCCTGAAATGCTGTGGGCCTCGCAGGTGTGGCGGGGGGGGGAAGAGAAGAGAAGAGGGGAGGCCCCCTTGATTGACAGTCCCAGCGAACTGGTCCTTCCAGCCGCCCCCACAAAAGTTTCTTTTCTCCGTCAGCCAGCGCTGCTGGGTGGTTGCCATGAAAACGGATTCTCCCCCCCCCCGCAAAAAGAGAAATAGTGTTTGTGTGCGCGGGGGGGGGGGTAGCTGGCCGGGCGCCCCTCCCCCAAGCAGCCGAGTGGAAAAACTGAATTGGGGAGATACATTCAGAAAGAGGTATAAGGTGGGGCAGATATGTGGACAGCAGTAAACTCTGGTTTGTTTTGCCCCGCCCCGCCCAGACCCCTCTGTTACTTTCCAGGAGAGAGAGAGAGAGAGAGAGACCGTGGTCTCATTGCTGCTTGTTTATCCCAAAGGGGGAAAGGGAGGCGGGCCTTTTTCTCGTGAGATTTGGGGAACTCAGGAACTGTTCTCTCTCCCCCCCCCATCACACATACATGCTCTTCTTTCTCCCCCATCCCAAATGCTTTTATTGCTCCCGCGTCCCAGGAAGAGGGCTAATTCAACCTTCCTTCCAAGAAACCCACTCTCCAGTATTCCCTCCTTCAGTTTTCCAAAGTTTGTTCTCTGTGCCATCATGAAGCACACAGGGCATCCGCCTCTGCCAGTTTGCTCTGCGTTTCTCCCCAAGGTTGCCAACTTTCCCCCCCTGGCAGGGTTCCTGTGCGGCTCCCTCAAATTCAGTTGCATTTTCTTCTCTCTCTCTCTCTGTCTTTTTTCTTTTCTTTTTAGAAACTCAGAATGGAAAATGGTTTTTCCTCCTTCGTTCCTACCATCCTTCCTCGCCACTGAAAAATGGAAGAGAGAGAGAGAGGGAAAAACAAACTCGCAAGCTCGAATTGGCTGCGAGGTTACTGGAGTAAACCCTTCCACTGAATTCTAGCATCGCAGTAATAATACGTTCGCTCGTAAGCAAGACTGCTTATTAAACTCGAGTCCTTACTCCGAAGTTAAATGTTGCTCCCCTGTCCAAGAGGGTGTTTTAGGGATACCTATACAGGAAAAAAGTACTTGGTGTCTGCAGTGAGTGTGCACAGGATCCGAGCTGCAGAACACACCCACACCCACACACCAACACCCCTGGTTTTCTTCTCAAATTGTGTGCGCGCGTGCATGCCTGTGAAATCGGGGTGGGAAGGGGAAATAGCGCTTGGGTATATCTTTTTTTAAAAAAAAACTTTATTTGTAAGTTACCCACTCAAATAATATTCCCGACGGAGGAAAAAAAGGACTGGCATTGGTGTCCCACAGCTATAAATGCCCACAGTGGTGGGGGGAGGGAATGAGGCGGGGGGGGCAGAGAGGAAAAATGAACCCTCTAAAAGTTGCAACTTTGGACGGGGAGCGCGGGTGAGTGGGAAGTAGGGAGAGGAACAGCTTGGGAACCTGGTCAATTCCCCCTGCGTCAGGGGCCTGTCGAGGTCTGCGCTCTGATTGGCCGGCGGCTTCTCATTTATAGGCCGTCAATCAAATGGCCCGCAGAGAAAGGCTACAGCGGATAGGGCCGGAGAGCTTGGCGAGCTGGCAGCAGTTGGAGAACAGAGCCGTCCGAAGAAAGAGCAGATCCTAAGAGGGACTCGTTCCGCTGCTGGAGAAGTTAGTAGCCAGGGTCTCCGAGACTCTTTTTGAACTTAAAAGTCTTTTCCCCTGCCCTACTCTTCTTTCTTCTTGTAAGTCTAATATATTTCTTTTCCTACCCGGCAGCCAAGCTGGCGCATCTCCTGCCTGCCCCAGCTATGTATAGCATACTAGAGAACGAGTTGAAGGCACCCCAGCCTAACCCCGGAGGAGGCTCGGCCGGGAACGGCGCTCCGGGAAGCAACGGCAAGGGTGGCGGCGGCGGAGTAGGAGGAGGAGGAGGAGGAGGAACCGGAGCCACGGACCAGGACCGGGTCAAGCGGCCGATGAACGCGTTCATGGTGTGGTCGCGGGGCCAGCGGCGCAAGATGGCTCAGGAAAACCCCAAGATGCACAACTCTGAGATCTCCAAGCGCCTGGGGGCGGACTGGAAGCTGCTGAGCGACGCGGAGAAGCGCCCGTTCATCGACGAGGCCAAGCGGCTCCGCGCCGTCCACATGAAGGAATACCCGGATTATAAATACCGGCCACGTCGGAAGACCAAGACCCTGCTCAAGAAGGACAAGTACTCTCTGCCGGGCAACCTGCTGGCCCCGGGAAGCGGCGGCGGAGGCGGCGTCAGCAGCCCCGTCGGGGTCGGGCAGCGCCTGGACTCCTACGCGCACATGAACGGCTGGCCCAACGGCGCCTACGCCTCGCTGATGCCCGAGCAACTGGGCTACAGCCAGCACCCGGCCATGGGCAACGCGCAGCTTCAGCCCATGCACCGCTACGACGTGAGCGGGCTCCAGTACAGCCCCATCATGTCCAGCGCTCAACCCTACATGAGCGCGGCAGCCTCCACTTACACCATGTCTCCCGTTGCTGCTGCGGCGGCGGCTGCCGCTTACGGCCAGCAACCGTCGGGGCACTCGATGAGCTTGGGGACGATGGGTTCCGTGGTGAAATCTGAGCCCAGCTCGCCGCCGCCGGCCATCACCTCGCACTCCCAGCGGGCCTGCCTGGGAGACTTGAGGGATATGATCAGCATGTACCTTCCGCCCGGGGGCGACGCGGCCGACCCGTCGACACTGCAGGGCACCCGGCTACACGGCGTCCACCAGCACTACCAGAGCGCCGGGACTGCTGTCAACGGCACCGTGCCACTAACTCACATCTAGCCGTGTTCCCCTCGGATCGCCCTCTACCACCGCTTCCTCAAAACGCTGGCACCGAACGTCTCGCCTACGGTTTGGTAGCGGCAGAGATGGTTTGAGGGCAGAGGGGGTGTCGCTGGCTCTCCATCTTAACCAGCGAGTCTTTTGGGCGCTTCTTCCCAAGGCACAGCCTATGCGGACGTCTCCCCAGGCATCTTAACTCTCGTTGTAGGTGGCTTCTCCCACTCTGAATTCCCACACCATTGAAGTTTATGGCTTTGGGGTGGGAGAGGCGCGGGAGAACTCCAAAGGAAGGTAAAGCGAACTTTCCCCAACTAAACAACTCAAAGGAACTTTAGATGTGTGAATAAAACAGAAACGGGGAGTTGCACGTCTGCATAGAGCACAATTTTCTGCTTACCTTGGAAGAAGCCGCTGTGAAATATCAAACATACTTCCTTATAGATATACAAGTTTTTTCGGGGAGGGGGGATTCTTAAAAAAGTTTTTTTGGGGGGTGGGTGGGTTGGGAGAGCAACGTGGCCAACTGGCCTCGGTCTTAAATGTTTACATTTTGTCTTTTACTGTTCGGGGGCGAGTTGTTTTGTTTCTTTGCCCCCTTCCTCTTGCCTGGAGTCCTTTAAATCTGTCTGGAGTCTTTTAATTTTTAAGATATTTAAATATATGTAACCCCGGCCCCACCTTCCCGCTTTAAAATATATAGATATATATATATATATACAAATTGCTATGTGGGTCCCCGGGTGGATTTCAGAACATCAGTTTTACTCGGAAGTTAAGCAAGTTTGTCTGTCCTTTTTTTAGGCTCAAGTTTACTTTGGAGTAAACTTGCTTCGCGTGGGAGGGGGCGGGCGGGTGGAAATATCCTGCTTTGATGGGAGCCTTTGGGTAACCCGATTGCCAGCTGGCTGTGTGAAATTGAAAAAGAATTTCAAATTTATAAAATACTTTCTTTGCTGTTGCAAATAATGTGATTTTAATCTTTTGAGGGAAAATAAAAAGAATTCGCTGATAACGGGAAAGGAGGGGACGTTTTCTGGTTGTCTCCGTGGCGCTTGTAAATTTCTGTAAATTCCCCTTCCCTTTTCTGTTTTGTGGATTTAATCGTGGGATAGTTTGGCGAACAGAACATATCAACCCCACGAAAGAGGTCATTTAGATTTTTTTAATATTTTATTTTGTCGTGTCCTCTGGTTTCTTCGAAGAGAACATGTCTCTCGCCCCCTCTCCCGTCCCTCTCCTTCCTCCCCTCAAAGAAAGAACTTTAAGAGAGATCAATAAATTTTATAACAGGCGCTTTGGATGTGTGTTTGGTATTTCTTGCTTAAAGCGGCGGAAAAGTTTCTGAAGCTGTCAACTGTGCCTTGTTCGCGCTGGTACTACTCTGGAGTAAGTGTCTTTAACGGGTTGCGGCTGGGATAGGGTTTGGGGACAACCTACGTTGATCAGGCGCTCCCGTACCCCAGTGCATGCTTTAATCCCGGAGCAAATCTGTCTGAAGGGTGGAAATCCGAAGTATATTTAATGCGGGGTTAAGTCACCACGGGATAATTTTTGCTTCATTAAAATTGTGTTTAGGATAGAGGGCTGCAAGTTTTGCTTGGGGATTTCAGTCCGACCCTATCCGTGAGATTGGAGCACCGCTCGGTTCAAAAGGATTTACTCCCAAGTAAGCGTGCGGTGGACAGCAGCCTTAACCAAGGAAACAGTTATTGCTCTTTATGCTAACAACGTTGGGGTGCGGTGGGGGATTAGGGGACTTTCTGCAGGGCTGCTGCAAAGTTACCGAGGCCGGAGGGACAGCAGGAACGTCAGCAGTACCTCCAGGATTGCAGGATCCGAGAGGAGCATGAATTGTATGGGGGCAAAGGCTGCAATCCTAAACCACATTAGCGAGCAAGTCCCGTTGCGCACAGGTTTGAGAATGAACCGTGGAAAGCATGGCGCTGCAAATCTGTCGAAAGCCCCACCAAAACTAGGTTTGTTATCATTCTGCTAGCAAACCCTAGAAATCCCATTAAAGTCTGTGGGACGTCGGCGTTTCAAAGGACCTGAGACCGACGCAAGGCAGCAAAGCATCTGAAGTCGACGAAGGAGGTTTGAACTTTACGCACGGCGTTTTAATACTGACTTAAGCGTTTATTAATCAAGTTTAAAACGCTGCTCCCGCGTTGAAAGTAAACACAAGGTTTAAAAAAAAAAAAAGCTTCAACGTGGATACTCGAAGTGGGCTGAAATCATTCAAATACCAAAAATAAAATAAAGACACCTTAATTTGGTTTACATTTAAACGCCATTTAAAATTCTGCCCTCCCCACCTTAAAATAAAGTTCAAATATTACACGGAGACTTAACTTAAAGTCTCTGTTAAAACCGAGGTGGTGAGAGCCTTTACTCTTGTAAAAACGCCTGGGAGCGGGCTGCTCTCGCCTTCGTTTTTTAACGTTCCTTGTGGAATCTTCAATTTACGTCTAACTTTTATTCGAAAACTTTTGGGGGGGGCAATTCCCGGATTTAATTGTTTTTTTTCGGGGGGGTATCTTCGTAAAAGAACTCGGCCCCTGACATTAGTTCCTTAAGGTGTTGGGTCTACAGAAGAGTAAATGGTTTTACGCTTGATGTGTTACCGTTCCATCCTTAGACTTATAATAATAATACTTCTACTCATTACCGGAATTCTGATGGAGTCCAACTTGGAATCAGGAAGCGCATCTGGAAGTGACTGCTTTAAAAGTAGACGGCGCCGAGGACTAGGCGGACGCTGACCTTTTTTTTTTTTTTACATATATAGATACTGATCCCTTTTGCCTGTTCGCTTGGGAGCAAATGCGCAGAGGCTTGCTTCTCCCGGTAGCGACTACGATCGCAGCATTCATCTGCGACCATAAATACAGCTGGTTTGACATTAAATCCTATTGACCTGTTTTCACATTAAACAGGCAGGAGGGGATCGGGGTCTTTTTGCAGCGATCCTTCTTCGGGAGAGCAAAGTCCCTCTCGTTTCGGTCAGGCTTGCTCAAAAGGAAGTGTAGATCGCTTTTTAAAAGTTTTGTGCTGGGGAGGGGAGCGCGCGGGGAAGAACTGAAGTTCGGCAATTTTCCAAGTTGGGCACGAGAAAGCCGATAGAATGTTATGCTGAGGGCTTTCTCCCCACCTTCCCCTAAGAACATTCTCTTCTGACACTTGTTGCTTCCAGTTCCTACAACCGATTATTTCCCCTGCCGGCGCGCGCGCTCAACTTCCCCAAGGAAACTGCGCCCTCTGGATCCTTTTCTTTCTCTCTCCTCCGATTCTTCCTCTTAAGCCTAGGAGTAATTTGAGAGAGAGCCTTGTTCAAGGGCGGAAAAACCGTGTCTTGCTCTGAAATATTTACAAATGTGTGAATCCGGTTGGAGGAACCTTAATTAGACTCTATTAAAAATGAATTAGGGGATAGGACGCCTGCAAGCTCTAAATAATTGAACCTCTTTAATTGTGTTTGCAAATCATCGTATTTCATTGGTTTAGTTTGTTTTAGGCTTTTAAACATGTTGCATTTAAAAAAACGAAAAACCCCAACACATCTTGAGAATCAAATCTCTCTTTTTAAAATGTAATAATAATTTTGCAAATGACTGCTTTGAAAATCCGGTCTCAACCTGCACCTTACTGCCCTTCCGCCTGCTCGCCCCCCCCCCCCCGCTATTTATGTGGTGCCATCCGTGCACATGTAGATTACTTTCAACTAGGAGATGGGGGAATAATGGATAGGTCCCTGCCCCGAAGCAGGTTACACTTAAAATCAATCGGTGGGAAGAGAGGGAAAGGAATTGTCTCTGCAACTGCGTTTTCTTTTTCTTTCTTTTTCAATTACTCAATTTATTCTCAGTTTGAGGTCCGGATTAGCAGTACAATGCAAAGGTTGGGACTACCCCCACCTCCCCAAGAAGACGAATTTCGCTTTCCAACAAACGATCACTTTGGTTGAATCCGTTCGTTCTCTTGACGGGCTCTACCTCAGCACCTGTTCGGGTAGGCCGGGTGTAATACTATTTAGCTTTGAAACTTTAGCATTCGGTTCATTCCATAAAATGGGTTTAAAATTATCTTGGTTTTGATTCGTTTTCTTATTACTGTACTCTCTCTCGGAGTAATAAGATTTTGACGGGAACAGGAAATCCCACGGGGTTCATAAGGTGTTTAGGGTCAGTTTGCACACTGCGCATTTTTAACTAGGAGGGAAGTTCTGCTAACTTTCAAACAAACATGATTTCCATAGGTATCCATCTCTTATTTTTAGGGGAGGGGAAGAACCCTTCTTAACAGGCATGGCAATTTATATCTGACTCTTTCGTTAATTTGGCTTTTTATAAAATAAAATAAAATAGATCAGCCGTCCTGCATGTTTTTAGACCAACCATTACCTACATTGCAGGGGGTCGGACTAGACGTCCTTCAGGGGTCCCTTCCAAGTCGACAATTCTATCCGTTATTCGGCCTCTCTCCACGTATCAATCTGGGGCTATACGCTTCTAATGACGGGTCCCTAAAGGGTTACGCCGAAATGAATGTGTGTTATAAAAGTCTTTATGGTGCCACTATCCTCTGCCTTACTTTTGGACCAAGTTTCCTGATCGGGGCGGGGGGGGGGGCTTTTCTATTGCACCCGTAATTAGTGAGGTATATAACACTTGGGTGCTGGGGGCGGGGCGGAGAAGAGACACTGGATTTGGTTCTGCTGCTTTCCTTTCCATCATGTCCCCTCGCTTCCCCATTTTAAGGGATTGTCTTTGCACTCCAAATTCTGCTACCCAAAAAAACCTGTGAAATTAGCTCAAGCGTGTCTCCTTTAAAAGCAGCAAGAGACCCTTTACCGAAAAAACAGTCAGAAAGAGAGATTGTTTAATTTTCCTGTTTATTTTGCACAACGTTTAAAATTCTGTGCAATGCACTTGAAAGATGCTAACTTCAATCTACCACCGCTCTCTTAAAAATGAAAATAAATGCAGCCCGGATTTTGAACTGGACTTAAAATTCCCAAGGACGTAGGCAGACGGGTGCAGCTCCGGGCTTGAGCTTCTGTGGCAAATTTGGAGCTTCTTTGGGGGTCGGGGCTCAACTCTTTCTCCTGCCTGCCTCCCCCCATAAAATAAAAAAGGCTAGAAATGTGGGCCGAGAAACTACAAAGGAACCCTCCTCTGCCAAGCTTCGTTGCGATTACGGGAGCATGAAAGGGGGGGGGGGGAGAGAGAACTTTGGAAAAGTTGCGCGCCCGCTCGGAGACTCTGGAAATCCATTTTCCCTTGAAATTGTTAAAGGATAAATTGATCGGGTATGGGTGCGGGTGGAAGCTTTTCTCTTTTAAAATTACTACTGTAACGCACCCACGGAAGCACCTACCCTGGCCGTAGAACTAAAACACACACACACACACACACACACACACACACACACACACACACACACAGAAATGCAACCCCTTTTTATCCCCGTAGATGCAACAATTTCTTTTTCCTTCTCGCCTCTTGGCACGGCTTAAAAACCCTGAGAAAATCCAATGAAGTTTGATTCAACTTCTAAGGGAAGAGCAGAGATCCGTTATCCTTGAAAAGAGGAGCGGTTGGTTTCAGGGCAAATAGTTTACCGGTACCTCTTTTGATTTCCCTCTTTTTCAAACTCTTTTCGAATTCAGGACGAGGCTGAGTTGATCAATCTGCTTTTGGTGAGGAGGCTGCAGTAAACTGGGTTTTTGAGAACCTCCGCCCCCTTCCCCCGATTTGATCGCCCTAGCCGCGCACTTTTAGCATAAGCAAGGTAGCCCACTTGGGGATAATGTGGAGAGACACCAGCTATAACCCAAGCAGAGATGAGCCGCATATTTGCAAGGACTCGGAAGGACAGCCTCCTGTTGCTTTCACTGCCCTTCGCAAAAAATAAAATAAATGGAGAATCTGCCCAACCCACCGGTTGTCAAGTTTGGTTTTAAAAACTCGGATTATACAGCATAGCTACGCTTCTCCATGTCATGGAGTCTTTAGCTGAGACAGGGTGGGAATAAGCAGGAACCATTACACTTTTTCAGACTCAGGGCCACATTGCCTTGCAGGCAACCTTCTGGGGGCTGCATGTGGTGGGAGATGCCAGAGGCAGAAGCGGGCAAACTTTTACCATTTAACAGTAAGCTATTATTAGTGCATTGCTCTCCTCCATCCAGGCAAGCAAACTGCACTACCCCAAATCCAAAGCCATATTTCAGCCAGGCAAAAAATAATACCCAGGAATGAGGCAAAGCAAGGTCCATGAGGGGTGGGGCCTGGGGAGAGTTCTGAGGACCAGGTGGAGAGGCTTGGCTCTTGGGCCTGAGGTTCTCCATCCTTGGGCTCCAGGGAAGCAAGTGAATATTTTCTCTGTTTTTGGGTGGGAAGTTTGCAAGCTAGTCAGAGTGCAATCACATTCCTCCTATAGGGTTATTTTCTGTGTGCAGCACTGCATACATCACTACTACCGGTAGCATCAACTGTACAGGTATGTCCTAGAGCAGCTTAGCTGGGAAGAGGTCTGTGCCCAATTAGCTTACAATCAAAGACCTTCAACATGGGTAAAATTAGTTGGATAGCCTCATCAAAACCAAATGAAAAATTATGCTTCTTGATCTAGCATCATGAGACAACTGAGCTCAGATAATATATTAGTGTACCACTAAAAAGAAGCAAATCATACAATTATTTTTAGTATGATTTTTAGGGATACCATGTGATTTATTTATTTTTTAACTTTTATTGGTCTTTAAACCTGGAACAGTCTAGGTCAAGTCTGGAAAGAACCAAGCAATGACTTACTCACTTTTGAATTAAGCATCCGGAGGACAAAGTCTCACCACATTCATTGGGGCATACGTACTTCTAAGAAAAATGTAGCCATGGAATGCAACCATATCCTTGCATTATCAGAAGTAACTCTTACATTTGAAGCTATGGGGGGAGCTGTCATCAACAGAACTATCATCAAAGAAGGGAACGTGAGGGAAATAGGAAAATTAAGCCTGTAAAATAAATGCCCTTGTTTTTGTTCTTTTAAGTGTTCTGTGTTCTGAAAACTGTTGATTTCAATAAGAGCGGAATGCCAGCGTATTTCTGACAAAGGAAAGAAGAATCCAATAGAAGTTCATGCATGTGTTGGAAGAGGGAATCTGCTGGAAGCCAAAGAGATCCCTTTCTCCACAGAGCTGGTGAAGGATGAAAATCTCTCTTCCTCCCTCTCTCTCTCTCTGTCGCTCACTCATAAAAACAGAGGGTTGCCTTATACCTACACAGACCAATGGTCCATCTAGCTTGGTATTGTCAACACTGACTAGCAGCAGCTCTGCAGAAAGGGGTCTCTCCTGGAGTTGCCTTTGGGGATTAAACCTGCACATAAAGCAGGTGCTCTTTTCCCTATGACCTTTCCCCCCTATAGTTCCATTATTGTTTCCTCAAATTATACTGCACATTGAGTGTAATTTATTTGAAACAACCAAGCCTGAAAACTGAAACACAGTAAACAACATATCTGGTGGATTCCATCTTTCCCTGCATTCTCCTCACTTTTCGCTTCTGTCACAGGGGCCAAGAGGGAAAGGTACATTGCAGCCTGTTAAGCTGTCCATTGAAGTTTAATTTTCAGAACATAAGAGCTCCTCATTCAGAAGTCTGCCATTCATTAAATGAATAAAGTGGTGTTTGGCTCTTTATTAAGACATGCTGCTTGGGGGCTGTTGGAAAATGGAGTCCAGCAACATCAGGGAGACCACAGGCTCAGTATAGCCTACAAGGGCTGGGGTCTCCTTGGGTCTGCATCTGCCTGACATGATTCAGATTGGGTCCCTTCCCACCCCCAGCAATGGCCTTTGATCTCAACTTCAGCAAGGTAAGGTTGATTTGACTGCCCAGACCCCCATTCCTGATGCAGATCCTCGCTCACCCTTTGTTCCTGTTGCAGATCTTTATTCCCCCCTTGTTCCTGATATAGCTATCTGCTCCCCACTTCTTGTTTGGTGTGGGCCTTTTGTGGTTTGCCTCAGGTACCAAAATGTATTGGGCCAACCCAGGCTCCAGTACCACAAAAGCCCCTCTGCCGCCATTGATCCATATCAACTATCTTTTTCCACACATGACTTCCTAATCTCATGGACTGCTGCCCACACTGCTCCCTAATATAAGCCTTCATAAGCCTGGTGCTAGCCCTGGCAAGCGTAGGCAGTGACCAGGGATGATTGGAGTCACATTTGGAGAGTCACAGGTTCCTCAACTTGGGCTATCAGAACATAAGAAATGCTCTGCTAGATTAGACCACAAGCCTTCTGTAAAGTTTGGCTTCCCACGGTGGCCACTCAAATGCCTCCCAAAAAGCTCAGAAGTGAGGAATTAATAGGTTAGGAGACATCCTTATAGGGCAGGGCTGGGCAACAGTTGAACATGGCATTGTGGATGTGCCAGAGGTAAAAAGGTGAGGAAAAACAATAGACAGTGTATGGAATACTACATTCAAGTCATGAACCTCCCTCGGTCACATTTGGCTACTGGGCCTGAAGTTCTATTTGCACTTTGTGGGGCATGGCCCGACACCCTGCTCCATGTTATTCATTTAAAATATTTAATAGCCATTCTTCTGTGGGACAGCAACCCAGAGCAGCTTAATGAAGCATGTAACATCTGCCATAAAACATCATCAATCAACATATCGACCTCAGCTGCCAAAAAGAAAAAAAGAAAGCCCCAATGACTCATGGTAGAGCATGAGACTCATGATGTCCGTATTGTGGGTTTGAGCCTCATGTTGGACCAAGGATTCCTGCATTGCAGTGGGTTAGACTAGATGACTCTTGGTGTGCCTTCCAACCTTACAATTATGTGATTCTATGACTTCAACAAGCAGGGGCACTTGCAAACAAAGAGCACTGGACAAGCCCGCTGGACTGTACCAAAGGGGGCCCATCTAGCCCAGCAGCCTGGTCTCATAGTGGCCACTCAGATCCCTGTGGGCAGCCTGCAATCTTGACATGAGCACCACATAATCTGTGATTCCTGGCAACTGGTATTCAGAAGCATGCTGCCTCTGACAGGGGAGGTAGAACACAGTCAGGAGGTTTAGCAGCCTCATCCTCCATGAATTTGCCTAATCCTCTTTTAAAGCCATCCAAATTGGTGGCCATCATGACTTCCTGGGGTAATGAGCTCCATAGTTTACATGCTGCATGGAGAAGTACCGGTACTTTGCAATACTAATGTGCAGCAAATGCCTGAGTGAAAAGGCAAGACTTCAGCTGGTGCCTAAATTTCATAACAGCCATTGCCAGCTATATTGTGAAGGGAAGGGAGGTTCCGTAACTGGGGCACCATTGCTGAGAAAGCCATCCCTCAGGTTGCACATGTATCATTTATCAGGCTCTATCTGCACTGTACATTTAAAGCAGTATCACACCACTTTAAAAAGTCATAGCTTCCCCCAAAGAACAGTGGGAACTGCAGTTCACCAGTAATGCTGGGAGTTGGTAGGAGACCCTTGTTTCCTTCCCAGAACTACAATTCCCAAAGTTCCCAGAGAAGAGGGATTGGTTGTTAAAACCATCTGAGAATTGTAGCTCTGTGAAGGGAATATGAATGATGGACAAGTTCCATAATAAAAGGTGTACTATTCAAAGGGAATAGAATGAAATAATTTAGAATTGAGGAGCTGGAAGGGACCCCAAGGATCAACTAGTCCAACCCCCTTCAATGTAGGAATCCTGCCCACAGCCATCCGTGGGTCACTTGAACCACCAAACATAAACAGCCAGATGCACTGACCCATTGTTTTGGGGACTTAACTCCCTGACCATGCTAGCTGGGCCTGATGGAAACTGGAGTCCAGCATCTTTTGGAGGGCCAGTGTGGTTCCCTAGATGGACTGCATTCAGCAGTCTGATCCCTGAGTTCTTAAAGCTGGGAATAAGCAATGCTGAAAAAGTTCGAGCACCTTGCCATTTGAAGTTTGAAGGCTTTTTTGCCTTCTCTGAGTATCTTCATTTGTTTCCTGAGCTGCTTAGCATACATTCTTTCAAAGCCCCAGCAAAATAGTTCCTTTGCTCTGTGATTGCACAATACCTCCTGGATTCTACCAGTCGAACCTGTATGGGGACCATCCCTTTCATAAATCACTGCTCACAGTTTGGGGTCTCGGCTCTGCATATTCTCATACATATATGGAGCAGTAAAGAGCATGGCTTTGCCAATGCAGAAGAGCTGGCAGATGTCCCCTTTTTATTTATTTATTTTTTTTTGTGAGGCAGAGGTGGCCAGATGTAACATTCTCGGAGACCCCTTGATATTCCAGTTATTGCTTTGCAAATGGACTCCTGTTGTGGATAGCCAGATTCCATAACAGAGTTTGTAGCACTTAGCAGTAAGGGATGCTAAAGGATTCAGTACCTCCTATCGGGGGTAGGGGTAGGGGTGGGGTGGGGATGGAGAATGTGTTACCTTCTGGAGGTTATTGGACCACAGTTCTTATCATCCTGGACCACTGACCATGGTGACTGCGACTGATGGGAATTGACATCCATCAACATGTGGAGCAACACAGAATCTCCTTGTTCGGGAGGTTGCATACAAGACCGAAAGCGATGTTACACACAAGTGTGGATTTTCTGGTTCTTCCACAGCTTTTGAAAATGCAGTTGTTTTCTTTGGGCATGAAACTGCGAGCAATTTTTGAAAGCACACCTGGATTCTTGAAAGAGCAAATTTAGGGTGTACGAAGTTAACAACCGCTGACTTTCCAAAACTTGAACATAACATACAGTATATTGTACTTTAGAACTCACCTGGATAGAGGTAACCTCCCAGCTGGATTATTATTATTTTAATAATATTTTTATTAAGTTTCCCAAAATTACACATCAAATTCCAATTTTAAAAAATTCTTTTCTGTTTTTGACTTCCCACCCCATTTTCTGTGATGTTCTTCCTTACCCCCCTTCGTTGCAACTTATCTTGACTCTTTTTTAAAATCATAATCATAACATGGTAAATATATATATATATATATATATATATATATATATATATATATATATTCATGATCATAACAACTGGATTAATGTGAATGCATTATATGTGAGGCTGTCCTTAAATTCAGGCCAGAAGCTGCACTGAGTGCAGAATTTGGCTGTTACGATTTTGACAGGAATACAAAGAATCATCATTTAAAACCTGCTCTTAAAGCTCTGTGTTGGCTGTCTATGCGCTTCTGAGCCCAATTTAAAGTGCTGGTGCTTACATTTCAAGCTCATAACAACTTGGGGTCCAAATAGCTGAAGGCGTTGTGACTGGTAGGGCAGAAGGCAGGGTGGCGCCAGAGCCAATGACAGGCAGTCAGCCCATTATATTTTTGTCCCCATCCTCTTGCCTGCCTAACTTTACAAGGAGCAACACTGAGACTAAGGAGATGGAGGAAGCTGGCAGCCAGGGCCACCCCCCCCCCTCAGCTACATATAAATAGCAGGCAGAGGATGACTAAGAGCAGACTGTATTTGGTGGGGCTGTGCCCCCAATTGCCCAAATGGAGTAGCTTCCGCTGCTAAAGTCCTTATTTGGAGACTGGTGATACTTCATCAACTATATTGTACATGGATGGTGATGTTCTGGCAACTTAAACATCCATGCTTGAATGATTAAGTTCACTTGATATGAAATGAGAGGTACTGCCTGGGAGTTCATAGTATTCATAGTTCATAGTTCATAGATTATTGCATTTTAACATTCTGTTGGAAGCCGCCCAGAGTGGCTGGGGAAACTCAGCCAGATGGGCCGGGTATAAATAAATAAATAAATAAATTATTATTATTATTATTATTATTATTATTATTATTATTATTATTCACCCTGGAAATGCCTTCTCTTGGTGTTTTGAAGCTGGTTCTCATTATGGAACAGTCAAGGAAAGTACTTGGCACATGCTCAATAGCATTTTCATCTTCCCTCCCAGAGGCCTACAGGTCCAGGGACAAAGTGAGACTAGCGGGCTCCACTGATAATAACCTCTCAATCAAAAAGTCCACAAATGTCTACAGTGGTGTTTAAAAAATGTGGATATAGCAAGGACAATACTACATAGCCTTTGAAAAGTGCTGTGGTAGGTAGAGAGAAACAAGTGGGGGCAACCAGTTCCCCCGAATGTCTTGCCTGTGTAGTGGAGGAAGAGCAGGAAGAGAAATAATGGAGACAGAGCCTGTAATAATGGAGTTAAAAAATAGTTTATCATCTTGAAGACATTTGGGCTTTGCTGCCAAGGGCGATAGAAAGCTGGAAAAAGGAACAAGATTGTCGGTCCCCCCCCCCAAAGTGCTATATATTTGAGAGTTCTTATTCAACAGGAGTAGCTCCACAAACCCTTGCGCAAATCTGTTATTTGAAGTACCAGCACACCGGGGGGGGGGGGGGGAGGAGGTTTGTTGTGAGCAGTGAGCAAGGCCAATAGCAATTGCTTGGGATTTCCACCCCAAATAACTATTTATTCATTTGTGTGTTCATGTGCATGCTTTATTGGTTTTGCAAAAGGCACAGACTCCTTAATAAGCAGTTCCCCTGCCCACCCCTCCCTCACAGAACAAATCCCTATGAATAAACAGTATTCCAACGTTTCAAATGTGGATGGGGTTGAGTGGCCTTGCAATTGATGTTCTGTTGAGTATGTGATGAAAGGTTACCATGTCTCTATAAAATTGTCCTCTTCTCTCTTTCCAGCTGTTTTATGTCATATTATTGAATATGTGCTCAGTTGGTTAGAGCGTGGTGCTGATAACGCGAAGGCTGCAGGGGGTTGGACTAGATGATCCTCAGGGTCCATTCCAACACTACAATTCAATGATTCTGTGTATCACTCCCTCTTCTCAAAGGAGCCCAGGGTAGTAAACAGATACCGAATTTCAAAATGAAAACAAAGCAAAAGCATTCTAAAACATTCTAAAACCATCTAAAAGCAGTTTCACTTGAAAACATTGTAAAAGTGGTTACCGTATAAACATCCTTCCAACCAGTGATCTTGGGGTTCAGCCACCAAATGCTTGGTTATACAGGAAAGTTTTCAAATTCATCATAAAAGTTAACCGTGATAGGGACAGGCACAGCTCATTAGGGAGGGCATTCCACAAAGGGGGGGGCCACCACTGAAAAGGTCCTGTCATGGGTCAGCACCAACAAGGGGAGGGAAAGTGGGAAGATGATGCCAGAATAGACTTAGGAGGACATAAAACCCTGTTGGATGAGACTGAGGGTCCTAGGGGCCACTATCAGAGAATTAGGACCAGTGAGGGTTGTGGTCTTGGGTTGTGGCACTGAATCATTGAATTGTAGAGCTGGAAGGGACACCAAGGGCCATCTAGTCCAAACCACTGCAATTCAGGAATCTTTGGCCTAATGTGGGGCTTGAACCTGTAACCCTGAGATGAAGAGTCTCATGCTCTACCAAAAGAGCTATCCCAAAGAATGGACTGCACAGAGTCCTAAGGTTCAGAAAGAGAGGCCACATTTACCCCTTGGGTCTCAGGTTCCCATATATAAAAAGGTATATATATATATATATATATATATATATATATATATATATATATGACTCTGGAGTTGTGGCGCTCATCTCGCTTTACTGGCCGAGGGAGCTGGCATTTGTCCGCAGACAGCTTCCGGGTCATGTGGCCAGCATGACTAAGCCGCTTCTGGCGAACCAGAGCAGCGCACGAAAACGCCGTTTACCTTCCCGCTGGAGCGGTACCTATTTATCTACTTGCACTTTGACGTGCTTTTGAACTGCTAGGTTGGCAGGAGCTGGGACCGAACAATGGGAGCTCACCCCGTCGCGGGGATTCGAACTGCCAACCTTCTGATCGGCAAGCCCTAGGCTCTGTGGTTTAGACCACAGTGCCACCTGCGTCCCTTTGCGCCACCCGCATCCATATATAAGCATAGACAAAATCATCCTGATAACTAAACAAGCTTGTGCTCTGTTACGATATTCTAGCTCTCGTCCCTTTCAGCTTTAATCACTTTTAAATTACATTTTAGTTCTCTTACTTCCAGAGAAATATACAGCAGGGTTCAGTGAATTGCTAATGTTAACTTCCCAACCCTACTTTTTACTATTCTATCCAATGACTGCAGAAATGCATTGTTGGCTGGCATGTAGTTTGACAGTCAGCGTGGGTTTCTTTCTAAATTGTATTAAAATTACATGTTGCGCCCTGTCCCCTCCTGAAAAAGTAAGTTCCTAATCCGTTTGGATAGTGGCAAAAAGGCTTGGAGTCATACCAGTGTTTCTAGATCTCTAAACCAAAAGACGAACTTAAAAAGAAGTGTGAATCCATTGTTTTGCAAATTCAGGGGAGAGCTCTCAGCTTCAGCGGGAGAGTTAAGCACCATTCTGCTGTCCTGAGCAAAATATGACTCAAGGGGTTCAGTTTGTTTGTTACACATTTCTGCCCCTGCAACTGTGATTATATAGCTGGGAAACGGTGTCACAGGATTTGCCTCCGCTGTGCTGCGTTCGTTGAATCAGCGAACGGCTGCAAAATTCCAGGAGGCAACTCTTTTCACCGTTCAATGACCATGTAATTGGCCGAGCGGTTCATTCAACCTTTTCATTCTTCTGGAAGGGAGTATTCCTACCCATGTTTAGTGGTTAACTTCTACAGATTTCTGCACCATGAACTGAATCTTAAGTATTTACCCTGTCCCTTTGCTTCTTCTGTATTTGCAAATAAAGGCCACAACATGCTGTTTCCAAAGAAGAGGTTTGCATTATCATAATACCGGTTTCCAGATATTCAAAGGCACCCTTTTAAGTCTCTGAATAATAACTGGAATTATTTTCATCAGGGGTTTGTTGTTGTTTTCTTCCAACAAGCTTTCATCGCAGTGGAAGCTCCCTTACACGGAGTCAATGACTGGTCTGTTGAGTTCAGGATTGTCTCACAGAATCATATAACTGTAGAGTCGCAAGGGACCACCAAAGGTCATCTAGACCAATTCCTTGCTATGCAAGAATCTCAGTGAGATTAGATGTTGCAGATCTGCAATGGTTGGCTGTGGTTTGCTGGGATTTCAGACAGGTGTCTTTTGCAGCCCTACCTACATATGTCCTTTCTACGATATGAAGAGAAACCAGAGCATACCTAGATATGTCACGGATTGAACCATGCTCCTTGGCCAAGTGGTGAGGGGCCACCACACTGTGACAGCCCATGCCAGTGCCTGCATTCCTCTGCTGAGGCACCCAGAGGAGCCTGCATGCCTTCCCTTCCCAGAACGGCAGAGAAGTGGCCTGGAGAGCAATGAGCTAGGAGCCTAGGTGGGTGGGATCCTAGCCACTCTGAGCCAGAGTGGAGAGGCATGATTTTTGTGTCCCTCCCCAGGCCTGTGCCCTTTGTGGGGGACAACCTAGCCAATCCCTAGGTGTGCCCCTGTGGGTGAGGAGGCTGTTCTGGTCTGTATCATTGGTTGGGCAGGTTGGAGCTGGTGTCACCCAGCTGTGCCCACTTGGATACTCAGGGCAGCATCAGGGCAGACTTTTGGATCGGGGAGAGGGGGAGATTCCATCTCTCTCTACAGGCTCTCTGCCCAGTTGAGTAGGGCACATAGTGTTTGTTCCTGGCATTGGGCATTGGGACAGATGAGGGATTCTGCTGGTTTATCACCCACCCTGCTGCTCAGCAATCTCCCAGCCTGAGCTGACAGAGCTGGTCTCGGAAGTGGTGTTGAGGACTCTCAGAGCTGGTTTTGGAGGACTTTCAACCTCCATACTGAAGCGGTTAGCTCTGTGGTGGCTCAGGACTTCATGGCTGCCATGACAGCTATGGAGCTGTCCCAACAATTTATGGCCCAGTTCATGTGGCAGGCTGCACTCTGGACCCTGTTTTCTCAACTGAGCAGGAAGAGAATGATCTGAAACTGGGGGATATTGACACCAGTCAGATGTCAGATCACTTCCTGCTGAGATTTAGGCTCTCAGCACTTTTGCCCCTCTGCAGAGGTGGCGGGGGGGGGGCTATGAATCATAGAATCAAAGAATTTTAAAATTGGAATGGAGGATGGTCCACCCTCAGAAGCTGATGGATCCAATGGGTTCCCAGACGGATCCGGATCCATTTCAAATACGTAGACTGGCATTTACAGAGATGTTTTGCTTTCTTCTCTTAGGGCCAACCTACACGTTCCTCTTTGTATTATGCGTACACAATATATATGCATTGTGTAGTGCATGGCTTGCAAAGATTATTTAGATAGATTTGTGGAGGATAATGCTATCAACAGCTACTGGCCATGATGGCTTTCCCCCACCTCCACTGTTGGAGGCAGCATGTCTCTGAATTTCAGTTGCTGGGAACCACAGGGTAGTAGAGTGCTGTTGCTCTCTGGTCCTTCTTGTGGGCTTCCCGCAGTGGCATCCAAACTTTTTTCAAAGAGGGCCAGATTTGATGAAGTGAAGGGCCGTGAGGGCCAACCAAAGTTGTTGACTTTTTTTTTTTAGGATTGAGGTTGTTGAGCTTTTTTAGGGTTAAAGTTGAGCTTTTTAAAAGGATTTTACTCCAGGAAATAAACTGCCACTGGGGCGGGCTGGATTAGGCCCCAAAACAGACTTTGGATATGCCTGCATTAGGGTATCTGGTTGGCCAGTCTGAGAGGTGGAAGCTTGCGTAGATGGGCCTGATGCAGGAATCTTATGTTCCTGGGTCCTCCCCTCCCATCTGTGCTTTCCCCCCAACAAGACTCTTCCCATGACCTTTGCTTATCTAGCTCTAGCAGCTGTCCAGATATCTTCTGCTTCCTGAAACAGCTCCATTCTATTCTCCATAATCACCTTATTCTGGTGCTGCCAGTGCAAAGGTGTGTTCTATGCAAGAACTCCCACAGGGCATAATAATTAAAGAAGAGCCCTGGCCCATGAAGTTCAATATACAGACTGGCCAACCAGGTGCCCATGGCAGTTCTGCAAGCTAAATTTATATTCTGCTGAGATAAATTTAATCTTTATCACCACTTGTTCCAAGTCACTAATGGCCCAGCTGTTGAATTCCAGCACAATGGTCCTAAATGGCTGGGCATTCCTGCCTCCAGGGCTCTGAGCTTGGAAGTATAGCTTCTGATACCAAGGTCAGTGAGCTATCAAAGTTGTGGGACAATTCAAGAATTGCCCCAGGTTGACTTTCAAGCCTCACATTCCTAGAAAACATGTAATCTTAAGAACACCCATTTCAATTTGAATGTTTATATATATTGAATATATATATATTCAATTTTAATGTCTATATATATATATATATATATATATATATATATATATATATATTCTTTTAACTCAATGTTTTGGTATTTTTGTATTATTTTATTTTGCTATGGCTGTATGCTAATGCAATAAAGGTTTTTGAATTTGAATTTTGAATTTGATTAGCCACAAGGAAGGCCCTCCTTTACAATGGCAGGGCAGGGATGGTTTGAATTGGTGGAGGAAGGAATTATTTATGTCTCTGATCTGGAGCTTATCTTATCCTAAACATGAAAAGGGCTAGTAGCATGCTTCTGCCCAGTGGGACTGGTAGATTTATTAATTTTTACCCCCCCCCCCCCATCCTTCTTCAAAGGTACACATGGACCTTTTTGTTTCTATGCCCTTCTCTTAGGCTCAAAACTACCCTAAGAGATGTTGACTGTTCCAGCATCACCCAGTGGCATTTGAACCCAGGTCTCCCTAATCCCAGTTTTACACACCACACTGGCTGAAGCAATAGCATGAAGGAAAATGGGTGTTGAGCCCAGGGTGGCAAGCAATATGTAAGAAAGCAATAAGAAGATATTAAAAACATATTTAAAACAATTCCAATTCCAATGCAGACTGGGGAAGATCTCAACTTAAAAGCCTTGAATTATTATTATTATTATTATTATTATTATTATTATTATTATTTGTCCAGTATGCTGAAAATGATAACTTTTTCAGGTGGTAAAATAGGAAGTGAACAAACCTAAACTTTCTGCCTACATTACTTATTCTTCCATGTGTGACATTCACAATGCTGAAGTGATGAAATTCAATGGGGTTGATTGCAGAAACTTGTCCCTTTCATCTGAAGGGGGAAGGAGCTATTTACCCTGGTGCATAGGAGAACGTCTCCTGAAAATGAAGGAGAGCCTCAGAAGTGAAGCTCCTTTTGTAAAGACCCCGGGGAGGGTTGGATGACAAATCGCTCATTATCTGCCTTATCCCATATGCAGAAGAATTTCCATAAGGAAAGTAGAAAAGAGAAGGTTCTAGACATCAGGGACAACCTGGAATTGTACAGTCCATCTAACCATGGAGAAGCAAAGTTCTTCTTTGGAGATCACTTGTAGCCAAGTAAGATTCTTTTCCAGTGAGTCCGTAAGTGACTGTGGAGGCCAATTCTGGATCCACACGTCCTTCCACAGTGGGGACATAGGTTTCTGGACAGGAGTTGATCATGGTGAGGATTTGCCAAGTGTGCCTTCCTCTTAGCACGTTTCTCCCTTTCATCCTGAGTTTCCGCATCTTCAAAGTCCATGACATCTTTGGTAAAGGCCGGTTTCCAGTTGAAGCGCTTGCAGGCCACTGTTTCCCAGTTGTCGGTGTTTATACTACATTTTTTAAGACTTGCCTTGAGAGAGTCTTTAAGCCTCTTTTGTTGACCTCCAGCATTACGCTTTTCATTTTAAAGAATAGTTGCTTTGGAAGATGATAATCAGGCATCCGAACATGACCAGTCCAACAAAGCTGATGTTGAAGAATAATTGCTTTGACAATGGTGATCTTTGCTTCTTCTAGTAAACTGGCATTAGTTCACTTGTCTTCCCAAGTGATGTGTAAAATTTTTCGGAGACACTGTTGATGGAATATTTCAAGGAGTTGGAGATGGCATTTATAAGTGGTCCATGTTTCACAAGCATACAGTAAGGTTGGTAGTACAATAGCTCTGTAAACAAGCATTTTGGTTTCCCTGTGAATTTCCCGGTCCTCAAACACTCTGCACTTCAATCGGGGAAAAGCTGCACTTGCCGAGCTCAGGCAATGCTGGATTTCGACATCAATGGTGGCCCTTGTGGTAGGAGACTGCCCAGGTAGGAGAAGTGATTGACACTTTCCAACGTTACACCATTGAGTTGGATTTGTTGCAAGGTTCTAACCATCACTTGAAAAGGAGTTTGCAGAATCTCTACAACTATTTCACCTGCACTGCAACTTGGGCTCATGAATGTGACTCATGCAATACTCAGGTCATCATAGCTGGATCAGACCAAAGGCCCATCCAGTCCAGCATTCCGTTCTCACAGTGGTCAACCAGGTGCCCTAAAGAGAAGCCCTCAAGCGGGACATGAGTGCAACAGCATTCTGAATTCCCAGCAACTGGCATTCAGAGGCATACTGCCTCCCCCAGCAGCAACAGAACATAGCCATTGTGGTCTCCGCGGAGTTGCGACCCCCCCAAAAAATAACCATTTTGGTTAGTAGCCATTGGTAGTAGACTTATCCTCTGTGAGTAAACTCTTTTTAAAGCCGTATCTTGGGGTAGTGAGTTCCACAGCTTAACTCTGAGCTGTGTGAAAAAGACCCCTCTTTTGTCTGTCCTGGATCTCCCAGTGTTCAGCTCCCAACATTCACACACACTTTGGGTTCCAGCATTATGAGAGAGACTTTTTCTACACCGTGTTTAAATAATGCTGTATTGTTTTTAATATTCTGTTGAAAGCCGCCCAGAGTGGCTGGGGAAACCCAGCCAGATGGGCAGGGTATAAATAAGAAATTATTATTATTAATTTAGACACCTCTTATCCTGTCCTTCCTTGCTCACTTTCTTTTCTAAACCAAAAGGCTACTGAATCAGGAGCTAATTCTGCATGGGGCAATGAGGACAAGGAGGTGGATGTTGATGTAACAATAATGTGCACACAATCACATGGGGGTATTGAAAGGGGGGAGCAGTTCTGAAGGCAGAATAAAGTTAGCATAAACTTATCAATATTTCACCGTTGCAACTATAACTAAACCCAGTGAAAAAGTCTGAATAGGTGGTCTACACAAATAGGTGGCATGACAAAAAGTGCTTCTGGACTGAACCATCCCAGACTGCTTAACAGAGGGACGGGTGTGTGTGTGTGTCATATATTTGATTGCTCCCCCCTTTTTTTTTAATCCTAGCTCATAGAAAACTAGCATGCCAGATTCCCTAGTTTTCTGAGTGCATGAAGTATTTCTTTGTGGGGAGGGGCATGTAGTCCCCTGCTTGTAGTGGTAAAAATCCAGGAATGATTCCCACTCCCCATGTGATCTTCATTCAGACCAGCTCAGAGGATGTGATTCATTTGCCTGCCTTTTTAAAATAGTTTGCCCATCTAAAATCTTTAACTTCTTTGAACAGGCAGCCTTCAGATCACTGCAATATGATCTCTACATAGAGCATGCTGTGAAAAACGGGACAGCTGTACGTCGCTCAGGGCTCGATTATCAGCTTTGCAAGTGGGAGGTCTCAGGTTCAATCCCCAGCATCTCCAGGTAGGATTGCCTAAAATCCAGGAGAGCCATTGCCAGTCAGTGCAGGCAGTAATGAGGCTGATCAGTGGTTCTCAAAGGGTGAGGCAGGAGAGGATGGCAAGTGTGGTGGAAAGATTCAAGGACAGTCAAAGAAACATTTAAATATTTCAATGTAGGTCAGTGTAGTATTGTATCAATTATATATACACGCGGGTGGCGCTGTGGTCTGAGATCCCATTGTTTGGTCCCAGCTCCTGCCAACCTAGTAGTTCGAAAGCATGTCAAAGTGCAAGTAGATAAATAGGTACAGCTCCAGCGGGAAGGTAAACAGCATTTCCGTGCACTGCTCTGGTTCACCAGAAGCAGCTTAGTCATGCTGGCCACATGACCTGGAAGCTGTCTGCTGACAAACGCCGGCTCCCTCGGCCTATAGAGTGAGATGAGCACCGCAATCCCAGAGTCGTCTGCGACTGGACCTAACAGTCAGGGGTACCTTTACCTTTACCTTTAGATAACCAGAAACTGTATCCACGCCTCTCTTCAAAGAGCATTGGCTATTTTTCTACAGTTCTCCATGACATATTGTGAGCAGGGATTTAGTTTGTATACACACTTCAGGTACGTATGTAAGAGGCTTGTTTATAATTATATTTTGGGGATGATTCGTGTTCTTAGGTAGCTGCATTGTATTACACTTTCTGGATGCTCCCTGATCATATCATAAAGTAGTTGTGTTCTGTGCTATAAATCGAGCGCTGCTAGGAGTTCTTTCTTTTTGTTTTCCAATGTATTTTTTTATCAATTAAATAATTGGTGTGCTGCAAGCAAATTGTGTGACCCAAAGGAAAAAGGTCTGTGAACCACTGAGCTTTATGCATTTTTATCTTCCTAAAGATAAAGCAGCTTCAGAATAAGTCACCTTCATGTATTCCTGTCTTCCTAAGTGTTGTGTCAGCCTGTGTAAAATGCAGCTGCCATAGTGCTGGGAAGATCAGCTTGCAAACATATTCCTCTAATGCTATGCTAAGTCAGGTGTATGTTCATACTTCTCTGAGATTACTGCTCTCAGAGTGGTCTCACAACAAGTATAGTTACATATATCCTGCCTTGCTGTATTCAGTGGTGAACGGAGCCCCTTGGCTGCCTGGAGTGGCAAACGCAGGGCACCCCCAGGGGCGGGGCATCGCTACGTCCGTCCGTTGTGACATCACGATGCACAGACTGCGCATGTGCAGAATGCCGCACATGCGCAGTCCGTCCGTGCTGCTGCTCCAGCTGTGACCTTACGAGCCACCGAGTGAGGCTCCTTTACCGGGCGGCGGGGGGCCGGGGGCTCGCGGAGGGGCCCCCGCCAAGTGTCACCCCCCTCCAGGGTGGAACCCAGGGTGCTCCACCCCCAACGCCCCACCCTTGCTACGCCACTGGCTGTATTTTTTTTATTAATGTGGTGCCTATATGGAACTAACTACAATTTGTCTGGGTCTGGGCATATCAATGAACAGTGGTTAGTCAAAACAGAAGGAAATGCTTTTAATCTCATCCTTGCGGGCTGCAGCCAAGCTGGAGGAGGAGAGGACAGGGAGAGTTTGCAAGTCTGAGTCTCACCTAGGTTGCTTCCAGATGACCTGCTCATTAAGCATTCATCCTGATTTTTTTTTTGTAGATTTTTTTTTTTTTGTAGGGATGTTAGATGGCATCGACCTGCAGACAGGTACCCCTCTGTACCCTCCATCCATACAAGGAAGAGGCATTCTCAGAGTTCATGGGCATATTTCAGCCAGGCATAAACAGTTGGGGTGCAAAGAGGGGCCCAGAGGGCTACGTTCAGCCCCTGATTCTGAGCTTTCCCATAAATGTGATTTAAATTGCAGAGTGGCTTGCCTCTTCTGCAAGTGGGAGAATCTCTGTGTTTGCCCCAGCATTTTCCCCTGAAAGTGGAATACACCTCAGGGGCGTACCCAGGATCAAAACTGGGGGGGGGGGGCAAGCCATGGTCGTTCAGGTTTGCTTTGAATGGACGCTGATCATTTTTGCTTCTAGGGGGAGGGGGCAGCTGCCTTCTAGGGGGGGCCAGCTGCCCCCTCTGCCCCCCCCGGGTACACCCATGATACACCTTAAATATCAATAACCACTGGTGTCACCTAGACCACAGTTTTAAGAATCTCTAGATCCTGGTATTCCAGTTTCTTAGAAGACTGCTATCAATGGAGTGTTTTCAAGCTAGCAAGGAAGATTGTGGTTTTTTGTTTGTTTTTAAGAGGATAGAGGCTGCCTGATATCTTCGTTCATGGAGGGCAGGGGGAACTGCAGTATTAACACCTTTCCCCCTCATGCATCAAATCCAGCTCTCTATGTGTGGGGTGACAGCATGTCTGGTCACATGAGACCCGCTGACAAATTTCGCCGAGAGTAATGCTGTAGGCCAAAATTATGAGGAAAAAATGACGAATTAGCAATGGCAACTAATCAATACATGACACAGTACGGAATCCATGAGGCTGATAATGCAACAATTCCCCTCTTCCGTCCAAATAAATTATTAGAGCTACAGCATTGGCTCTTATTTACGCAGATACAATTCTCCCCCCATCCTCTCGCTTCCAACACAGATGACAAATTCTGGAATTGTATAGATTTTAACTCTAATATCATCAGAGGCCAACATAACACAATTCTTGAAGGACAGAACAGCTGGAGCACTACTCGCCCTTTATTGGTTTTGAAAGGATTGTCCCTTGTTCCAGATTATTGCAGGTCTGTAGAACCACATGAAAAGCCCTTGGTGGCAGGCTCCATGTGGAGGTTGCAATGTCTACCTGCCTCTTATAATGTCAGGATGCTTTTAAATACTTTTCCATAAGCAAAAGTTATGATTTTAAATTCCTTCCCCACACAAAAGCACAAATGCAAGAGAAATGCTAGAATTGAGGCATATGGGGAGTATGTCCAGCAATGTATTCTTTTTCTGTTGAAGCTGTAATCCACATCAATTTTGTACTGGTGCAATCCTTTATATTTGCAGATGTCTGCAAATTAAATTATATTCCTCTGGTTTTGGAATTAGTGGCAAGTGTATTTTGTGGGCCCTTATGGTCACGAAGACTTGGACTGTGTGTATATGAAAACACAGCCAGGTTGTTCTTTTTCTCGATTCAGATCAAAGCTGTTTTGGAGCAACATGCATCAAAACACAGTATTTAATAGGATACAATAAAATTTAAGAGAGAGATGGGTTGTGGCTAATGCCAAGTGTTCAGTGTTTCTCAAACCAACACTGAGAATACATTGGTTGCAGAGTAACCAGGAGTTTGCACAGAGCCTTATATTTTTTGAGTGGGAGGATAAATACTCACTACTTATAATGCAATGGTCTGAGGACCTTACTGCCCTGAACTATGTTTCTGCTCAGATGTGGAAATGTGTTCAAATCCTCCTTCCCCTAGGCAAAATAATAAACAAGTGCTTTGCATCCAGTCATTTCATGTCAGATTAAAACTTCGTAAACAATCATCCATCAGCTTCACCTAATGGTGGGGAAAGGGTACCAGCAAACTCCCAACAAGGTTGGCACCTTGTGTGTTGGAGTTAATTGGAAATGAGGAAGGGGTTAATTTCCTTCATGAGCATAAATCACCCCATGGGTGAGCTAAGCCAACAGGCACAAGGTCAGCCAAGCCAGTTGCTATGTTGGCCCGTATGTGATTAAGGCATGTCAGCTCATTTGAACCAGGGTCAGTGAGTGAATCTGACTCAGTGTTTGACGATGTGAGTCAGAGCCTGTGTTACATCCTGAATTGCTGGAGCAATGGAGATACTTGTATATATCTGTATCTGAATGTGTATATGTATCTGCAAAGCGTACAAGCTGTATGTATATACAGCAGCAGCATCTGGATCTGTTTTACTGAAGCCTTATGTTCTGCAACAGTAAACTATTTCAACCGTAAGTTGCCTCTGTGTGGGGACTGCAATTGGGGGCAACTTCCACTGTATGGGAATCTCAGCTCAGATCCCCAACATTGTGGTCTTTCAGAACTTGTTGGTTTCCCAACTTCCATAAACCCCACCCAGCTGAATTCATATTGCATATGTTTCAGTCTAACAACATTTGTAGGACACCGAGGTAGCCATCCCATTTTTGTTTCCCCCAAGTAGTTCAGAGAATGGGAAGAACCTGGGAGTTGTCTAGAAAATGGTCATTCAGCAGAAAACAGTGTTCTACCTTCACTGTCAAGAGTTAGTATGCTTCTGAATGCCAGTTGCTCTTACATTCTTGTCCTGTGTGTGGGCTTCTGGCAGGTACCTGGTTGGCTGCCTTGAGAACAGGATGCTGGACTAGATGGGCCTTTGGCCTCATCCAGCAGAGCTCTTCTTATGTTCTTATGTTTGCTTGCCTTCTGTCTGAAGAAGGCAGTCAACTGCCTGGTAGCTTTGCTGATCCTTTGTAGAGCTCCCATTTGGAGATGCTCATTATGACAAAGTTTGACAGCTTCTGTTATAAATGAATTTCCTTTCAAACAGCAACATGGATGGCCATGTCTTTACACTTGAGCTCACCTGAGGACATTTAATATGCTCTGACAGCTCAGTGAACGTCTTTCTCTTCCTCTGTCCTTTTTCTTTGCAGATATGGGAAGGAGCTAGTATCAACATTATCCGGCTCAGAGGAGGAAGCCTTTCTTTGTGAATGCATAAATGTCAGTGCTGTTATGTACCACACTGATCTTAGATCAAGAGCTGTATCTCTTTACAGGAGTAGTTGCATCAGGCAGTAGTACTATATCATACATCACCCTTAACAGGTGAACAGCATGTCCGTATCATGTACAACCTGAATGAGAAGTTGACCTACATATAACTCCAATGTCAGGGGAATTTTCTGTTGTGTAGTTTCTGTTCTTCTTGGCCTGATTCAAATATTTCCAAACCTACATAGACCACAGAATTACAGTGGTTTTTTAAAGTTCCTCCTGCTCTCTGCGGAACTTGACAAAAAAAAAGGGACCTCAGCAAGATACTTCCTATCACATGGCTAAGTTCTACAGCCACTGCCAGAGACAAGACCTCTGAATGCCAGTTCTTGATAATCACAGGTGGGAAGAGTGGACTTGTGCTTGGGTCCTGCTTGTGGGCTTCTGGTTGGCCACTGTGAGAACAGGATGCTGGACCAGATCCCCCTTTGGCCTCTTCCAGCAGAGCTCTTCTCATGCTTTATTGATAAGTACACATTAAGGTAAAGGTAAAGGGACCCCTGACCATCGAGTCGTGTCCAACTCTGGGGTTGTGGCGCTCATCTGTCTTTATTGGCCGAGAGCCAGCGTACAGCTTCCGGGTCATGTGGCCAGCATGACAAAGCCGCTTCTGGCGAACCAGAGCAGTGCACAGAAATGCCGTTTACCTTCCCGCCAGAGCGGTTCCTATTTATCTACTTGCACTTTGACATGCTTTCGAACTGCTAGGTGGGCAAGAGCTAGGACCGAGCAACGGGAGCTCACCCCGTCGCAAGGATTTGAACCGCCGACCTTCTGATCAGCAAGCCCTAGGCTCTGTGGTTTAACCCACAGCGCCACCTGGGTCCCTAAGTACACATTACATTCTATCAATAGCTACAGTGAACTATGGAACACAATATGTAGTGATGGCCACCAACCTGGATGACTTTAAAAGGGGTTTAGTAAAAGTCATGGCAGATAAGGTTATTAATGGCCACAACCATGATGACGTTGCCATGCCTCCACTGTCAAAGGCAGTGTGCCTCAAAATACTGGTTTCCAGGCATCACAAATGGGGACAGTGGTGTAGCACTGAGGTTCTGTTTGTGGGCTTCTCATGGGCATCTGGTAGGCAACTGTGAGAACAGGAAGCTGGACAAGATGGGACAATGGCCAACCTAGACCTCTTCAGAGGAAAAAGCTTGGGATCCTATGGACATCCCTTCTCCAGTTAAAGATCTTGAGGAACCTGCAGTAGTGCAGAGGCAGCCTGAAAACACACACTAATATAGGGTTAGGGTTAGGGTTCCCAGGTCTTAGGAGTGAAGATGGCAACAGACAGCAATGGGTAGCCCAATGAATTGAGGGGGCACCATCCTGTCCTTTATCTCAAGTTGCCTTTGGCTCCCCCTTCCCTTCACATCTATCTTAAAGGTAAAGGTAAAGGGACCCCTGACCATTAGGTCCAGTCGTGACCGACTCTGGGGTTGCGCACTCATCTCGCATTATTGGCCGAGGGAGCCGCCGTACAGCTTCCGGGTCATGTGGCCAGCATGACAAAGCCGCTTCTGGCAAACCAGAGCAGCCCACAGAAACACCGTTTACCTTCCCGCCAGAGCGGTACCTATTTATCTACTTGCACTTTGACATGCTTTCGAACTGCTAGGTTGGCAGGAGCAGGGACCAAGCAACGGGAGCTCACCCCGTCGCGGGGATTCGAACCGCCGACCTTCTGATCGGCAAGCCCTAGGCTCTGTGGTTTAACCCACAGCGCTGCCCACTTAGGAACTTTAAAAGATTGTGTCATTTTAAAGGGCTTGTCCATACCAGAATTTACTGTGTGCTTGCAGCTGTTTTCATCCCCATTTAATCTGCATAGTCCATGTGAAGTTACCCTCAAACAATGCCAGTCTCAACGCTTTCCTCCTGTAAATTTGGGCTTATCTGATATGGAGATAATGCAATAAACTGGGGAAATGCGGCTCCAAACTGTTCCGCTCAGGATTGCAGACTATAGTAAGCCTGCAACACATGAGCATTTAACTTGTGTGCATTCAGCTTTATGCACTTGGCAAATAAATGAATGAATGAATAAAATTAAAAAGGAGCAGGGGGCACACAAAAGACTTTGACAATCTCACCTGCCATTGCACCCAATGTATTTTGACTACACACGATTTTGGCTTTAGGCTCCATCCCTGGAACATAACCCCCACATAAGTTGAGGAATAACTGTATTTGTTTCCATGTGCTTTGCACACTCCTCGGTCAAAAATATTATTTTAAAAGCAAGGTGCATCTGCAGCTGTGCACATGTCCAGTTGACACTTAAGTGGCATAATAGAACCAACAAATATGAAGATGGGGACAAACAGAAAAGGGAACAGATGCTGGAATACTGGAATAAAGGGGAAAGGCTGAAGTTGCTCAGAAATGTGTAAGTGTGGATTACTTTGCTCTAATTCATGGGTAGGCAAACTAAGGCCTGGGGGCCAGATCCGGCCCAATCGCCTTCTCAATCCGGCCCGCAGACGGTCCAGGAATCAGCATGTTTTTACATGAGTAGAATGTGCCCTTTTATTTAAAATGCATCTCTGGGTTATTTGTGGGGCCTGCCTGGTGTTTTTACATGAGTAGAATGTGTGCTTTTATTTAAAATGCATCTCTGGGTTATTTGTGGGGCATAGGAATTCATTCACCCTACCCCACCCCAGTTTGCTGACCCCTGCTAATTCAAATGCAGGGGCAGTAGATTTACAGCTAAATAATGCTCAAATGTGTGTGGACAAGCCTTAACTGTGCCTGCATTGTTTGTCCTGACTGCTTTCATACTCCTCATCCCCACAGCTGTGTCATGCTTAGGAGCCTGCCTTTCTTATGATGGCTTTCCCTGCAACTCCTTAAAAACACTCAAGGCCACTGTACAGTTGCCCTGAGGTTCCTGTCCATCTGGCTGCTTTTGCTGAGAGAGAGGGTGCTTTGCAAGAAGAAAGTGTGCTTATTTGACTAGTTTTAGTAAATTGCAGCAAAGAGGTGTATTTGGGTGGGTGGGTTGGTGGGTAAGGCAGCTACAGCTTCTGGACGAGAACAGGAGGGTGAAGATATGGGGTTTTAATGCAAGGTGAGCACAAATGGTCAATGGTAATAAATGCTTATGTAAAGGCTATTAAATATTAACTCTGAACTCATTACTGCCCCATGGGTAAACATTGGTTCCTAGGGTCTCTAATTGGACGATGTTCTGCAATTCTAGGCGGGAGAGAATAATGTGCCAAACTCCCACCTGTTCTGATAAATAGGGATATCATTAGCGACGTGAAGCAGGTGATCACGACTCCCCTCATTTCCCCACCCCTGTAAATTATACTAAATAACCATAATGCTGCAATTTACCAGCTCAAAGTTCACCCCATTCAGAGAGCCATCCATAGTCAACAGTTTAAAGAAAAAGAGCCCGCTGGGAAAATAGGAGCCTAATCAGATGCCATAAAAACCGGCGGATCTGATGAGCCCCATTTCTACCCCCACCCCCCAATTCATTTTCCTTTGTAAGGAGGTCCTAATGAAGGAAAGCACCTAAGGAGAGAAAGAAGGAGGGGGGAGGGAGGGAGGGAGAGAAGGAAAGGATGAATTAGAACTCTTGTTCCTTGCATTATTCAGACAGGTGGGGGCTGTAATGAGCTCTAAATGAAGTACATTGGAATGGGAGTTTTCCAGGCTGCTTGCATACACACCATGCTCTGATGGCTGGGGCAGACTTATTAAATCCTGTTTCCCCTGCCATCATTGGATTGCGGCGACGTGTCTTCGTTGTCCTCAGATGGAACAATCATAACAACTGAAGGAGGCAACGAATCAATCAAATATTGTCCATGGCTGCATAGTTGGGGACTAATTTGTCACCATAAATAAATTAATGGGTAGGGAGCACTTCTGAACAGCCTGATGGATGAATGCAAGGGTGGGAAACCTGTGGCCTCCATATGTTACTAGACTCCCATCAGCACAAGCCATCAGGGCCAATGGTCAGGGATGGTGGGAGATGGAGTTCAACAACATTTGGAGAGGTGCAGGATCCTCACCTCTTGATTAATGCATAAAGTAGAACCTTCCTCTGTTCCCCCTTTCCTTTCATTTTACATTTATATTCCACCTTTCCTTCAAAGAGCTCAGTGGCTCACACAGTTCTCCTCCTCCCCATTTTAGGTGAGGCTAAGAGTGAGTGGCTGGTCTGAGGTCACCCAGTGGGGATTTGAACCTGGGTCTCCCAAGTCTTAGTCCAACACTCTAACCACTACACTACACTGATATGTAGTGTAGCTAAAGGTCAGTGCTGTGATGTCCCATAGAGTTAATAACTCTTATATTCCACACTGATATCCTGTGAGATATGAGATAGTGGTGAGTGTCATATGTGGACCTGAGAGACACGGATTCAAATCTCTATTCAGGGATCTTCTGTATATGCAAAGCAGATGCTCTTCCCTTCTGGCAGTCTTGTCACCCCAGCCAAACACTGTTCTTCGCCCGCCCACCTCCAAGTCAGCTTTCCCAAGATTCTGAATGATATAATTGCAACATCGGCACATTTATTTCAAAGAGCCATAGCTCACCTTATTCCACCTTCAAGACAATTTGCAATCAAAAATAATATAACTTAACAATACAGCTCTTGTGAGGGGGATGGGACAGACAGAGTTCAGCACAGTCAGCAAATACCAAGATAGATGTGTAAGCCAATTAATGAATTATATTAAGACTACTTGTCTCTATTGCCTGCAAAGCAAAGTAGCTATGCACTGCAGTGAGACCTCACCTCAGAGGGCAACACAGATATATCAGGGGTGGTGTTGGCCCTGTATATGAAATTGATTGTTACTCACTTGTTACATACAGATCCAGAAATCTATCCTCATAGTACAGTACTGTTCTTTTTGTGGGGTATTGCATTTTCTCAAAACGTGAATCCCATATTTTGTCACCGGGGTGGTAAACTAATACAGGCACAAGGTTTGGAGAAAGTGGCTGGAGATATGTTTTTATCTCTCTCTCATACAGCCCAAAGAAAGTCCCTTCTTCATCAAGTATTCCCACAAGAGGCAATGATGGGCAACAACTTGAATGGCTTTAAAAGAAGATTAAACAAATTCATTGAGGATATCGCTATCAATTGCTACCAGCCACAATGGCTATGTGCCTTCCTTCACTGCTGGAGGCAGTATGCCTCTGAACACCAGTTGCTGGGAATCACAAGTGGCGAGAATGTTATTGCTTGTCACCTTGCTTGCAGGCATCTGGTTGGCCACTGCGAGAACAGGATGCTGGACGTGATGATCCTATGGCTTGATCCAGAAGGCTCTTCTTATGTTCTCAGTTTCTCATCATTTCCAGGGACATGCGCGATGTGAATGCATACAGATGGGAATCGCTCACTGGCAATGGCATCTCAGTTCTTGAACAAGAAATACATGCATTATGCCCATCACTTATAACAATAACATTTAACAATTATTTATGTGAAGACTTGGAAAACCTCTTAGATCAAAATGGCCAGGTGCCACCCAGCACTGGCCAAGATGTTCTCATCTGCTTTCCATTGGCCACGACTTTGTTGTTCCTCTTTAGAAAAGTTGGGACAAGATTGGGCCATGAGAAGTTCAAATGAAAAAAAGGTTTGCTTTCTACTTTTCTGTTCAATCAAAGTTCTAATCCTCCCCCAAGTGGATTTTTAAAAATAAACTAGGCCTTAGCGGGTCTCTGCCTGTGTGTTTTCTTGGGAACAGCATACTGCTCAAGTTTTAGAGTTTAAGGCCCTCCCCATTCCCCAATTTCCAAAGAAGCAAAGCCTCTTAGCTCTAGGAGGCAGCCTCATCTGGACCAAGCCGACCCCTGCCAACCTTCCGCTGAGGGTTGGATCAATGCAGGGTAGTGGTCTTTGATGGACTTTCAGCCTCTGTGATCTCCCAGCCCTGGGGGTTTAAAGGATGAGCATATCAATTCAGGACCACTGAACTGCATTTCCATTGCGGGGGAGGGCTCCTCCTCCTGCTTTTGTCTGGGCCACCCCTGCTCCTCCTACTTTTGTCGCTCTCCTTTCATGCTTTGTTTAGCAAACACAAAACAGACTCTGTTTGTGGCTCAGGCTTGCTGCAAAGCTCTGCATAAAGCAGTGTTGAAAGGGCGTAAGAGCAACCCCATGGACCAGGCAGAACTTTCAGGGTCAAAATCAGTCCACAACATCTATCTATATCTATCTATCTATCTATCTATCTATCTATCTATCTATCTATCTATCATCTTAGTTGCATCACACCTGCAACTTCTGCAGTTTAAGTCCCTCTCTGCTGAGTTGAGCCCCATTTTATCCACCCTGTGCTAGGACATCACAAAGCAGCTACACAGCCATCCATAATTAACTCCTTGAGATGTTGCAAGAGAAACACATCCCAGAAACAGACTTATTTGCTTTGCTGCTTTGCATCTCGTTGCAGAAACCCTGCAAGACTGCAGTGGCGTGGTACCACTAGCCTAGAAATGATATTTCTGCTCCAGTGGTATGTTTGGGAATGACTCAAGGTGAGGCCATAGGAACACAGGAAGCTGCCTTATTCTGAGTTAAACCCTTTATCCACCTGGCTCAGTATTGTCAACGTGGACTGGCAAGAGCTCTCCAACTGGAGATGCCCTACCTGGAGATGTCAGGGATGGAATCTGGGACCTTCTGCCTAAAAAGCAAATGCTCTGCTACTGAAACATAACCCTTCCCCACGCCTCCCCTCCTAACATGACAGATGTACAATTACAGAGTCAGGAAAAGCCCAGGCACCTCTCCCTCCTAGATGGACCAATGGCAGGGCTTGGGTTCCTCTAAGATTCCACCAGCATGTTGCTCACATGCTTTCAGCCCTATCTTCACAGTCATAAGCACTTATTGGTTTGTTCACTTGTGAAAGTTGTGGGAAAGATGCCGACACAAAAGCTGTCCTCAGCAACCCAAGCCCAAACAACCTGCAAAGACAGGGATGAGAGGTCAAAAACAGAAGGGTGGAGGAGGGAAGTTAAGCAGAATTTTACTTGGAACTTCAGAGCACTACTCCATAAGAAGCTTCAGAAGAATGTGAAGAAGATCACTGCTGGATGACACGAAAGCTCTACCTAGTTCAAAACTCTTTTCTCACAGTGGCAAGCCAGATGCCTTTGGGAAGGCTGCAAGCAGGACATGAGGGCAGCAGCATCTTCTGTAGTTTAATGATCCTATCCCTGCTGACCCCCTCCTTGGTTTCGATCTGTCCCATTGCCCAAGCCCTCACTTCCAACATTTGCCCCACGTATCCTCATATAATCATTTATAATCACATACCTGCCCCGAGATCTAATATTTGGGATCTCAGCAGCCAGACTCTGAATTGTGAATCTCTTACTGAAGTCGTGGGTTTATGTAATAAATGCCATGTTTGAATGGGCCGCATTATTCTTAACATTTATGATGGAATCTAGCATCTGTTGGGAAGAATTATAGGATTTGAATTAACTTCTCAGGACCTCTGGGCCTTCCTATGCGGAATGCAGGGAAATGGACGTGGCTGTAAAAAGGCACAAGTTTGTATACAAGTTGTGTGTGCTGATTTACATGCACAGATGTATTGCCCAGACTTTCCCTCACCCATAAAACCAGACCTTGTTGTTGTTGTTGTTGTCATCATTGTCATTGTGTTGGATCTAATACTAGACCTACTCATAGTGGACCCACTGAGATTAATGGGCATAACCAACTCAAACCCATTCATTTTAATGGTTCAACTCTAAGTAGGATTTAATTGGATTGTTGTTCAGTCGTTCAGTCGTGTCCGACTCTTCGTGACCCCATGGACCAGAGCACGCCAGGCACGCCTATCCTTCACTGCCTCTCACAGTTTGGCCAAACTCATGTTAGTAGCTTCGAGAACACTGTCCAACCATCTCATCCTCTGTCGTCCCCTTCTCCTTGTGCCCTCAATCTTTCCCAACATCAGGGTCTTTTCTAGGGAGTCTTCTCTTCTCATGAGGTGGCCAAAGTACTGGAGCCTTAACCTCAGGATCTGTCCTTCTAGTGAGCACTCCGGGCTGATTTCCTTAAGAATGGATAGGTTTGATCTTCTTGCAGTCCATGGGACTCTCAAGAGTCTCCTCCAGCACCATAATTCAAAAGCATCAATTCTTTAATTGGATACTTCCTTATTATTAAATGCTCTACCACCCTGAACGGGGGGGGGGGCGTGGGGCGGCACCTGTGCTTGGTTCCTACCACACTGCGCGCCTGCCTCCTGGTTCTACCGCCCTGAATGGGGGGGGCAGCCTGTGCTCGGTTCTGAGTGTGCTGCAGCTCTACCACCCTGAACAGGGGGGAGGGCCGGCACTGGTGCTCAGTTCCAAGCGCATTGTGTGCCCACCTCCCAGTACTACTGCCTCCGAGCACTACCTCCCCAAGCCGCCGCTGCCTGCCCCCCATTCAGGGCTGTAGTGTTGGGAGGCAGGTGCGCAGCGCTTCGTTCCGAATATAACCCACACTTTAACTTTTCACAGTCAGAATTTGAGCGTGTATTCCTGCCAATATGGTATCATGTAATCATATCATTCCACAAGCATTCATGATATAGGCATCATGAAATCACACAATCATGAAATCATGATTGTGTGATTTCATGGTACCATATCAAGCAATCGTCATATCATGTGTGAAATCATAGCATGGAATCAAGATATCATGATTTAATGATTGTGCAGTATCATGATTTCATGATTTGCGACATGATTTCATGAAATCATTGCGTGGCATCAAGGTATCACGATTTTGTGAAATCATAGGGTGGAATCAAGATATTTCATGATTGTGTGGTATCATGATTTTGTTATTGTGTGACATCATGATTCCATGAAATTATAATGTGGGATCATAGTATCGTGATTTCATGATTGTGTGATATCATGATTGTGTGATATGATTTCATGTTATACATAAGTACTTCCGGTTTGCCGACACTTGTGATTGGACGTGCGTCTGCTTCTCTCCAAGGGGCATGTTCTTCAGATGGGGCAAAAAGGGGGACACAAGGCTAAGCGAAACCCAAAAAGTTTTGGGAGGGTGTCCTGAGACGGTGTTCTGAGACAGCAAGGAATTGCTGTGGCATCAGAAGAGGACCCCCAACCTGCCCGCGAGGTTGGTTCCAACACCACCAATTGTATGAGTTATTCAAACAATTATAAAGAGAAAGTGTAACGATCACCTTAGAGAGTAGCTTGGTTAAGAAAGGGTTAACCAATTTGACAGTTTAGAACCCAAGGGGAGGGGCTGAGGTGAAGTATAAAAGTACCCACCCTGGGAGGAGCTGGGGAGCTGGGGGTGTGGTGGTTTTGAGAGGTGGTGGTGGTTTAGAGAATTGACAGTTTGTGATTAGGAAGGATAGTGGTTTGAGAGAAACATTAGATGTTATTCAGTGGTAATAGGCTGGTATAGGATATCTGATTTAAACATATGAAAGACGAGTTTTATTCTGTAACCACAAGCGTCTGTACTTTCAATAAAGCAACTTGTTCTTAGTTCCAAACCATATCCGAGTCTATATTGACAAACAGGTACCAGTGAGAGTACTGGTTGGTGGCAGCAGGATACCATTTGTCGTAGGTGCAGACATCAATAGACCGTGAGACGTCCGGGGGTGCTGCACAGGTCAGGGTGACCGCGACAGAAAGGGACCCCTGACCATCAGGTCCAGTCGTGTCCGACTCTGGGGTTGCGTGCTCATCTCGCTCTATAGGCCGAGGGAGCCGGCGTTTGTCCGAAGACAGCCTCCGGGTCATGTGGCCAGCATGACAAAGCTGCTTCTGGCGAACCAGAGCAGCGCACGGAAACGCCGTTTACCTTCCCGCTGGAGCGGTCCCTATTTATCTACTTGCACTTTAACGTGCTTTCGAACTGCTAGGTGGGCAGGAGCAGGGACCGAGCAATGGGAGCTCACCCTGTCGCAGGGATTCGAACCGCTGACCTTCTGATCAGCAAGCCTGTGGTTTAACCCACAGCGCCACCTGGTCCCAATCTAAAGAGAAAACCCTCTCCAAAATGTAGAAAACAGATAAAATATGCTATGGTTAAATGGGCTCTGGATTACGGGTACAACATCCTAATGAAAACCTGGGAAAACTTATGGAAAGTCAACATGAAGTTCACTGCATGTTATACTTTCAGGGAAAATACAATGAAAATGCAGTTCCGCTGGTATTTGACGCCATTAAAATTATCTAAAATGGACAAGTGGAAGGCTCAGTGTTACACATGTGCCGGACATGTAAGAAAACAAAGGAATTTTGGGATAAACTTTATAATGAACTTTAAAAAATGATTAAGGTATCTTTTACAAAAAAAACCCAGAGGCTTTTCTCTTGGGGATACTAGGCCCTGAAATACCAAAAAATGCAAGGGAAATATTCTTGTATGCCTCGGTGGCTGCAATAATATTAACAGCTACGAAATGGAAGGGTGAGAAAATACAGACCAAGCTGGAGTGGCAAAATAAATTGATGGAATATGCGGAATTGGCAGAATTAACACAAAAATCGAGAGACCACACTGAACAAACTTTTATTAGGAAATGGGACATTTATAAAAAAAATACCTTAAGGATCATTGTAATAATATGATGTGATACATCGGATTGAGTATAAGAAAGTATAATACTTATGAAAGTATAATACTTATGAAAATTAACAAAAGAAAACTGAAATAAATAGTGCGTTAGGCAAACTAATGTTTAGAGGCATGAGGGGTTGATGGGAAGTCGATGGAACCTTAAGATGAACATGAGACAATGTAACAAATATAATTTTTTTCTTATTGTTATGGATAATTTTGTTTTATGTTACCTTTTTCTAATCTTTAATAAAGCATTTTAAAAAGCAAAATAAAAATAAAAATGCAGCGCCTGCACTTTGGAACTCCCTGCCTATTGACACCAGGCAAATGCCCTCACTGTACTCCTTTTGGTGCCTGCTTGAAACGTTTATGCAAGCCCATCCAAAAATTACATGTGTTTTATTTCTTTTTAGCTACTGCTTATTTTAATCAACTTTTCAGTTTTTAAAATACCTGTTATTAGCTGTTTTTAATTGACAACCTAATGTTTTATTTTATATTGTAAACTGCTGAGGAGTTGTTTTTGCTGTTTTATGGTCAAGCGGTATATACATTTCATTAAATAAATAATATTATTCATTTTAATTCCCTGAATTCCTGCTTTTATTTGTTTTTATATGCTGATATGCTTTAGTCATTTTAAGCTGTATTAATCATATTTTTCAAATGTTTTATACTGCATAGAAATTTTTGAATATTAGGTGGTTTAAAAATGTGTTAAATTGATTAATTAACCTCTCACTGCGAGTAAAGTCTTATTCTAAAATAATAATAATAATAAACCGGCATCCTTGTTGCCCTGCAGTGCTGCTGCTGACTTTCCTTCTTAATGTTTTCTCCCTGCCTCCATTGTATTTTGCTGGATCTTACGGTGTTATGATGATATTGTGATTGCAATTGTTGAAAGCCTCCCCTTGTGCCATGTATGGATTAGAAGGACGGAGCAGAAATTTTTGTGAGAATAAATAAAACTAATAAATGAGACTGCAAGCTGTCTGGCTTACTGAAGAAGCAGTCTCGCCTGCGTTTATCTCTTAGGAGATGTACTTGGCTGGAACAGCATCAACCCATTGACCAAACTTCTAGCATTACTGGAAAATATCACATGACCATTACAGACACCAGCAATTACCAGTTTGAAGTAAAGAGAACGAGGCAATTAAGAGCTCAGTTTTCATTCATACATACTCAATTAGAATCCCTGGATTAAAATCAGTGAGTTGCTGAAATAGATACTTCTGATCCTTGTTTAAGGCATATGAGTTGGGGAGGGGGAAACAACCCACAAAAACTCTTGCAAATACAAGTAATAACACAGAGAGTTGGGGTAACTGGAATGTACTTGATTGGCAATCAGTTTGGGACAGAGAACAGTAATCGTGTCCTTGTGCAATGCAGAATCAACCTACAGAGCTCACTGCCACAAAGCATGGATTACAGGTACGTATGTCCATTGCCCTTGGCAGCTTCAAAAGTGGGTTAGACAAATTTACAGAGCACTGTGCAGCCCTTAGCTAGGCTAGTGAAACAGAGCCTCCATGCAGAAGGGCAGACTACCCCTGAATGCTAACTGGAAACAAATAGCATGGGATGTCTGTTGCCTTCGCACCTTGCTTCTGTTCTCCCCAGGGGCACCTGACTCTTAGAAGCAGGGTGCAGAACTCGGTGGAGCCTTAGACAAATTCAGCAGCAGACATTATAGAGATTCTTTAGTGGCTCTCCAGGGTTTCAGACAGGGGACATTCCCAGCCCTATGTGGAGATGCTAAAGATCGAACCTGGGACCTTGTGAATGCATGACAGGTGCTTTGCAACTGGAATACAGACTTCTCCTAGGCCCTGAACTGTTTCCCCGAGGTAGAGTATCTGTCTTGCATGCAGGTCAGCTGATGAGCGTGGGTTAAATCCTGCTCAGCCGAGCAGGATTCTATGCAAACCCCTTTAGTCTCTATGAGGACTAAAATCGTACTTTATTTCGGGTGGAAGAGCCGCAGTTCCGTGGTAGAACACATGCTTTGCATGCAGAAGGTTGCAGATTCAATCCCTAGCATATCCAAGTATGTCTGGGTATGCCCCCAATCTGAAACCCTGGAGAGCTGCTGCCATTCAGTGCAGACAATATTGAGGTGGATGGACGGATGGTGTGACTCAGTATAAGGCAACTTTCTTTGTTTCCTACTGTGCTAGGTTTCTACTTGCAGGGCCTAGGGGTATTTCTTTTTTTCCTGCGGGGATGAGGCAGGAAGTCTGGAGCCTACAGTGGGGATTGTGCACAACAGCATACAAACTGTTCTGCAGGATTCAGATGTTAAGAAAATCCAGATACAGGAGCCTTATCAACTCTGCATTTCCATCGACTTGAAATAATACCAAAATGACTGGCTTTATTATAAGTTTGAAGCATTTTTTAAATAAAGAAAATACAACTATTCTTATTTAAATGAAAGAATCATTTAGACTTCAGTTCTGTACTCGCTTCTCTGGAAATGTGCCCCACTGAATTCAGGGGGCTTACTTTTGAAAATACATATATAGCATTGCAGCCTTATCGTCTCAGATTACCCTTTCTTACTAAGTTCATGCACTGAATGCTGGTTGTCCATGAATCTCAAAACATTAAAGAAAATGTCCAGTCCAAAGCTTCTTGAAACAAATGAAGTGAAATATTATTATTATTATTATCCCGAGTCATTAGCAAGCCAGAAATCAGTAAACTAAGTGTTTTCCAAGACAGGACATGATCCAGCCACCTACCTCAGTTTTGTTCATGTCTACTCAAAACAAAACTCCATCAAGTGAAAGGGTGTGGATTACCGGTAGTTTGCAACCTGTGCTAAGCACTCCTATTGACATGGTGGCACTTACCTGACTTGAAATCGAGATTTAAAAAGCGTTTAACGGGGCTTGGTGGGTGTTGGTGTCCACACATGAATTGTACTCAAAAACACATTATAAATGCTTCTTCCATATATATATATATATATATATATATATATATATATATATATATACCCTGTTTCTCCTAAAATAAGACGTAGCCATAAAATAAGCCGTAGCAGGATTTCTACGCATTTGTGAAATATAAGCCATACCCCGAAAATAAGACAGAGTGACGCGGCGCCTCTCCCTTAAGACGGCCTGGATAGGCGTGGCTATGCAGCGTACCGACGCAGAGTGGTTAAAATAAGACATCCCCCGAAAATAAGCCATACTGTGTGCTTTTTGAGGGGGGGGAATATAAGAAGGTGTCTTATTTTAGGAGAAACACATAGTTATTGTACATGTTACTCTTCTGAAAATTCCACTTTTGGTGTTTTGTGGCTCTTATTTTGGAAAAGTGATGTTTGTTGTTCGTTCATATATATATATATATATATATATGAACGAACAACAAACATCACTTTTCCAAAATAAGAGCCACAAAACACCAAAAGTGGAATTTTCAGAAGAGTAACATGTACAATAACTATGTTCTCCTGCTTGGAAAATCCTCCCTTCCTGCCTGACCATCACCAAGTGATCAGAAAGTTTCAAAGGATGGAAAAGCAACAACCTAGGACTCTTTTTGGCAGTTCCCTCTTCCCCTGGGCATGAAAGCAATTCAGAATGTTTCCTGATTGCTTCAGGCTATAGCAAATTGTCCCCCAGGGAGTAGAAGTAAATCAGTTATGATCTTTTGTCTCTTGGAGGCCGATTAGAGAAGCCACACTGTGGTGAAGCAGCAGTCGGCTTCCTCTGCCTGTGTGACTGATTTCACCTTTAATCCGAACAGTGATTGGATATTGCTAAGCAGACTGTCATGCATCTGAAGGTTTGGCTGATTAAGGATGCACCATGGGAGGGGGGGGGAGAGGAACCACACAAAGCTATTTGCACAAAATGGTGAAAGATGAGCCTCCGGGCACCAAGCTGCATAACCATTGCTTCTCCCTCTTCCTCATTTGAAAATAATAATAATAATAATAATAATAATAATAATAGCAACCCAGATTCCATATCTCAACTTTGCATTGCATTAATTTGCTTAAACAGCCCTATTAACTCTGGCCCATGGGGGGGGGGAGTGTTTGTTTGTTTGTTGTTTATTTATTTAATGCAAAGAAAAAGCCGCCCAATGCCAGAGGTGTAGTGGACCAGGATTGTTGGTGTAGGGCAGTGATGGCTAACCTTGACACTCCAGATGTTTTGGGACTACAACTCCCATCATCCCTGACCACTGATCCTGTTAGCTAGGGATGATGGGAGTTGTAGTTCCAAAACATCTGGAGTGTCAAGGTTAGCCATCACTGAGTAGGGTGTTGAAGACCTGTCACCCTTTCTTCAGCATGGCTCCTGTCTCCAGAGTTCTAGCGCAACCAGCACTGTATGCTCCACTGTATGTTCCAAAGCTGAGCACTCAGAAACAGTGACAGCACACAATGTGTTTCTGTTTCAAGAAAATGGTGCTGTGCAAGTTCTTTGATGCCTCATCCTAAACTTATGCCGATCACATGAGTAGAGCCCGGGGTTTCTGGTAATAGGATCATAATTTCAGGAAACTTTGTGAAGCAGAAAGTTTCTACTTTCTGAGCCCCCTGAGATGGCTGAAAATTACTGAGGGTGACCAGTCAGTCACAAAATGTTTCTGCAGGGGCACATCCAGTCACAAGGATGGTGGCTGAGAGAGGCAGAGTTTGACACAATCTTTTGGCAATTAACTGACAGCACTTTCTACTGATCCAACTTTGGAAATTGCTAAATTCTTTGCTACTGTGTTTTCCTTGTGATAAGGAGCTCCACTGCTCAGCTTTCCTGAACCTAAGTACTGCCGTTTGCTCTGGCAGTATTGTGACTCAGCCTCTGTATTTTAGGCAGAATTTACAGATCCAGAGGCTCTTCTCTTCTATATATATTTCCCTTCCTGGCCCCATGTGGCTTTCAAAGTATTTTTATCCATCTCCTGAAATTTCTTCCCCCTTTCTTCTTTCACACTCAACTTGTAACTTATTTCCCCTTGCCCTTGGATAAACCGCAAGTTCCTTTCATCCTTCCTCTCTGGTCTTTTTACATTCACTTCTTTCTGATACAGCTTTCCTCTTCCTTTCTATTTGTTTGGAAGATTCAGGACAGATTTTTTTAAAAAAAAACACTTCTCCACACAGTGCATAGGTAAACTATGAAACAGGAGGCAGTAAACTTCCTGTTTAGGGAAGCTTTTAATGTTTGAAGTTTTATTCTGTTTAATATTCTGTTGGGAGCTGCCCAGAGTGGCTGGGGAAACCCAGCCAGATGGGCGGGCTATAAATAATAAATTGTTGTTGTTGTTGCTGCTGCTGCTGCTGTTGTCGTCGTCATCATCATCATCATTATATCAACTTGGGATGGCTTTAAAAGAGGTTTTGACAAATTCAGGGAGCTTAAGGGGTATCAATGGCTGGTTGGATGCTGGACTAGATGGGCCATTGGCCTGATCCAGCAGGCTCTTCTTATTACCTTAGCTCTAAGGTGTTTAGAACTAAGATGGTGTTGATGGTGATGATACATTAGCCTCTCATCTCCCTTTCTAATTTCCTTCAACACCTCCTCCAAATCTTTACCTTCAGAAAAGGAAGACCTTCCTTCCTTTGAGTAGAGGTAAAAGGTAAAGGGACCCCTGACCATTAGGTCCAGTCATGTCCGACTCTGGGGTTGTGCGCTCATCTCGCTTTATTGGCCGAGAGCCGGCGTACAGCTTCCAGGTCATGTGGCGAACCAGAGCAGCGCACGGAAACGCCGCTTACCTTCCCGACAGAGCGGTTCCTATTTATCTACTTGCACTTTGACGTGCTTTTGTTTTTTAAAAAACTGCTAGGTGGGCAGGAGCAGGGACCGAGCAACGGGAGCTCACCCTGTCGCAGGGATTCGAACCGCCGACCTTGTGATCAGCAAGCCCTAGGCTCTGTGGTTTAACCCACAGCGCCACCTGGGTCCCTTTCCTTTGAGTACCCCAACCTAAACTTCTCTGTCTCCTGGACACCTTTAGTGAGGACACAACGAGTTGTTGGTGCCGACACTAGTCCAAGTAAAAGGCTGTAGCATGACTAGGGGGTGGGACAAACAAGTTGAAGCATTAAGGCCCATCTGAAAGTAGCTCAAGGTCTACTGGAGTCCCAGGCCACTGCTGGAGAAACACTGGTTTGGCAGTGATATGTTATTTCCAGCGAGACCCCAGATGTTAATCTAAAATATAATCTCAAAAAAATGTAGTCCCCATCTGCACTATGTATTTATAGTGCTGAGATAGCCCTTTAAACCGTCATGGCTTCCCCCAAAGGATTCTGGGAACTGTTGTTTTGTTAAAGGTGCTGAGAGTTGTTGGGAGACACCTGCTTCCCTCCACAGAGTTACATTTCTCAGAGTGGTTTCACAGTCAACCTTATTCCGAAGGAAATCTAGGAATTGTAGCTCTGTGAGGGGGAAAGGGGTCTGCTAACAACTCTCAACACCCTTAACAAACTACATGTCCCAGAATTCTTTGGGGATGGCTATTCCTGTTTGTAGTGGCACAGTACTGCTTTCAATGTATAGTACCAATGGGGCCTTAGCTTTATTCACCTTCTTATTACGGTCTGTTCTCAACACCTTGTCTGCCAACAGGTTGGCTAAGTTTCTCTTCCGTAATGTGTATACAAGAGGCCATATGTCTGGCTGTTTGTTTGGCATGTGACAAGACACTTGATTCCATCTGAAAAACACTTAATCTGTCAATAACCTTTGCGTCTGCTTGGCAAATGGACAGCATGAAGCTGACAGACTTCTTACTTGATAGGGAAGCAAAAGGAAGAGCCTTCTGGCAATCACCCAGATAAAGAAATTTTGCAGCGCATTCTGGTGCATGTCCACTCAATAGCAAGTCCTATTATGTTTGGTGGAGCTTACTCCCTGATTAAGTATGTTTAGGATTACAGCCTAGCTCAGTGGTGGAATACATCCGTGAAAATCCCAGAAGAATCCTGACAAATTCCTGACATCCACTTTTGAGCCTTTTTTAAGGAAACCACCAAAATTGTTGAGCGTTTTTGGGAAAAACCTCCCTCAAATATACCGATTGTAAGCTTTTGGAGCTGTTTTTCCGCTGCTTTTTCCATCACGTTGCCATACATCAGGGTTTTCACTGACATTTTGCCTTGACGCCATTTTTACACCCCAAGACCAGGACAGGTCAGGAATTTTCCTGACATATGGCAAGCCTGGGCTGGTGAGACCCTTGCCCAAAGAACTGTTGGGGATGATTAGGGAGGCAGGAGAGGATATATTATTTAATTATATCCTTCCTAACTTGCACTAGCAAGTTCCATATTCCAGCAGAGTTCCAAACATCCCCCTTTTTAAATTACACAGCGATCAGCTTGTTGCTGACTCATCTCAGTCTTACTATTATTTTCTTTCCTGGAAAAATCCCTTCTAATCCCTCTTAAAAAGAATAAACACAAGAATCTGATTAACGTTAATATAAAAGTTGTTTACTCACAGATTCATTCAGGTTCACAGACATATCCCTGAAGGCAGGCTTAGGTTACATAAAACTAGAACTATTCCATAAAGAAGTTAGTCCCAAGTAACTGCGACTAAGCACTTCTCCAAACGCACAGCAACATACAAAATGGAGAAGACACACTGATCCGAACATGGAGGCCGTTTGCTCCTCCATGCTAGCACAACAGACCACCCCCTCTTCAAGTCTGTCCCAGCTCAGGAGGAAACAGGAAATCTTCTCCTGAGTGGTGCAAAACATTTCCTAACATGTCCACTGTAGGAATGTTGTACTTGACTGCAGTTTTACATCCCACAAGAACATGAGAAGAGGCTTCTGATTCAAGCCAAAGGCTCATTTACTCAACCATCCTGTTATTACAGGCCCAGATGCCTGTGGGAAACATGCAAGCAGGACCTAAACACAAGAACCCTCTCCCCACTTCTGGTTTCCTGCAAATGGCATTCAGAAGCAATACTGCCTCTGACCATGGAGTCAGAGCATAGCCAGGTGCGTTCCTAACCTCTTGGCTACCCGGGGCGGGAAGCCAAGAGGCACCCCCGGGGGCGGGGCGTCGTGGCGTGTGCGTGCGTCATGACGTCATGACGTCATGACGCACGCGCACAGCGCGATGCACCGTCCCTGGGGGTGCCGGACGCCGGCTTCGGGAGTGTCCCGAAGCCGCAGACCGGCACCCCTTGGTGCGGCAGCTGCTCATGCCAGCGCACCAAGGGGTGCCGGGCGGGTGGCGGCTTCAGGAGTCTCTGCGGCCCGCAGAGACTCCCGAAGCCGCCGCCCGGGCTCCATCAGCGGAGCGCAAGTCGGGGCAGGGAGAGGGGCGGGCCAGCGAGGAGGGGTGTCACCCCTCCTCGCTGGCCCACCCCTCTCCATTCCCCAGCTCCGCAAGCCAGCCAGCGGCGGAAAAAGCCGCTGGAAGGGGGGGCTATTTTCAGTGCTGCCGGGGCGGAGCCGCAGGGGCAGCCAGCGAGGGGGGGGTAACACCGCTCCTCGCTGGCCGCCCCTGCTGCTCCACCCCGGCAGTGCCGAAAATAGCCTTTTAAAAAAAATTATTTTTTCTTCTTCTTTTTTTTTTTAAAGCCCAAAGTGTCACCCCCAGCAGGGCGCTGCCCGGGGTGGCCCGCCCCGTTGCTACGCCCCTGAGCATAGCCTTTGAGGCTAGTAGCCATCAATAGCCTTTTGCTTCATGAATTTGTCCAGTCCTCTTTTAAAGCATCTAAGTTGATGGTCACCATTACTTCCCATGGGGGCAAGTTTCATAGTTTGAATACTGTGCAAAAAAAGGACTTTCTCTTTCTGTCCTGAATTTCCCAACATTCAGTTTCATTGGAGGTCCATGAGTTCTTGTATTATGAGGTGGGGGCGGGGTGTCGTCATGGACTTTTCTCTATCCACTTTTTTCACACTATTTCAAGAAAGCCACTGCCTGTCAATATAGGCTGTGTATGCACCACAAACCTCCCAAGGAATTCCCAGCACCCTACAGTTCTCAGGTTTCTCCATGGGTGGGATGTGCTTTAAATGTGCTTTAATATTATAGTGTGTTGCCACACTCAGTACAGATTTAGATGGACAAGTCGTCTGACTCCATATAACACATTGTCCAATGGTAGAATGCAAGTCTTCTTGAACATAACATGCCTTGCTTCTTCAGAGTAAACATACAAAGGCCTTCATGGTTAATAGATTTACAGTGCAATCCTAACCCGTGTCTACTCAGAAGGACTTTCATATGAAATTCAATGGGACTTACTCCCAAGTAAGTGGGGTTAGGATTGTAGCCTTATTAATTAATCAATTGAATGTGCGTAATGAATGTGGGGGCAGGGGAAGGATCTGAAGAAGAGCTTGTTATTTTCATTTTTTCATTTTATTGGAACATTGAAGACAGATAAAACAAAATACGCAGTGCATAAACAGCTTGGATGATGAAGCAATGGCTTCAAGTTACAGGAAAGGAGATTCCAACTAAAAATCAGAAAGAACTTTCTGACAGTAAGAGCTGTTTAGGAGGTTATGGACTCTCCTTCTTTGGAGATTTTTTAGCAGAGGTTGGGTGGCTATCTGACATGGATGCTTTAGTTGAGATTCCTGCATTGCAGGGGGCTGGACTAGATGACCCTTTGGAGGGGGGGGTCCCTTCCAACTGTAAGATTCTATGAAAAGAGGATTAGACAAATTCATGGAGGAGAGGGCTATCAACAGCTCATATCCACAATGGCTATACTCTCATCTGTAGGAGGCATTATGCCTCTGAATACCAGTTGCTAGAAACTGCAGGTGGGGCGAGTGCTCTTGAACTGAGTTCCTACATGCCTATTTCCCATAAAAAAAGGTAAAGGGACCATTAGGTCCAGTTGTGACCGACTCTGGGGTTGCGGCACTCATCTCGCTTTATTGGCCGAGGGATCCGGCGTACAGCTTCCAGGTCATGTGGAAACGCCATTTACCTTCCCGCTGGAGCGGTCCCTATTTATCTACTTGCACTTTGATGTGCTTTCGAACTGCTAGTTAGCAGGAGCAGGGACCAAGCAACGGGAGCTCACCCCATCGCAGGGATTTGAACTGCTGACCTTCTGATCGGCAAGCCCTAGGCTCTGTGGTTTAACCCACAGCGCCACCCGCATCCCATATTTCCTATTTCCCATAGCCACTGTGAAAACAGGATGCTGGAATAGATTGGACATTGGCATAATCTAGCAGGCTCTTATGTTCTTACGGTGCTGGCACTACTTTAGGAGAATCTGTGTGAGAAAGAAGGGCAATGAGTCTTCTGAGGTACTGCTCCTTATCTGGGTTTTTTTTGGGGGGAGCACTTGGATTAAAACTTATTAAAGAGTTTCAAAAACTGCTGAAGGATGAATCGGTGCTATCTTGTAAGGGCTTTTTTAAAAAAAACCACAACAGATGCATTTAATCAATTTATATGTTGCACCTGTCCCTCAACCCGATATTTGATCTCTTCCTTTTTAAAATAAAAATAAATAAACAGCTTGTACTTCATAAAAAGTAGCTTATGAGGAAACGATCTCTTCTGAAAAAATATGCTCCCACCCTGTCCTGGTATTTCTTGCTTCGCTAATTTGTTTTTCCAAGCATTTCTTCCCTTCAACCACAAGGTGCTATCAGTATACATCAGTTTAAGGCAGGCTTGATGGAACCACAACCAACAACGGATATATGTTGACATTGCATTTACCACTCACATTATTAGTAAATCCCATGCTTGACTTAGGGGGCCCCCAGGATGGAATTTTACTATGGGATTATTCTGCAACATGTTATTAACATGATAATAGGGCATTAGTCACTGATATATTCTGGTTTATTGCTCTCATGTACAACATAGATTTAATGCACATTTATACCACTTTAACTCTCATGGCCTCCTGAATCCTGGGAACCATAGTTCACCCATTCACAGAGCTACAGGCACCAGGTGAAAACATTCCTGTTCAACCAGGCCTTATTTGCACACTTTATCCTAGTTTGCATATTTTTGCTGCTGCTGTTTCACATTTTCCTCATTCGCAGCCAACTCATGTTTTGTATAACATTTTGCCTGTTGTGGTGCTATCTGTGACATTTTGATTGCTCTTAATTAAGGATGGGTGAATGGGCCAATTTCTGTTTCTCTCATTTACTCCTTTTTCCAATATCAGCTCTTCTGTGTCGATTGCATTCCCCCCCCCCCCCCTTTAAAAACATCATGAAAATTCATCAGTGTTTTTAGTGCGATTTTCTCCTACGGACTACATATTTGTAGGCAATTTTGCCTAAGGTAAGCAATTTTTTGCAGTGCAAATTCACCTAATACAATGGATTTTGGGGTGTGTTATCTTCACTGATATGCATCTTCATGCACCCTTTTATGTAGCATGTGCATTTTGGTGCACACTACTTGGCTGGAGCACTGCACTACAAAATTCGGAGCGTGCAAATTTTGAAGGATGTTTCCATTTCGCAAATTGTTTCGGAAAGGTCCTCCTTTAAATGTGAACAGAGGTGAATTCCTCCCTTATCCTTAGTCCCCCCTTTTTTTTTTAAATGTATTGTCCAACTGATGATTTTGAAGTAAGAATCGTAAGTCTGCTGGATCAGACTAAAGACACACCTATTCCAGGATCCTTTCTTCCTTCAGAGTCCAAGCAGGTTGGGAAGTCCACAAGTAGCACACTTAGTTGGGTTTCTCACTTCTAAGTGTCCCACACTAAAATCTCGCAGCGGGGAGAGGCTCTTCCTCCCTGCCCAACCACCCACTCCATCTCGGCTAATAGATATCATTTCAAAGGCTTGACAAACTGCCATGTCCCGAGGAAGGCAGTCATTTATACTGATGTTATGGCTGTGATAAAAATCATTTGTGCGCTGATTTTATAAATTAGGTAGGAAATGTGAGTGGACCTGAAAAATGAAGTGCTACCACGCGGATTCCACTGTTGTTAATGCTTCATACTTTTATGCTTCATTAAACCAATTTCATGGGTATATGAGCCGGGAGGAGGGAGCAGGCCAGCTTTAAAGAGATGCAACAATGGCTTATTGAAGGAAATGGGGCCGAGATTAAATTAAGTGCTACTTGAGAAATATGGAAATACAAAAATAATTCACGCTTCTAGATGGAGGATTAAAAGAAAATGATAACCCGGAGCTTTTCAGCTCCCAAAGAGAAGGGGCGCCTCATAATTTCTGCCCCTAAAAAATGCACCGGCTGCTAATTAATACAGGAGGGTCTCTTCAATTGCTCTTATAAAGCAATCATAGAGGCTGAGAACTAATTTATAATGAGTTTCATTTGGAATTGATGACAACTCTAAAAATAATAATAATATGAATCCAGTACTTTTTGGACACATTTCTCTCCTACCCCATCATGTCCTGCTATAAAATAAAACTAAACAAAAAATCACCCGGGAAATATATATAACAGCAAATATTTCTTTTCTTTATCCTCTTTAAAGTGTGTTTCAACAGAGCCACTTCAAATATGCAGGGTTGGGTAATGATGAACATGCTGGACTGTGGCTGGAGAGACCTGAGTTCGAATTTCTCTTTTAGTCATGTATTGCATTTCTATTTAAATTTTAACCATTCTTTCTACATTTCTATACTAAGTGCAAAATGAAATAAGGACATTTTAATGCAAACCTGTGACCTCTTTTATAAAGGGGTGTTAAGTGACCGCCTTACATTCTCTCTTTGAGCTTAACCTATATCTGTGGTGAGGAAGATAAAATAGGGGTGGTGTTATTTCTGCTGCCTTGGAGGAAGGGTGGATTAAATTGTGCCAGAACAATATTTTTAGAACAACAGCACAGTGCCATGACCAGAAATGGCAAGACCGGGGATTTACTCTGGCCCCAAACCTAGTAAAGGACAAGTAGCCTAACATAATAATGGGAAAGGGCTGTAGCTCAGTATCTCCAGAACAGAAGATGGAACAGAACATGCCTACCCCATGAAATCCTAGAGAGTTTCTGCCTGTCAGTTTAGACAATACTCAGCTAGATGGTACACGCCCACCCACAATGTCAATGGGCAGCTGTGGCTAGATCTCACCCCCTACCCCCAATTGCTGTTCCCTTCTGTTTTCAAATGGACTGGCCATGGGGCAATGCAGAATAAATCTGCAATGAGCTTTTATTTTCAGAATAAAACCAGTTTCTCAAGAAGGGCTGTTCCGGGGGAAAGTGCTATTTAGGGCTAGCTTGCATGCAGGGTACATAGGATAAAGCAAGGACAGCCTCTGTTGATTGTAGAGCATAAAGTCACGTATACACAGCTTTCCTTTGCCAGAGCTGCTCCTTCCAGGTTACGGGAGACCACTGTGGTTGCCTTGCGGAAGGGCACACCCCAGTGCTGGAACTGGCACTGTTTTTCAAACAGATACTGGGGTGAATGTTAAGTAGGTGATCTGCCTAAGGCCACTTGAATTTCAAAACTTCAATGCAAACCAGCCTGAAGTCATTTCCCTCCCCCCTTACTCCTTCTCCCCTCTTCTCAGCACCCCCCCCCACAAACTGAATAGTGTGATCTAATTAATTCATTCCCCCCTCCAGCCTCCTGGTGAGCCAATTGGATTTCAGCCAGGTCTGGGTGTCAAATTTGAAGCATCATCCCATTTCCTGAGCATAAGTGAGTCAAATCCCACAGCCACAGCCATGACCAGGTGAGGTTGGAACGTGGTTCATTTTCTGCCACCTCAAGCAAAGACCTTCTTCTGTTTGGGCTTTCTCTGCTTTATTCCCACCGGCCAACCTTTCCTCCCCTCCTTTTCACCTTCTTTCTATCTTTCTCCCCAGAGGACTCCAAGTTTTCACTCTCCAGTGACTAAGCCCTATTTGTTCCACGGATTGTGGAACATGTAAACACAAAGGGAATCATTCATTAAATAAGAGGCTTATGCATACACAAGTTTTCTTTTTTTAAAAAAAAAAATGCATACTTTCAAAGCAGCCGTAAGAGGCTGCCATCTTAGCCCTGGATTCACAATGGGAACTTTGTATACAAGTGACCCAGGGACTGGGAGTTGGTCCAGCCCTTAGATTAGCACCAAATACACGTAGAGACACGGTCCACCTCTCTCTCTTCTCTTCTCTCTCTCTCTCTCTCTCTCTCTCTCCTCTGCTCAGCATCTCTCTTCCCAGTGATGCTAATATATGCCCATGAATCTGGCTCATCTGAAGGCATGGAGGGCATCTGGCTTGCTCAAAGTGGGGGGAGACTCAGGGACATCTTAGGTAGCCGGCAAAATTGGGCATAAATGTTTCCCCTCTAAGCTGACCCATTTCAGCCAACGGTATGGACAGAGGATGGCAGAGAGATGGTTTCTCATAGTATTGAAACCCAGGATTATCCATTGAAGTGGTGAGGCAGTGGATTCAGCATGGGCCAAAGAACCAAATTACCCAGAAACAGAATTTATTCTATGACATTTGCTGCCACAAGTGGTGATGGTGGTCACTGGCATAGCACTGTGAATTTAAAGCAGCATCGTATCACTTTAAACATTCATGGCTTCCCCCAAAGAATCATGAGAACTGTAGTTCGTCAAGGGTGCTGAGCATTTGTTAGGAGGCCTCTATTCCTCTTAAAGAGCTACAGCACTCAGTATGGAAGAAGGATTGACTGATAACCCACTCTGGAAATTGTAGCTCTGTGAAGAGACTAGCAGTCTCCTAACAACCTTTACTACATCTCCCAGGATTCTTTGGGGGTAAGCCTTGACTGCTTAAAGTAATACAGTATAATACCACTTTAAACATATAGTGCATAAATATAAATATCAGTTATTGCCTCATAATCAGGGGCGGAGCAAGGTGGGGGCGTTGGGGCGGTGCGCCCTGGGTGCCACTCTGGAGGGAGGGCAACACTTAGTGCCCCCCATGACACCCAAGCCGAGCCCTGCTGTCCAGTAAAAAGCGCACGCCAACGGCTTGCTCACTAACCTGCTCGGCGCGCGCTTTTCCTTTTCCAGCTGGGGAGGTCCCTGGCCCACCCCTCGCCTCCCCCCGCTCCGTAGCGTGCATGTGTATATATGTTGTTTGGTATATTTGTTGTTGTTGTTTAGTCATTTAGTTGTTTAGTCGTGTCCGACTCTCCGTGACCCCATGGACCAGAGCACACCAGGCACTCCTGTCTTCCACTGCCTCCCGCAGTTTGGTCAGACTCATGTTGGTAGCTTCGAGAACACTGTCCAACCATCTCGTCCTCTGTCGTCCCCTTCTCCTTGTGCCCTCCATCTTTCCCAACATCAGGGTCTTTTCCAGGGAGTCTTCTCTTCTCATGAGGTGGCCAAAGTATTGGAGCCTCAGCTTCAGGATCTGTACAGTGTCCTTCCAGTAATGGTATATAGATCACCTAAATAAATGTTAAATAAATAAATAAATATTTGTTAAAATTGAATACTGCCCCTCATCTGTAGATCTCAGGGAAGTTCACAACATAAAAATACAAGATAAAAGACACAAAGTACATAATAAAAACCTACAACATATTTAAAAGGAAGTTATCAACCAAAGGCCAGGTTGAAAAGGAACATTTTCACCTGGAACCTAAAGATATGTATTGAAGGTGCCAGGCAAGCCTTCCTGGGGAAAGCATTCCACAAATGGGGAGCCACTGCAGAAAAGTCCCTTTCTCGTGTTGCCACCCTCCAGACCTCATGTGGAGGAGTCACTTGAAGAAGAACCTCAGATGATCTCGGAGTCCATATGCAGTCCTTGAGGTACTGTGGTCCTCAGTCAGTTAAGACTTTATAGGTCAAAACCAGCACTTTGGAAGCCTGTGCAGTTGGGCCAAGATCGGTGTAATACGTTCAAACTGTCTTGCCTCGGTGAGCAACCTGGCTGCCGAATGAGTCTGCTGCTGACCTTAACTGGGTGCACATAGCTAGAGACCTTCAGGTCACTACTGTAGTAGTAGTGGGATCTAAGCGCCTGATGTCATGGCTGCATGCTGAAGGAGGGAACCACTGGCTTGTGGTGCAGCAGCAGTGCCATGGTGGCCAGAGAGTGGTACTGCAACAACCAGCAATGATCAGCTTGCTTAAGGAGCCAGTCAGTTTCTACCAGGTCCTATAAAAGTTCCTGACCCTGATCTGCCTCCTCAGCTTAAGCAACTCCTGCTCAAGTTTCGGACGAGCTGGTTGTGGATGCCTTGACATCATCTAGCGACCACTAAGGGTAGGAAAGAAAGTTGTGATAATTCAGAACTCCTGCACACATGTTCTGCAGTACGTTTACAGACTTGCCGAGGCCCAGTGATACAGCATGCGGTTTTCATGCAGAAGGTCTTGGGTTCGACTCCCACCATCGCTGGTTAAAAAAACAAAAGTAGCAGGTAATGAGAGGACCCGGAGAGCCAGCAAGTCAGAATAGATGTTCCTGAGCTACATGAGTCATTAGTCTCAGGCCATTTCATATGTCGTTTGCAAGACTGCATAAAGGAACATTATGCAGCCACCTTAATAAGGTTTGCCCCCTGTCAGTGATGGAATGCAAGACCACCTAGGAATGATACGTTGAGTCTCAGGATGGAAGGGAGGAAGATGAATGCACAAAATAAGTAAAATGTGCATTGTGCAGGTGAGATTAAAGTTGCACCCGCATTGGAAAGACACTGTGTGAGAGGCAAGGAAGGGGAAATTTCCCAGGGTGAGAGGCTGGGGGAAGAAAGGGAAGCTCCCAGATGAGAGCTGGGAGGGCTCATCTTTCTCTGGGGCAAAAGTTAAGATATACCTGTGAGAGAAGACTTTGCATTTCTCTCTCTCTCCTGTTTAGATTAGTTTGGTTTTTATTGTATTATGACAAGTGTTAATAAAATTACATTAAAAAAAGTCACACCCACATTTAATGCACAAAGGATCCTGGGAACTGTCTTTTGCCACCAGGGTGCCAACTTGAATAAAATATTTGGAGGGACATTTAAGCCCCACCCTACATAATCGATCACATGACATGGTGCATGCACACCATTTGGATGGCAATGCCTATCAACTTTTGGGGGCCTCCAGCCCTTTCAAATATTTATTGGGTGTGGGGGCAAAAGGACCTCAGCTCCTAGGAGTTGGCTCCTATGACCTTTAACAAACCACTGTTCTCAGGATTATTTAGGGAAAGTCACATGTTTTAAAAGTGGGTGCAGTTTTGGCCCCATCTGCACTATACATTCAAAGCATCATCATACCACTTTGAACAGACATGGCTTCCTGCAAAGAATCCCAGGAACTGTAGTTTGTTAAGAGTGCTGAGAGCCCGCCTATTCCCCTCATAGAGCTACGGTTCCCAGAGCGCCCCAGCAAAAGGGAATGATTGTTAAACCACACCGAGAATTCTAGCTCTGGGATGGGAAGGTCCTGGACACCAGGCTTGTTGGATCTACTTGAGTGGCAGTTGGTCCCCATGGGGACTGATGGGGCAGAAGATAAGGAGACTAGAAGTAGGTGGATACAGGACCAAGGACAGACAGGGCCATTTAACGTGCTGGCTGTAAGTAGGAAGGCAAGCATCTTGGGGCTGGCTAATGGGTAGTGCTCCATATGCCACAATGGACCAATTTCCACTGAATTTACTTTATTTCCCCCCTCAAACCCTAAAATCCATCCAGTGCCGGGTGCAAAATAGTGACACAGGAAATGGGACCAGACAGACATTTAGAATGATGGAACAGGGTGCCTCTAAGTACATAGTTGGCCTGGGGGTTTATTATGATGGTGGTGGTGATTTTTATGATTATTATTATTACTACTACTACCAGAATTAAGCTCACAGACCTTTCACAGAAAAATCCCTCCCTCTCCTCCACCAAGGTGGTCTTTGTTTCAGCACCCTAATTTAGGGGGGGGGGACCCCAAACCCTTGTTGTTGTTGTTACATAGTTAGGAGTCAGAAAACCCTGGCCAATCTCCTGCAAATCTCTGCAAAATATACCGGGGGATCCTAGTCTACTTTTTGCCCAATCCAACAGTAGCATAACAGCCTGGAGACCAAGAAACCTTGAGTTTATCTTGAGGTCATCAGGAGGCAACCTGGTTTTTTATTATTATTTTGTAAAATAGAAACAGAACATGCCACAAAATGGAGAGCTTAAAAGAACAAAACCACATCTCTACCATTGACTCATAAAGGTTGCCTCCAGATTAGCTGTTTATTGAGCATTCACCCCGATTTATTTCTGAGGAGATTAGATGATGCTGGCTATTTACTGAGTATTCATTCCATTTGCAGGGAGGTTGGACAATGTTGTGCCAAGCAAATATTATCTCACACTTTTCAGTGCATTTTCCTGCCGCTTCCATTATTGCAAAATTCTTGATTTTGAGTGGGCTTGCTGTGCTAAAGTTTCAAAGAAACTTTAATTGTGCCATCCGAAGGTGCTAACATGTGATTATTACACTCCACCTCAAAATAGCAACAGTCTAAAAGCACCCTTAAGCAAACGATAATCTTGTGTCCTCCGCTCCTCCATCTGTAATATGGGAATAAAAATAATACTGCCCTACCTTACAGCATCGTTGTGAAGTTTACTGAGATAAGGTATGGTGAAAGCACTTTGAATGCTCTAAGGTAAAGGTAAAGGGACCCCTGACCATTAGGTCCAGTTGTGTCTGACTCTGGGGTTGCGGCGCTCATCTCGCTTTATTGGCTGAGAGCTGGCGTACAGCTTCCAGGCCATGTGGCCAGCATGACTAAGCCGCTTCTGGCGAACCAGAGCAGCACACGGAAACGCCGTTTACCTTCCCGCCAGAGCGGTTCATATTTATCTACTTGCACTTTGACGTGATTTCGAACTGCTAGGTGGGCAGGAGCTGGGACCGAACAACGGGAGCTCACCCCGTCGCGGGGATTTGAACCGCCGACCTTCTGATCAGCAAGCCCTAGGCTCTGTGGTTTAACCCACAGCGCCACCTGGGTCCCTTGAATGCTCTAAAGCCCTATACAAATATTCTTTATCCTGTTTTCCCCTTAAAAAAACAAAAACAAGTTAATGAGGCACCCTTCCCAAAATGCTGCACACTTTCAAGTTCACAGCTCACCTCTCTTGCAGGCAATCGTGTGTTGTGCTGTGATTTTGTTGCAGAATTAAGTGGTTCTTTCCACATCAGAAAGAGTAAGGTGTGTTTGTATTTATAATAAGCGTGTGCATTTGGCTATCTTTGTAGAATCTGCTGGTCCAAGACTTAACATGCTAAAGAATAAATTTCCCCATCATTTCAGGCAAAAATAAGAACTTGTCCTGTACTACTACTGCCCGGTTGCATGTTTCCCATGCAAATGGCGAGGGCTGGTGTCTTATTAATACACCCAACCGGTAGCCAACCCTCCCTTCCCCTGTTTCAGTTTGAAATTGATTATTTTAATACAGAATTCCTGAATGAAAAGAGGTTCTTGGCCTTTTCCTGTGCTGTTGAATAATGCATGTGGGAGAAAGCAAACATAAGCAGAGGGTCTCAGCTGCGGAAACAATGGGCAGCTCACAAAGCCAAGGGGGCACATCAGTTTATCCCTGCCTTGTCAATCCCAGTAGCCTGGGAATCGTAGAATGAAGCAGCTGCTGAACGTGCCATAAAAATGACCGGGGCACTTTCAAGAGATGGATGCATTTACACATCTGAAAACAAGATATTGATTTTTCCTACAAAGCTGAAGAGTGGGAAATATTCGCGCTTAAAGTACGCGTCAACCATGGGTCTCTTAACAGAAAATAACACACGGACAAAATGAGAGTGAAAATTGAAAAATCGTAAGATGCAACCCATCAAGAAAGTGTTGGTCTTTAAACACTGTTTAAACATGCAATTGGCAATCCCTCACCCCTGCTAAAAAGGGGGGGATTGCCTCCCCTTTTTTTGAGGTATCCCAAAATGGTGGCCAAGGGACAATGATTGTATCTGTCCTTAAACAGGGCCTCATTCTGCACATTTTAATTCATCTGTCTGTTTAGATATTTAGATAATATTATTTGCACCTCATTTTTTTTTTACTGTAACGGTCCTGAAAAACAGCCTGCACTGATAAAATGTCAGATTTTTGCTGGACAATGTGGATTCTGCAGGGATGGATCCTGCTTACTGCATTCAGGTGCTGGGGAAGAAACTTTTCAAAGATGTTTCCTCTTCTTGGCCTTGAGAGAGTTCCTGAGAAAAGGAGGAGACAGAGGAACCCCCTCTCTCTCCTTCTCTCTCCCCGTTGTTTTAAACTTCAAATGCAAAAGTAAGCTCTATTTAATTACGAAGCCTAGTTTCATTTTATTTAAAAATAAAGAAGAAGCCTCTTAAGCTTGAGCTACTCCGTCATGATTAAGGGCCCCACTGCTCCTTCCCTTGGTCTCCTGATGTCAAGTCACCGGTCCAAGAGGTTTTAAGTTCTGTCCTGCCGCTTTCCTCGGGAAAACCCTGCTGAATCGGAGCAAATGTCAGCCAGGTTTTCTGCACACTGGCAATCGTTCTGATTCAGCAGCAAACAGCAGGCTTTCCCAGGGAAAGCAGCAGGGACAAAAGAAAAACCTGCCAGACCCGTGACTTGAAATCACAGGACAAATGGAAATGTGGATGAGCCCTAAGTCATTCGTCTTTATTCTTTGAGACCTCCACAAATGTGTTGCACCTGAGCTATGCCACTGATTACTCCTCCATTAAGCCCTTTTAATTGCTCATTATTTACTACCCATCCTTGTCCCTCCTTCCTTCCCTCTCCAATCCCAGTTCTGTCTAAAGCAGTGGTGAGGAACTCCAGGTCTGAGGTCACCCCTAAAGAGGTCTTCCTGCTCCACACGTTCCCTGGGTGCCTTTCTCTGCCTGGAATATCTCCACGAACTGCGATGATAATATCTCTTCCTTTCAAGGATGGAGGATGAAGAGCTCTGTGGGTGCTTATGAAGAGTATGTAGAAACCTTCTTGATGAAGAGTGTATAGAAGCTGAATATTGGAAGACTCAGGACAAAGGGAAGAAAGCACTTCTTCATGCAGCATGTAGTTAAACTATGGAGCTCACTCTTGCAGGAGGAGGCAGTGATAGCCACCAACTTGGACTAGATGACCCTTGTGATCCCTTCCAATTCTACAATGATTCCTTCCTCCCAATAAAACATATCTGAGATCAAGGAATAAGGTTCCAGGATATTCTGGATTGTCCATTAGCTAGCAGGTGTGTTGACTCACTCATCGTTCACTATCCCAACTGCTTCCCTATTAAGAACAAAAAGAAGTTGCCTTATTCCAAGTCAGACCATTGTGGTCCCTTTTTTTCAGTACTATCCACTTGTACGGGCAGTGGGTCCCTAAAATATTCAGGTGACAGTCTATTTCCCTGCCTTCTGGAGAAGCTGGGAGTCGAACCTGGGACCTTCTGTATGCAAAGCAGATGATCTATTGCTCAGATTTGGCCTTTCCTCTAAATAAATGTCAGCCAAATTATTTTTCATTTGGAACATTCTTATATATATACTCCTACCTTCAAAAACACACCAAAAAAAAAACTTTTAAAAATGCAATTTGGATCTTATGTAACAAAAGTGAATGTCTCTTCCCAGCTAATTCCACCTCCTTTTTCTTTCTTTCTTCCGGGAATTATTTTCTACTAAAAACTTAACTACCAACTCACAGCTCCTCTGGTGTTCCCACAGTAGAACGCTGGCGAGCTCTTAAAGAAACCAACTTCTTTATCATCTTGCTGGCAGCATCGTGCGGCTTCTGGGACTGAATTTAAGTCCGGTGGTCACTAAGGACTTCCTGGATAGATGACAAATACTGTGGAAATGTGAGGGGGGAAGCTGTTCAAGTGTGTGGTTCAGAAAAGAATATGACTAAGCAATGAGGTGGAGATTATTCGCGGTGACATTGGTTGCAGAAGAACTTTCTGATTTACAGGAACTTCACGTATTATTTCCTTGAGAGGATTTTTTTTTATAAAAAAAACAATGACAAAAGGAGCTTTACAAACTCCTCTTGCATTTGACAGTCTTTTCCTTGAACAATCTTTCCATTGTAAAAAGGCAATTTTGATTAGCTCTTACAGAAGATTGACCCAAAGCAGAAAGAAAGAGAAAGAAAGTGATGAGGATCTTCTCCTTCTTCTTCTTTACAGATTTGTTTCAAGCACTCTCTCAGGTGGGAAATTCTCCTGCAAAAGTCTTGCTAGAATGCACAGAGAGCTGTGTGTATTCATTTCAATTGGGTTCATTCCAACCAGTTGGACCCTGGATTTATAAGTACAGTAGCAGAAGCTCAGGATAAACAATAACCTGACAGAATTCTCATATACAAAATACTAGGGTCAGGCAGGTTTCCTTTTTCCTGTCAAGAGCTGCATTCCCTCAGGGATAATGTGCTTGTGATCACAACTGGGCAGCGGGCAGGATTGAAGTCAGTGGAGGGCAGAGGCAAAGCCAAAACCAGATGAGGTAACTCTTTGTTTCTGCCAGTGGAGGCTGGTGTATTAGGCCGAAAAGGGCACTGGCCCACTAACCTCACCCAGACCTCAGCCATCACTCACCTGCCCTGCATTCTGACTTACAATCAGTCCAGGCGTTGGCACTGGCTGCTGGTGTCATGAGCCCCGTTGTTATTGTTGTTGCTGTTGTTGTTTTAAAAAGAAATGCTTTATTGAATTCAAAAAGAAAACAAACAGTCAACATAAGAATAATACACATTACCAAAAGATAAAATACTTTCATCATACATAGTTTTTATAACGACTTCTGATCACCCCATCATGGGTGTTTTAGCATATCACACATACCTTGTTCTGTTGTGAGAGGGCATGGGTTGGCAGGCTCTGGTGGAGGAGGAAGTAACAGAGGTTAGATGAATTGTGGGGGATGTATGTTGAAGGAGGAAGGGATCTCCTCTTTCCACTCCAATTTCAGCCATTTTAGGAAAGGGAGCAGGGATGCTGGCTCTCCCTTCAAACATCTCCTGCAAAGCCGGAGGCTTTGATCAGCCAGGCGTGGGGAAGGCTGAAAAGGAGGAAGCAACAACTGTACCTGAGCCTGAGCAGGAGAGTGCAGTCCTGTCGCAAAGAATCAAGTGCTGCCTTCACAGATGGCAGAAGACCCCACCGCCACCGCCACCCCAATGGGGTGCATGCTTGCAATTCCAGTATTCTCACAAGGCAAGAAAGCCCTGCAAGCGAAATGTTCATCCTTCATCTTTAAACACTTGGTGGGCAGGGTAGGAAAACTTGTTGGGACATCTCCATTGCTTCTGCCCAGTTCTGAACTTCTTGGCTCACTCCTGAACTCCTAAATCGTGTCTCCTGAGCAATGTGGCTGCTCTTGCACATTCCCCATTACTTGCCTAAATAAAGATCTCTTTCTTACTTCTAAGTAAGAGCCTCTTTCTGTGTGTGTTGGGCAGGAGCCAAGACTTCTGGCTTCCTTCTCTTTTGACTGCAGAACGCAGCAGGTGGGGGAGGATGGGAACAAAACTAGAATTACCTAAGAACATAAGAAGAGCCTGCTGGATCAGGTCAAAGGCTCATCATGTTCTCAACTTGATGCCCTGACAGGAGGCCCCAAGGCAGGACCTTGAGTGCTAAAGCACTGTTCCCACTTGCGTTCCCAGCAACTGTTATTCAGAGGCTTAATGCCCCTGACATTGGAGGTCCTGGCTACTAGCTTCAGTTCCCCATCCAATTATTCCTGTTTACCAAACAGAATAACAGAGTTGAATGGTGATCTCTCTTAAGCCTGCAGCAGGAATAATGTGACTCTGGGCGACTGTACCTTGGTGTGCTAAGTAGCACCGTACCTGTAACCACTGGTATTGCTGCAATTTTCCTGCCGCGTTTCCTTTTGTGCATGGACAGTAATACCTTTGCTACGATTTGGCATAAATGCTGTTTTCAATGGCATGCTGACGCATGCGAAATATTCACCCGGTTCCCTAAAATGTGTGGACGGATAAGGGCTAGTTGAAAGCAGAACAGGAAAATGTGCAAAATTGCTGCCACATGTAGTCTGGAGCACTGCCCCTCTGTTTCAGCCTGGCTCCTGTCCCCACAGAGGGGTGGGAGATGGCTGCAGTGGCACTCAGTGCAAAGAGCTAGGGCTGAGCAAAACTTTTTCCCCCTTTGCAGAGCTTTTTCAAAACATAGAAAGAGACTGGCTACAGAATCACTCTGAAAGACCATCTAGTTCAGCACCCTGGTTTCACAGGGGCCAACCAGACTCCTATGGGTAGGCTGTAATGTTGGGGGATCCAGCCCATTCTTTATGCCTTCCCCAGCCTCCAGAGTTGTTCTAGTGCAGTTGTTATACAAAAGCTGTAGAGGCTAGGCCCAGAGGCACCTGTGAACATGCAGGTAGATTTCTGGTGAGCTTTTTCTCATGCCTAATATAATTGCATGAGCCTGTAATAAAGGACTTTGGTCACCATCCATTGTGCAAAACTACATCTTGCAAAGTCCACAAACAGGACCTCCAACAGTGCAGGTAGAACATAACCATCACTGCTGGTAGCCATCATCGGAATATACTGGAAGAGATGGGCCTTTGTTCTGATCTATCAGGGCTCTTTTTATATGTCCTTAGGATATCTTGTGTCTGTAATGACCCCAACTTCCAACCAAAGCTTATGAAATGTAATAAACCCCTGATATCTTAGTATGGTAAGTCCACAACTTACGCTGATTTTACTTATGCGGTTGCTGTTTTTGCATGGGTGGTGGTTGTGGGGTAATAAATAAATAAACGGAGGGTGGGGAAACCCAGTGTTTCCACACACGCCAGCAGGTTGTCCTCACTGATCTGGTTTGAGAAAGTGGTTCTGCCTTCCCAAAAAACCAGCATCTCACTTACTCATCTTTGGGAAGGAGGTGCAAGGGCTTTAGGATGTTTCCATAGCCCCCATGCCTCTTTCCGAAAGCTCAGCGTCTCACTTACTAGAGCAACCCTCTGCCTTGAGGACGGAGGTGTTGTTTCCAGAGGTTCTTGACTTCGTATGCTTTTGTGGGACTTTGTGCCATTTTGGCTTTGACCCCTGGTACTTACCGGTAAGTCTTTGCTTAAGTAGAGGGCCCACTTCAATGTAGTTTCTCTTTCCGTTCAAAATCTAGAAGAGGCGTGAATAAGGTGAGGTCGTTTCATATTTGGGGCGCCACCACTGAAAAGGCCCTTAAGTACTGCATAAAGAGATAACAAGTGTGGGGTGGCCCTGACAACACTGGCAACTTTGGCCACCCTCACCACTGGCATGTGGTGCTTGGAGTTTAATCATCCTTTGCCACTGGTCTATCTAGCTTTGCATTGCGTGTCGAGGTCCCCAAACCACCCCTCAAAATGAAACACACTTCAGACAGAAATTTAAGTTTAAGGTTTTTTGGCATAATTTTGGCCACAACTTTATTAAAATACAAAATATGTGGGTGGTTGCTTAGGCATTGGTTCAGACTATCTGTCCCACTAGGGACAGAACTGACATTCGTCAGTAAGGGGGAAACACTTTGGGGAGAGAATGGGGGCTGGGGGTCTGACCCTCGCCTCTCCCCAAATGCTCCCAGGGGCTCTTGCGTGGCCCTGGCCCCCGACCAGGGGATACGGACAAAAGCATGGTGAGCCCCTGGATTCCTTTAACGGAATTCCCCGCGCAGCAGCAGCATTGGAGGGGGCAGCCACAGCCAATCCTGACTCCTCCACCAACCAAATGAATAACCAATGCCTAACCGCCAACCTTACAAGTTGTGACTAATTGCTATGCAGTAGGCAAAAACCAGATGGCACCAGCCAATCAGCCAAATGGAAAAATTCCTACCAGGCCCCTGCCCCAAAAGCAGATGACCCCATGACAGGCATAGCAAGGTCATACACAGAGGCCTAATAATAGGGGGGGGGGGGCGGGTGCATGCAGCAAAGAGGAATATCATGCTGCGAGCCAAGCAGTATATAGTCGCTGGGCTGTCCATCAACAAATTGCAACATAGAAATCTCCTCAACGACACCCAGGACCCAATCACAGCAGTGGCCATCTATACAATCCCGCCCAGCAACAGAGGGGTGACTTGCTGGCCCCCACAGCAACACGGGCTCTCCATGAAGGAGAGCCCGCTTTGTCTACACTGGCCAGTAGTGGCTTTTCAAGATTTCATGCAGATCTTTTTCCCAGGCCTAACTGGAGATCCTCGGGATTGATCTTGGTCCTTGCATTGGTGGAGGGGCACAGAGCAACAGGTTCCCTTATAGCTCCAAAATAAAAAATACTCAGAATATACTATGTTCATCATATTATATATATTACAAAGCTTTCCCATTTCCCTAATGTACAGAGGCTGCCTTTCTTGGAGCAGAACATGAATTAAATAAATATGGGCCCTTTTAATATTTTCCATGTGAGGAGCACACGTTCAGAACTCGATTGTCATGCCAGCAGATCTCAGCTGCCCCACTGAAATGTTAAACTTTTCCTTGAACTTCAGAAGGAGCCGTGGACACGGTATGCACTGAAACCTTGCCTAAGGCAGTGGAGTCCATTTAAGATTCTTTCTCCCTCCACCCCCTTCTCTGTCAGGTATAAGAGTTGTTGTGATTTACAGAAATGAAACCCAGCCAGGCCTAGAGGTGGTGCACCCAGAATCAAATTGCCTGGAACAGGAAGCTCTGGTTCTGACAGAGGGCAACACATCTGCGGTCCTGGAGGTAAGTGCCCGATAAATTCCCACCTGGACCAAACACTCTTATCTGCTTCCTGTTTCTTGCACTGTCTTGCAGTCACCTGGAACTGAAGGCTTCCTCCTGGCTTTATCTTATCGAGGAAGCAAGGAAATGCCACAGGGTGCATTGTCAATATGACCTCTGCGAACTGTGAGGTGGGGTGGGGTGGAATGGGATGGGAATATACCAGAGGTAAAGGACCCTTCTGGCACAGTTGAGTTAATTAAAGATGCATTTGACGTTGTGACAGCAGCAGAAGGAAACAAGCTCTTCCGATTCCGTTTCGGATTCCCCCGTCCCTCCAAAGAAAATCAATGAAGACTGTAGCAGAAAACCTTTTGCCACAACATAATGACAACATGAATGCCCCTCGACCCCCGAAAAGGAATGTATTTTTTTTTTTTTGTAAAACATTCCTCCCCACATGTGTGTTGTAGCCAATGGTAGCCATACGAAGAGTACATACCCTCCAACATTTATCTGATAAAATAGGGACGTCCTATTCTATTATTATTATTATTATTATTATTATTATTATTATTATTATTTTACTATTTATATCCCACCCATCTGACTGGGTTGCCCTAGCCATTCTGGGTGGTTTCCAACATATATTAAAAAATAATAAAACATAAAACATTAAAAAACTTCCCTGTACAGGGCTGCCTTCAGATGTCTTCTAAAGGTTGTATAGCTATTTATCTCCTTGGCTTGGGGGATGCATAACTCCATACCCTCCAACATTTCTCTGATGAAAATAGGGACATGCTAAGGGAAAACCGGGACATTCCGGAATCAAATCAGAAACTGGGAAGGCTTCTGTAAATTCAGGACTGTCCCTGGAAACTCTGGACACTTGGAGAGTCTGAGAGCTGTTGTTGTTTAGTCGTTTAGTCGTGTCCGACTCTTCGTGACCCCATGGACCAGAGCACGCCAGGCACTCCTGTCTTCCACTGCCTCCCGCAGTTTGGTCAGACTCATGTTGGTAGCTTCGAGAGTAGACCCACATAAATTTAATCCACATGACTAACATAGGTCCATTGGGCTCTCACAAATTAGGCTGCCTTCACACCGTATATTTAAAGCAGCATCATAAGACTTTAAACAATCACGGCTTCCCCCCCAAATAATTTTGGGAGCTGTAGTTTATTATGGTGTGTTGTGAGTTGTTACCTAGTAGACCCCTATTGCCCTCACAGAATTCCCTTGGAAAAGAGATTTATTGTTAATCACTCTGAGAATCCCTTGATTGTTATCATAGTGCTATAAATGATTGTTATCATAGTGCTATAAATGCATGGTATGAACATGACCCTAGTTGGATACAAGGCGATGGATTTATTTGGAATAACAAGGTTGTTCTCCGGTGTTTAAATGTTCTCCTTGGGTCTGCATAATTTTAGTTGCTACTGCTGCTGTTTCGTTAACCTGGTACAGGGGTTTGTTATGAATGCGAATTGAAGGAACTGAAAGGTGGCAGTTCAGCTTACTGAGAAAGTGGGGTGGGGGGGATTCTGAGTATTCCAAACTTATCCAAAATATCATTTAGCGGGGGGGGGGGGGTCCTAAATTTTGTTTCTTCAGGGTTTCAAGAATCAGCTTTTTCTAGCTCTGCCTGGATATGCTGAGGATTGAACCTGGGACCTTTTGCATGCACCCTACCACTGAGCTATGGTCCAACAGCCCCCCTGGATGTACCTGAAACATAGAAGACAAGCAAGCTCTAGGTATTTGAGTAGTCATTATTCTTTAAATAACCCAACGAGGTGTATGTATGCGATCTATCTATCTCATGGTGGAACTATCTTAAAGTAGGGTCCCTTTCGGTAAACAAGATGGCTTGCAACCTTAATCACAGTACACGGTGAAGATAGGGTACTATTGTTCAGTATAATAATAGCTAATGAGAAAATGTGTTAGCCCGAAGGATAAAATACCAGCATTACTTAGATAAAGTACAATTATTCCAGTGTCGCTGGGGTATATCTAACTAGAATTCTCGCCTAGCTTTTGTTAATAAAAAAAGGAGGAAAAATCTGTGATGAATACTGAGAAAGGTGTATCGCTCACCGAATCCCTTTGTCTGTAGGAAATGAATATCAAATTACTTTGCAAAGTCTCGAAAAATACGTTAACCCTGAAAGAAAAGAGAGAAAACCCACCATTGCAGCCCAGAAGCCACAATTCGGTGAAAAAGAGAAGGGATTCTTTGCTTGCTCATTTGATGCAATGGGGTTTTCATCAGCCAGTGGGTATTTTGCTTGCGCTTCCATATAGCTCTATCCTATATTTTGGTGGTTTTCAAGCTTTGTTCTCGGAAGCCTTGGGTTCTCTGGAAGCCTTTCAGAGGCTCTACAGGAGTATTCATGAGGGATAAGGCTATTCGTGGCTACTAGTCACAATCACTGTGTTCTGCCTCCATTCAGAGCCAGTATGCCTCCCAATAACCAGCTCCTGGGACTCACAAATGGGGAAAGTTCTGTTGCGCTCAGATCCTGCTCACAGGCTTCGCATTAGAACATATGGTTGACCCCTGTAAGAACAGGATGCTGGACTAGGTGGACTATCAGCTATCACCCCTGTTTTTCACCATCTTTAGCCAGTAAGTCACAGCTGTGTGATTAATGAGTGAAATGGGGAACGCACACACCCCTTCCACAAATACTTTCAAAATGACCTAGGGAGCCCATTCTATGCACAATACCTGATCGGTTGATTCGTTCTGAAGGGACTTCCTGGCTCATTTTGAAACTCTTCTGCCGTCTTCCATCTTAAACGATGATTGCTGAGACAAAATAGTTGAGAAATCCAGGTATTTACTGTGTCTGCTGTGACCACTGGTGGAGGAAGAGGGGGGCGGGGAGAGCGCACTTTCCCCGGCACCACAGTCCCGGTGGGGTGCTATCACGGCTGCCCCCGCGCGCGCTGGGCGCCACGCCCCCCAGGGCACTCACCACGTCCACCTACTGAATGCAAAAAAAGTTATTTCCTTCCTAATATCGTTAAAAAGCATAACCTACTAATTCAAGTGCAAATAAAACCCACCACAAGCTTTTCCGTACTGCCCTGGAGGTTGGTGGCGGTGATGGGGCATTTTAACTGGAAAAGTGTAGGTTGCATTAGCCCTGCAACGTAGCTCACAGTTGCTGTGCAAATATTTCAGGGAAGCTCTGCAAGAGAATATTGTACAACAACCATACAGTGTAGACCAGTATTGTTATCCAGTTTCCTGGTCTGGTGGGTATGCATTTTTGTGTGTGTGTGCTTTAAGGGAAATGAATTTAGGAGGGCAGTTGATTTATTGTAGTAAAGTGGCTTCGAAGTGGTGGTGGAAGAAATGGGGGGGGAGGGTTCTTGGAGGTGGAGTGTTCCTTCCAGAACCAACAGTAAAATGGGTGTATTAATCTCAAAAGCTCAATTCCCTTTTTTGCTCAGAAAGCAAAAGAAAAGGGTCACTGTTTGACCTTTGCTGATAACATCAGCTGATAACTGTGGGTGATCATAGGGTGTAGGGAGGTGGACTTCAGCTCAGTGGTATGCATAAGCCCCCAGTATCTCCAGGATGAATAATTGTGGGTGTGGACAGTCATTCCACCCTGTAGCACACAGCACATAATCGTTTCACTGTGAGGCTCCTGGTTAAAGCTCAGAAGGAGAAAATGCACGAAATATTTCTCTATCCATTCATTTACTTACTGTTTAAACTCTATAACCAGCCCTTTCTCCCCAAGGGAGAACGTTCGCTTTCCTACTTCCAAGGAAGAGCCTTCAACTGGATGTGTTGGGCACCTTCAGTCAACAGATCTCATTTCAACCAGTTGTAAAGGGCTGGCAGCCCAAAGAGGCTTCCATTATGAAAGGGTTAACACCATTACCCACCCTACCCCCACCAAAAAAAACACACACAACAGCATCATTGAATGACGTTTCCACCCTGGAGGGTAAGTTATTCTGCAATGCGTAACAGAAAGATGTCTCAAAGATGCCATTGAATTGTGTCTCTAAGTCACATAAAGTTGCACGGCTGAATAGATTCATACCTTATGGCTGATAGCATCTGACGTGACAGTGGAGCTGAAAGCAACTGGACCCAGAGCCAAGGTTTATATTGCCAAAATTCAAGGTTTTGCTTAATTCAGCCACAGGAGCCTTGGAAACAGTGCTGTGATTATTTATTTATTAACTAGATTTCTATACTGCCCTTCATTTGAGGTTCACAAGATGGTTTACAATATAAAAACACAAAAAGACATACTATAGTAAAGGTAAAGGTACCCCTGACTGTTAGGTCCAGTCGCGGACGACTCTGGGGTTGCAGCGCTCATTTCGCTCTACTAGCTGAGCGTACAGCTTCCAGGCCATGTGGCCAGCATGACTAAGCCCCTTCTGGCGAACCAGAGCAGCGCACGGAAACGCTGTTTACCTTTCCACCAGAGCGGTACCTATTTATCTACTTGCACTTTGACGTGCTTTCGAACTGCTAGGTGGGCAGGAGTAGGGACCGAACAACGGGAGCTCACCCCGTCGCGGGGATTCAAACTTCCGATCGGCAAGCCCTAGGCTCTGTTGCTTAGACCACAGCGCCACCCTGCGTCCCTACATACTATAGTAACAAACAATAATCCCCCCATTTAAAAGGCCATACAGATTGTCTAATTAGCCAAAGGCTGTTGGAGAACTGGTGCCTTGCACCTAAAGACAGCGCCAAGCGAGCCTCCCTGGGGAGAGCATCCCACAAACGGGGAGCCACCACAGAGAAGGCCTGTTCTTGTGTTGCTGCCCTCTAGACCTCTCATGGAGGGGGCATACAATGGGGCTTCCAATGGTGATCACAGGGTCTGGGTTGGTCCATATGTGGAAAGGCTGTCCTTGAATATTGCAGTATTGCGGTTCTAATCCGTTTAAGCCTTTATAGGTCAAGACCAGCACTTCAAATTGGGCCCGGAAACTAATTGGCAGCCAGTGCAGTTGAGTCAGGATCGACGTTATGTGCTCAAACCATCTTGCCCGTTAAGAAGCATGGCTACTGAATTCTTCACCAGCTGAAGTTTCCAAAGTGGTGCCACCCATGCCAACTCAACCAGCTGCTTCAGAAGGATACTATGGTTGATGGTATTGAAGAGGCCAAGGAGAATTAACAGGGGTACATTTCCCTGTCTCTCTCCTGACAGAGGTCATCATGCAGGGTGACCAAAGCAGATTCTGTGCCAGAACGGTCCTAATCCCCAAGTGCCTGTGCCGTGTGCCCCTTACTCGGCCATCCCCACATCCCACACTATGTATCCTCCTACCCTGGACCACTGTGATTGCATTCCTCCGCTCTCTTCAACTCCTCCTCCCTCCCTCAATAAAAACAACGATGACACACACACAAACATTACCCACACAAATTTAAAACAATTTAAGCAATTTAAAACTGTTAAAACAGTTACCTCCAATTCTGTCCAAACTCTCCCCGAAAAATAACCAAATCATACCCACCTACCCCAACCATCCACAATAAAGGACAAGCCCAATTTATTGTGTTTTGAGCACACTGCTCAACCTGGATTTCAAGCGCTGCTTGTGGGTCACATGTTGGTGGGGCATGTTGTGAAAGTATGCAAGATAATATATTGTCTAGATGAAGGATGGAGGAACTGTGTGTCGCTAAATGGTGCTGGAATAAAACTCTCATCTTCCCTGACCAATGACCATTCTCGCTGAGGCAGATGGGGTTTTAAGTCCGTCAACATCTGGAAGGCTGCATCATCATCATCATCATCATTTATACCCCGCCCATCTGGCTGGGTTTCCCCAGCCACTCTGGGCAGCTTCCAACAGAATATTAAAATACAACAATCTATTAAACATTAAAAGCTTCCCTAAACAGGGCTGCCTTCAGATGTCTTCTAAAAGCCTGGTAGTTTTTTTCTCTTTGACATCTGGTGGGAAGGCGTTCCACAGGGCGGGTGCCACTACCGAGAAGGCCCTCTGCCTGGTTCCCTGTAACTTGGCTTCTCAGAGTGAGGAAACCACCAGAAGGCCCTCGGCACTGGACCTCAGTGTCCGGGCAGAACGATGGGGGTGGAGACGCTCCTTCAGGTATACAGGACATGTTTCCCATTCTTCTCCAAGGTCAGTCCCAGATTCCCTGTTTACTAAACACTCATCTTAACTAGCAATGGCTTTCCAGGTGCATTCCCAGTCCTGCCTGGAGATGCCATTGGGGACGGAACCTGGTGCCTTATGCATAGAAAGGAGATGCTCTGCAAATGAGGTATAGCCTTTCCCCTATGGGTGGGGTTGCCAAGGGAGCATGCCCCCATTCTCCCTTCTCACACAATGGTAATCATGCAAGAGGAATCTATCTCTATCTCTCTATCTTTTTGATGGAATTCCCCAGAAAGACTCTTCAAACCACCAGTTAATCAGGTAGTGGCAAATGAGACAAAGGAAAGCACATAATGCTAAGAGTCATTAATCTAATTATTTCACCCAGTGGCATTGTCATAAGAGACATTTATCTGGTCCCCAGCAGAAATGGATTCCCCATAATTTCACTTCCAATTTCACTTCAGATACTTCCAAATGTTTAACCATCTTGCTATCCCCACTTACTCCCCACCACCACTTCCCCAGCGGCAGGCTCTGGAGTACAGCAAAGAGACCAGAAATTTAATTAAAAGGGGATGGTCCTTGTCCCCTATAAAGAAGCATACACCCAGAAGATCACTGGGTACAGGAAACAAATCTCAGTGGCTTAAGCAAATGGGAGGTTATGTTGCTTTGAGGTGTCAGAAGTGAGCGGGGCTGGGTGTCTGCTGCAGCCCAGAGACGCAGAGCTGACCCAGGAGATTTTTCTGCCTGAAGCTAAGGACAAGATGGGGCCCTCCCCCTGCACAGTAGCTGGCTGAACTGAGAGCTGAATCTTTGTCCCATCTGCAACAGCACTCCCACCTCCCGATGTTTCCAGCAACTGATATTCAGAGGCGTGTTTCCTCTGACCATGGAGCTGGAGGAGCATAGCCATGAATTTGTCTTTTGGAGCTGTCCAAGTTGATGGGCATCACTGCTCCTTGTGGCAGGGAATTGCATAGGTCTCTTCTGAAATCTCCCAACATTCAGCTTCAACAACAGTCCAACGGTATATGCGGACCTAAGGTTGAAGAACACTGGCTTACATGGTTCATGACAGGCCTCATAGCACATTTCTGTCCCAACGGATCAGTGCTGTTGCCCACTTCCCACTCTCTGCTGCCTGAGCCAGCCACTGCACAATGCCTAACGATTGCACCGTCCCCGCAAACGGTATCAGAAAGCCCACCAAATATCTCTGTTGTGATCTGTGCCAGTCGTGCATACACGGGGACTACAAATGTCCAACCTCCAGTTATCAATTTCTAATTTGCAGAGTTGTTTCCCCACCACCGCGGGGGGGGGGGGGAAATCCCCGCTAGCTGTTTCAACATAAAGCAAAGCAACCCTTTGACTCCTCCCCTGCAGCAACCCTCAGTAAACAAAATCTGGAACTTCTAATGAATCCAACAGTAAACCGGGAAGCTTCCAATCTGTCAGACACTTGTTATCCAATGAAAAGGCTATTATCTCCTGAAGAGGCGGGAAGTGTGTGTGTTGTGTGTGTGTTTGGTTGCGCTTCAATCAAAATGCACATTGAACAGGAAAATAGAGACACTCCATGGCTTCAGGATGGAATTTTTTTTATCGGAAGGGGCAGCTGCCCAAAGTTTCGGAGGCTAGGCTGAATCTCAGTCATTGGCTGTGCTGTATTTTTAAAAACAACAACAACAACAACTTTTCCTTGGATGATGGAAGATATGCAAGTAATGACAATGCTGGACCTTAATTATAACCAGCAGGTGTCTGATTGGGTACTCCAGGTGAGGGGGGCAGTCTCTGTGGGGGCCCAGCCAAGCCCCTTACCAGCGTACAAAAGAAACCAATTAACAATTGTCAATTTGGGGTCAGATTAGTAGCTGCTTTACAAGTTAACAACCCACCGGTCTCTTGGGGAGTGGTTAAAAACAAATTCTGGGGATAGTTTGAAGCTAGTTTTTGTTGTTTTGTTTTTAAAACAGAAAACTCAAAACTGTGCTTGCCTAGAGCCACCAAGCGATGTTTAGAAACATTTTGCCATAGCTTGGTGTGGTAAAGCCACCATCACTGTGCTTGCAGAAGGCCCCAGGCTCAATCTACAGCAACTCCAGATATATGGCTTTGGAAGCTGCTGCCAGTCCGTGCTGACAAGGCTGAGCTAGATAAACCAATGGCCTGACTGTATAAGGCAGCTTCCTATGCTCCTCTGCTGTTCCTTAAGAGCAGAATGTGTATATTTGAAGAAGAGATATGAACAGCAAAACAGAATAAGACTGAAACATGGTGCAATGGTTTGAGGGTCAGACTTGGACTGGCAGAGACCTGGATTCAATTTCCCACTTGGCCAGGAAGCTCCTTGAGTAGCCATGTGGTAGTTAGGGTGGCGAACTGAGCTATGAATGAGCATGTCCCTGGCTTCATAGTGTGACCAGGAACTCACTGGGTGGCTATGGAGAACCTGCTATGCTTGCAATTTTCATATTGAATATGGGGATAACAATGATGTCCTACCTTTCAGGGTTGATGTACTTAAACAAAATAAACTAGCATTGGCTTACTTCTTGTACTGAGCTGAATGCAACCCACCTCACATATGCTGAATGGAGAGCTACAATTGTTTATGAATAAAATCAGGAACTAAAACTGTGTGTTTTGAACACTTTGGAAATGCACAGCCCAAATTAAACTATTTTTTACCCAGTCCAATTGCCCCAGCTCATGCAATTTGTTTTGAATTGGCACTCTCTTCCATTTGATTGTTTGTTGCCAGACCTACATCTGCCCACGTCTGTTGGTAACATTTTGTTGGAACTTTAATAGGAAATAAAACAGTATGTTGATTGCCTTCCACTCCTAGGAATACTTCCCCCACTTTATTCTTTGGCTTTGCTTCTCCCCTCACCCCTTCCCTGACCTCCTGCCTTCCTTTTGTATTTAGATTTTTTTTAGATGTTGGAAGGTATGAAAAGAGGGACTGCTATCAATTCTGGTTCTCGAATTTTCTGATTTTTCCAATCTTAAATTCCGTTCTCCACATTTCTGCAACAATTTACTGTATTGTTATTTTTCTTTTGAAAATAAGTCAGCATTTTAGTACGGAATTTTCCAAATGAACGTTGTTTTTGCCTGCAGTTTTGACAAATACCCACATTTTTTGCAAACAGATTTCCCTAATGTAATGCATTTGCACACTTCACCCTACTTTAGGCACTGAGGTTCACATTAGTCATCTGGAGAACTTGATTGCAAAATTAGGAGAGGTGCAAATTTCAAGGGGTGGCTGCGTTTTTTTTTTTTTTGGATATTGTTTGGAAAGGGGCAAATTTGATAGGTTCGCCTTTATAAGCGAACAGAATAGAATTTCTCCCCAATCCTGGCAACTTTTCAAGCCCAGGTGAAGCACCATGTCTCTGTTTATTCCTTAGGAAAACCTGGAAAACCATATAATTCTTCGAAGATGTCAAGCAAAGCTGTTGCTGTTCTATTCCCAAGTGCTGTGGGACACTCATCTCGGTTTAAGTGGGGCCCGGTCAGCTGTTTGGGAGCGCCCATTGTCTCTCAGTTTCCCACAGAAATCTATTCCAATGTTTAAAATGTCTAAAGCTGTCCAGCCTCTTCTCACGCTGGTGCCCTGTAAAATATTGCTTACTGCATGCTGCATCTCTCAAGGGTCTGCAGCCAACAAACGGGAGCCTTGTTGCTGAACTTTCTCCGGGCCGCAGTTAATGATTAAGTGGTTCAGAAGGTTAATTCTTGGTGATAGTGTTGTCTTTGGCCTGAGCAGATGTTGGGAGTGCTTTAATGCGGTTATCAAACTTGGTTGCCCTTCATTCTTTCCTCTTTGCCCGCCCTCAGTATTGTTCTTTAATGCATTCCAAGCCCCCCCTCTATGGAGACCCAACAGAGACCAACATACCACAGCATTAGCGCAAGAAAGGGGAGAAGAAGGAGAGAGAAATCCCTGAGGTCACTGTGTATATTGACGATAAACTGTGCATAAGCTGATCTTTAAAAAAGAAGAAGAAGAAGACTGGTAAATATTTGTACATCCATACAGATACAGGACACCACGAGGAAGCACTGATTACATAATCTGTTCTACTGGATGTAGATGCAATCTTTACCACTTGTAGTACTAGAATTCTATAACAGAATCTGACTACTACAAATTTACTATGAGTAGTAGTAGTAGTATTTACTATGCAACATTCCCCATAAAATCTTTTGGTAGGCATCTTTTGTCAAAAATGTCTCTTTTCTCCATCTTAGTTTTAAATTCTTTTCTATTCCTTTTTACACTTCAATGCTGCTTTGTGACAGCCTTTATGTTTAACCGGTATATTTCGTTTCTGTATACTACTCTGGTATTCTCTGGTTGGGGAGTGGTTTATAAATTCTGGTGGATAAATAAATACATGCATTTTAAAATACACAGGGGTTTTTGGTTCCAGTTACAGGTAGGTAGCCGTGTTGGTCTGCCATAGTCAAAACAAAAACAAAAAAACAAAAAATTCCTTCCAGTAGCACCTTAGAGACCAACTAAGTTTGTTCTTGGTATGAGCTTTCGTTTGCATGCACACTTCTTCTTATCTCATACCAAGAACAAACTTAGTTGGTCTCTAAGGTGCTACTGGAAGGAGTTTTTGGTATTTTTTAAAGGGGATAAAGATTGGTAAATATTTCTACAGTATATCCATATCCATATCCATATCAATACAGGATGTTGGGGGTGGAAGCTCTGATTGGAAATTTTTTAATATTCAGTGTAGATTGGGTTTCCCCCCTAGAACTTTTACTACTACTACTGCTACTACCATGCTAGAATTCTGTACTAGAATCTTAATACTAGAATCTAACTGTATATAGCAGGAATGTGGTGGCACCTTCATCACAGTGCTGGTGGTGCAACTGGGTGGAGAGGGTGGCTGTATTCAAGTTTCTGGGTGTTACCATCGAGCAGTGTATGACCTGGAGCGCTAATACTACTGCTCTGGTAAAGAAGGCCCAGCAGAGACTTTATTTCCTCAGACTTTTAAAGAAGAACAATCTGAGTGAGAGACTGCTGGTGTCCTTCTATTGAGGCAGCATAGAGAGCATTCTTACATACTGTATCTGTGCTTGGTTTGCCAGTTGCACAGTCACCAACAGGAAAATGCTCCAGAAGGTCATAACCACAGCCCAAAAGATTATCGGTCATCCTCTTCCATCTTTGGACGAACTATATAGCTCCTGTTGTCTCAAAAAAGCAAACAACATCTTACAGGATTCATCTCATCCTGGATATAGTCTGTTTGCACGGTTGCCTTCGGGCAAGAGATACAGAACAATTAAATCAAGAACAAATAGACTAAAAAACAGTTTTTATCCAAGAGCTATAACTATTTTAATTGCTATAACCAAATGATATGATCTTGGGGAGTCGCGATGGATGGTGTGTATGTGTGGTTGTAAATGTATAAATGTGTATTGTTGTTGTTTAGTCGTTTAGTCGTGTCCGACTCTTTGTGACCCCATGGACCAGATCACGCCAGGCACTCCTGTCTTCCACTGCCTCCTGCAGTTTGGTCAGACTCATGTTGGTAGCTTCGAGAACACTATCCAACAATCTCGTCCTCTGTCGTCCCCTTCTCCTTGTGCCCTCCATCTTTCCCAACATCAGGGTCTTTTCCAGGGAGTCTTCTCTTCTCATAAATGTGTATATGTGGCTGTAAATGTGGGATGGCATTCAATTTCGTTGTACTACGTACAATGACAATAAAATATCATCTATCTATCATCTATCTATCTATCTATCTATCTATCTATCTATCTATCTATCCTCAGCGTGGTGGCAGAGAAGGAGGTACAAAGAGAACCCAGGCAGCAGCATTAAGTCAGCGGGGCAGCGGGTGGGGAGGCCAGGGCGGCTATGGCGAGCCAAAGCGGCCTGAGTGGTGGGGGGCAAGCAGTGTGGTCATGCAGGGGGCAATGGTGATGGTGGGCCTGAGCAGGGTGGGGGGCAGCTGCATGGTGTGGGGGGGGGAGGGTGCAGTTGGTGAGTACCAACAGGATTGGAGCCAAAACTGGGTCACGGGGTGGGTGGGTGCTTCCATATACCTGCTATTTTTCAGGTGGGATTCAGCCACATGTGAGCAAATTCACATTGCACACTTATAGTTGATTTGGAGGTTTTGTGCAACAAACCTGTTTCCCCGCCCCCAAATTGGACTTTCTGTGCTAAGGAAGGTACAGTGGTACCCCTGGTTAAGAACTTAATTTGTTCTGGAGGTCCGTTCTTAACCTGAAACTGTTCTTAACCTGAAGCACCACTTTAGCTAATGGGGCCTCCCACTGCCGCTGCGCCGCCAGAGCACAATTTCTGTTCTTATCCTGAAGCAAAGTTCTTAACCTGAAGCATTATTTCTGGGTTAGCGGAGTTCTTAACCTACTTATCTACTTGCACTTTGACGTGCTTTTGAACTGCTAGGTTGGCAGGAGCAGGGACCAAGCAACGGGAGCTTCGAACGGGGATTCGAACCGCCAACCTTCTGATCGGCAAGCCCTAGGCTCTGTGATTTAGACCACAGTGCCACCAGCGTCCCATAGGAAATGACACCAAACCCTACATATATTAAGTAAAATAGAAACATCGTCACCTGACCCCACCCCCACCCATCTTTCCCCCTGTCCACCTCTTTCCCCCTTTTCTTCCCAATGTCTTAACAAATGAAACTGATTTGTAAAAATGTTACATGGGGGGAAAAACACGAGAGACATTGCCCATTCTTTTGTAAATCAATAAAATCTTTAATAATAAGAATGATAAGAATAGCATGGTAAAGCCTCACCTGGAATGAGCTATTACAGACTGCTGGAGGTTTTTTTGTGGGGGGGGGGGGGGGAGAACGTTATGTTCAACTTCAGCTGACCCATTTATTGAGTATTCATCCTGATTTGTTTGCAGGGAGATTAGACAAAGTGGCATCATGCCAATGTTACCTCACCCTTTCCGCGTCACTTCGCCATCACATTCCTTCTCTCAGGAAGTCTAATCTGGGGGAATGGGGGCAGAGGGAGTGTTGCAAAAGAGCTCCAAATCCAGATTTAATTGCACAGCTAAAATTTGCTGGTACGTGATTGAATCCCAACCCAAAACAGTGACAGTCAAGAAGCAGCCCAAGTGTTTTGATTGCTCCCCTGGAACTTGAATTCTCTGCACACAGAAAATCAGTAGATCAAGGTAATACTAAGCTGAAACTATCTCCCTCCCTGTTTCATCAGAGAATATTTGAAGATCCTTCGCCCCAACCCACTTGAAATGATACACTTTATCCTTCTCAATTTCTGCTGGATGCATAAACCAGACAGTGGTCCTCACGTCTTCTCTTTGAAGAACATTTTTGGGATAAGGGATGGCTTTCTTCCCTTCCGTCTTTTCCCACACATCTGGGTGTTGGGTTTCTGCACTTTCAAACATTTCGGAGGCCACAATAGGCATGCTCAATTAACTGTTAAACATTTGCATCAATTAAAAGATCATTTCCAAATCTGATGGATGAGCCCCAAATTTCCAATTCATTTTAACCATCAGGCGGAAAAGCAGTCCAACTCCCGATGAGAAGTGAGAAGATGAGAGTATTTCAAATGAGCTGTAACTTCTTCTTTTCTTTGTTTTTCTTTTTTTCTTTTTTGAGAGACTGAGCTGAAAAGTTTGCCAAGTGTATATGTTATAATGACTGGCTGTGATGGGAATGAAGGACGGAACAAAATGTGATGTGGCTCATCTAGGGGTTTTAAAAATTAACTAATAGCTGTCACAACATCACAGAATGGTAGAGTTGGTGGCAGGAAAATTCCAAGGGCTGGGCACCTGCACATTTCCCCCATGGGGCAATTAGAAGCATTGGATTCTATGTGTGTAGGCCAGCTTCAGTTGTGCTGTCATTGCAGGGATGGGTGAAGGGATGGCTAGCCTAGGAATAGGGGAGAAATTTCAACCTGAGGGCCACATTCCTTCTGGGTAACCTTCCAAGGGCCATGTGCCAGGGGTGGGTGGGGCCGAAGGCCACAGTGGGTTGAGCAGCTGGTGTAAATTTTACCTTTTTACACATATTCTCACAACCCTCTCTGACCTCCACCCAGATAAGCACAGAGCATTATTAGAGTTGAAGAACCCATTCCACCCAGGAAATCCACTTTTTAAAAAAGAAAAAACTTTTTGCAGTTAAGGAAGTGACTGGAAAATTCAGTGAAAAGTGTGGCGTGTTTTTGGGGAGACACCCTGTGATCAAATCAGGATGAACACAGAATGAATGGTTCGTTATTGTGTAGATGATAAGATAAGATAAGATAAGATAAGATAAGATAAGATAAGATAAGATAAGATAAGATAAGATAAGATAATTTATTGTCATTGCACAAGTACAAGCACAACGCTATACAAGTGCAACGAAATTGCATGCCATCCCATTAAAAAACAGAAAGAAAGGAAAAAAAAAACCAAAAACCAGCACAAAACACACACACACACACCAAAAAAAGCCACACATGCACACACATACACCCATCACAGCTCTCCAAGGTCATATTATCTGGTTACAGCGTTTAAGATGGTTATAGCTCTTGGGTAGAAACTGTTCTTCAATCTATTTGTTCTTGATCTAATTGTTCTATATCTTCTACCCGAAGGCAGTGGTGCAAAGAGGCTATGTCCTGGATGAGATGGATCCTTTAAAATATTGTTAACCTTTTTAAGGCAACGGGAACTGTATAGTTCTTCCAGAGATGGGAGAGGATGACCAATAATATTTTGGGCTGTGATTATGACCTTCTGAAGTATCTTCTTCTCCCTGGCTGTGCAGCTGGAGAACCAAGCACAAATACAGTATATAAGAATGCTCTCTATGGAGCCTCAGTAGAAGGACACCAGCAGTCTCTCACTCAGATTGTTCTTCTTTAAAAGTCTGAGGAAATAAAGTCTCTGCTGGGCCTTCTTTACCAGAGCAGTAGTATTTGCACTCCAAGTCATACCCTGCTCTATAATCACTCCCAAAAACTTGAATACAGCCACCCTCTCCACCTGGTCCCCGCCGATATACCGGGGCTGAATATCCACCTTTCCCCCCCTATAATCCACCACCAGTTCCTTGGTCTTGGCAACCTCCCCGTTATACAATAGAAAAGAATATTCAGTAAAGACCACAGCTAGTTTTGTGCAAGCAAATCAGGATGAATGCTTAATGAATCGGAGAGGAGCCCTAGTAGGACTTGTATGTGATGTTTTCCTGTACTACACCTCACCAAGTTGGCTCAGTTGGTTAGAATGTGGTGCTGATAATGCCAAGGTTGCAGGTTTGATCCCCATACGGGCCAGCTGTATATTCTTGCATTGTGGGGGTTGGACTAGATGATCCTCAGGGTCCCCCACCCAACTCTACAATTCTATTATTCTATTATTCTACACCAAACCTACGCTGCTATCCCTTTATTCTCATCCCTTTATTCGGAAGCTGCTACCTCCTGAGGACGATGCCTGCGGTCATTTGCTCCCAGTTTTCTCTTTCACCTTATTTCCTCCCATGCAGCAACTCCAAAGGTTAAATCCCTTTGGGGTGGGGTGCTGAGAGAATGCCCTGTATTTATAGTGCCTGTAATTTTCAGATCAATTCAAGAACTTCACGTTGCCAAATTACTGAGTTGAACCCACACTTGTACATTCTAAACAGAGACAGCTTAAATCTTCAACAGAAGAGAACTTGAACTCTCTCCAGATTTTCTCATCCCAATGTTTTATCATGAAAATTCTGGTTTTGGACACAGGGTGGCAGGGGGGAATGTCTTGCCCAGGAGGGGGAGGTAAGGGGGGGGGAGATCTTGCTGAGTTGGAGACAGTTAATTGAGAAAGACAAATCTTGGGCTAACCACTTGCATAGGACAATAGTGTAAAAACAAACAGAGAAGTCCTCTTTTAAAACCTGCTTAATGCTATTCAGAATCTAACAAGTGTGCATTTGGAACAGAAGCCAGTTCAGCACAATGCAAGGAGCAGCGGTAGTGGAGAAGCCACTGTTAGCTTTTGATTAAAAGGGGGCTTTTAATTTCCAAGGCAGCAGAAATGCAACACTAAAGGGTCTTCCAGGCTGCACTATGACGCCAACTCCTTCCAGAAAAGTTTGACAGTGCCCTTCCTCTCTCAGTCTATATTTCTATAATATACGGTACATCTGTGACAGAAACCTACAAATTTGTTCTTAAACAGGCCAGGGGGGTGGGGTGGGGAGACTTCCTTCCCTCAAACCATACAACCAGAGAAAAGACTATAAAAAGCATCTTCTTCTTCTTTCAATCCAATAAACTGTTGCCAGTTGTTCCAAAACTACATAGAAAGAGGGGGAAACATTTTTTTTAAAACCAAGACAATAAGGAGACAACAAAAAGGTAAGAAAGTACTCATAGGGAATGGAGGAATGGGGCAGGCTTCAGAAGGCACATAAAACGAAGTTAGGGAATACATGTGGCCCTTGGACCACAAGTTTCCCTGCTGTGATCTCTCTCTCTCCTACCTATCAACAGCTGCGGCAGCACAGTGGCTATGAGAAAGAGCTAAGCATCAGGAAGTCGCTGGTTCAAATCCCACTTCTTCCATAAACTTGCTTGGCCTCAGGGAAGCCACTCTGCAATATGGCAGATAACAATACTGATTTTCCACTGAAAGCATGGTGGAAATATCGAAGTATTTCTTAATATTGGGTAAGAGAGAGTGGGAAGGGGGAAAGCGAGATCCAATGCAAAGCAGCGGACAACTTCACGTATTCTCCAGCATTTCACAGGTAAAAAGAGGGACACACCAAGGACCACTGCCTGCACCCTCTTGTCCCCTTGCCCACTGCTGAAGTCTCTGCTTCAGGATTTGTCAACCTGGTGCCCTCCAGATGCAAACTACAGCTCTCACCAGCACCCTGATAGCACACAGCTATGCTGACCAGTGCTGATGGGAGTTGTAATCCAAAACATCTAGGGGCAGACCAGATTGGTGAGGACTGCTCTGGTCCATTGTCCTGCAGTTTGATAAGCCAAGTGGTTGTTCTTTCAGTAAGAATGGGGTTTTGGGGGGAGGCCACTTCACATCTGGCCAATCCTCCAAGGGTCAAGTGGACGGGGACCAAGAGCTAAGGGGACAGGACCAGGGGCAAAGGGGGAGGCGCTAAAATAAAGTTAACATAAAGTCAAGTAAAATTAAGTCTGCAAAAACTTTCACTCACACACAAGCGTTTACCAGTCCTGGGGGGGGGGGGGGGACTATGCGAGGGAAGCAACACAAAACAGATAGTGTTCAATGAGTATCTCTGTTAGACACACAGAGACTATCTGTTTTTCAAACAGCCTGTTGTGTACTACCTAGCATATTAATAATCTCCAATCATCTGCATGTATAAGCATGTGTGTTAAAGGTGAGATGCGTCTAACCACCCACTCAGATATTTAACTTCAAGGGAGTCTGTGGGAGAAGGTGAATCCTGAATAATGGCAATCGTAGTGACTCACTCTAGGATTTCTTTTAAGAAGCCTTTCCCAGAGGCAAAAGCAACAACAGCAAAATTGATGAGATACCTAGTACCCTTGCAGTGATGGCTAACCTTGACACTCCAGATGTTTTGGAACTACAACTCCCATCATCCCTAGCTAACAGGACCAGTGGTCAGGGATGATGGGAGTTGTAGTTCCAAAACATCTGGAGTGTCAAGGTTAGCCATCACTGCCTTAGAGCTTAAAACAGTGTTTTATTTTACCTGAAATGCTCAGCATCGGAGGCAGATTAACAAGCCCTCTGACTGCTGTAAGAATCTGTATAGCTTTAAAAAAATGGAGAAAGAACAATTCCCTGTCAATGACAGAAATTCACAAAATTTATATACCTCTTCACTGTTAAACAAACAAAAACAAACAAACAAACAAAGCAGTTTAGACAGAGTTCAGTAAATGAGAAAACCCAGAACTCTGGAATAATTATAAAGTTGGCATGTTTAAAAAGAGAAATTATGAACAACCAAAGAAGTTACGTATCGGGGGGGGGGGAATCATTCAGACAGCATTTTTTATTTGCTGTAAACCCTTGACAATTTGCATGTACAAATAATGTACCAATCAAAATGTATATTCTCTCATTTAAAATAAAATAAAATAAAATAAAATTAATAATAATAATAATAATAATAATAATAATAATAATAATATCCAGGGACAAAATAGGCAACCATAATTTTCCAAGGAACGGCAGCCTAAGACACGGACCATTCTCTGGTAACCAGGGATAATCAAAGCATATGCATACCTAGAGCAGCAAGCCAAAACCAGAGTTGTATCTTAAGAATGCATGGTTGCTTTCTAAAGAAAACAATTCAAAGCTTCTTTGGCTCAGCAGAGTATTCAGCCGGTAATAATCTTTGACTCTCACAAGGGACCTTGTGTTGCGCTGGGAGCAGCTAATCGCCCCTCAAATCATCCTTTGCTTTTCGTGATGTGAGTGAGTGTGAGAGTGTTGGTGGTGGAATAGCAACATTTACATGTAGCGCCGTGATCATCAATGAGCTTTTTAAAAAAAAAAAAAAAAAGCCTTATGGAGGAATTCTGTGCATGCATTCAGTGGGGATCACTCCTATTAAGTATGTATAGGATTGCAACTTGTTTATAAGAGGGGGTGGGGGAGACAGAGCAAGACTTTTAGAAGTTGCATTCATCAGACAAGTTTGCTCTGGATTCCGATAGGATGCAGCGAATCCCTCAAATTATATTTATTCATTTATTTCATTGACTAACGAAATAAATGCTAGCGAAATGTTTAAGCTCCTTCAGCTGCTCAGATGTGAATCAGAGGGTGCTATCAACTGTTGCGTGTGTATTAGCTGCTTGTGATTGTTATTATTCTTCAATTGATATATTCATCCCAGAAACAGTGAGACAAATAAAAGTCATGCCAATTTTATTTATAATGTGCTACAGCCCAATTTAGTGTATATTATTATTATTATTATTATTATTATTATTATTATCCCACCTTTTCCCCTGACAGGACTCACAGCAGCTTACAGATAAAACAAGAACTGCTAAAAATATAGAAAAATAAATCATTAAAGTACAATTAAACATTATGTTTGAACGTTGAAAGTGTGCATTTATGTTTAGAAAAACTGGATAAAACAAACACCATTAGATGTAAATAGGTGTTTAATGGCTCTCATATTTATATTTGCATTTGCATTTGTTTAAAAACAAGTAACAATATTTTTTAAAAAAAATCCAATTAAACATTGATAGAATTAAAGCTGTATGCATATTTTAAAAAAATCTCTTTCAAAAATACAAATAATTACAATGAAATCATTTTGTATGTCATGATATTTTATTTTTACTGTTGTTGGTTTCGTTTTGTTTGAGTCTATGGCCGCATAATATTTTTTTTAAAAAAAATTGTATCTGTACAATGCACACTCTTTAAAATAAAATAAAAAGGATCCAGGAATACCACCTGTAAATGATTAACTTTGCATTGTCTTAGATGCTTTCAAGAAGTTTCTAAGGGAATCAGGCTCTGCTTTGGTCAGGCTATTGCTGCACAAAGCTTTCCGTTCAGATTCCTGCTGGAAAAAAAGTTTTGACTAGAGTTAAGTCACTTTCTTATTTGTAGATTTTCAACATTCGGCAAGCTGCCAACTTAAACCCCCATCCCTTCCCATCTTCCTGTTATCCCTGGGCTTTCAGAGTGACTTTCTCCCACTTGAAATTCAGTCCCTTGCGGCTTGGGATTTCCAAACCTCTCCCCCACACCCCCGCCGGAATACTGGACACTTTTTCCTTTTTTTCACGTTTTCTTCCCTCCCTCAATTTGATGTGACAGACCAGTGACATGAATAATGGACGCGGTCCTTTCACAGGCAAATCGATTTAATTTAGCATGCCTTTCCACTGCGACACACACAGCTGCAATCCCGCAGATTCCTCAAGATCCTTCAAGGCTTGGGGGGGGGGAACCTTTAGAAACCAGCATTTTTAATCTGTCAAAATAGTTGAATTCAGGAGGAGGGAAGTTTAGGCCCTCGATGAGGATCACTTGCATCCATGTGCTTCTCATATCACTGTCATTTTATCCTACTTCCAGGGAGCTCAGGGTGATGTAAATGATATGCCATTCCATTTTATCTCAACACCAACAACCCTGTAAATTAGGTGCAGGATTTAGGGTGGTTCCCTTACACACGGTGCCAAGCCAATGGCATGCCAAATTGAGAAGATCCATAATTAAGAAAATGCATTTGGGAGAGCCAAATTTTGGGCTCGCATATTATGAAAGATTACCGAAGTCCACTGCTGGTGACTGGTGTCTAGGTCACCCAGCAAGCTGAATGGCTGTAAAAGGATTTGAGCTTGGTTCTAAACCATGAGTGTGAACATGTGACTATTGACCTTCCTGGCTGGGACTGGTGGAATTTGAAATCCAACATTTGGGAGCCCACAAGTTCCCCATCATTGGACTAAAACATTTTCTCTGGTCACCACAGTGGTTCTCACTTTGTATAGCAAGTGCTGGATCTCTACTTAGGATGCACTTGGTTCAACCACGAGAGTAGTGGTTGGTCCAGGCAAGTCAATGTGAACATGGAAAGTCAAACCAATGGTCTACCTAGCTCAATATTGTTGTCAACCATGATTGGCTTTCCAGGCTCTCGAACAGAAGTCTTTACCAGCCCTACCTGGAGATGCTGGGAATTGAACCTGGGACCTTCTGCATGTGAGGCAAATGTTCTACCATTGAGCTACGCCCCCTCCCAGAAAGACCCCCATTGAATTTTGGATGCTGGAGATGAAAGAAGAGCAGAAGAGCTCTGCTGTTTCAGACCAAAGGCTTATCTAATCCAGTCTCCTATTCTCCACAGTGGCCAACCAGATGTCTGTTGAGAAAGTCCACAAGCAGGACATGAACACCATAGTCTTCTTCTGCTGTTGATCTGCAGTGACTGGTATTGAAAAAGACCCTGCCTCTGACCCTGGACACCACATATAGCAATTATAACTGGTAGATATTGACAGCCATATTCTCTTTCATGGATTTGGCTAATCCCCTTGGGGCAGTCAGCTAAGCTGGTGGCCGTCACCCCTATCAACCAATTATGTAGGGTATGAAGAAGTATTCAGAACCAGCTAGGATAGTTCTCCTGGCTTTTGAGATCTTCCAAGAACAGAATCAAGTGTTTGCAAAGGAGAAATCAATAGTACACCCAGGACATGAGAAGAGCCTGCTGGATCAGGCCAATGGCTCATCTAGTCCACCATCCTGTCCTCACAGGGGCCAGTCAGGTGCCTCTGAGGAGCTCACAAGCAGGGCAGTATAGCAACAGCTTATCTCTCTCACACATGTTCCTCAGCAACCATTGTTCAGAGGCATCCTGTTGGTAATCTTACCCACCATGAATTTGTCTAATCCTCTTTTAAATTCATCCAAGCTGGTGGCCATTGTTGCCTCTTGTGGGGAGCAAGTTTCATAATTCAACTATAGTGCAATGGTGTGAAGGACTGTCTTTTGTCTGTCCTGAATCGTTCAACATTCAAATTCACTGGATGCCCGCAAGCTCTAGTGTTATGAAGAAGGAAGGCCATAGACTGAAACTTCTCATTGAACTGCACAGTCCAGAACCCATGCACCCTAAAAACATGCACCCCATCATTTGCAAGCCCATGTCTTAAGATCTGTAGGGCAGGCCATACTCCTCCTTCCCTACAAACCTTCTCAAGATCAGTAGAGGGGGCCTTCTTGGTCGGTCCACTGCCCTCAGAGGTTTGGGGCAGTTGGTGATCAGAAGAGGGAATTCTCTGTAGCAGCCCCTAAATTGTGGGATCCCCTCCCCACAGAGGTGTGTCTGGCACTTTCAGTGTACACGGCCTTCGTTGTATGTTGAAGATGGACCTCATCACTCTCACCTTTGACTATATACCGGTATATATGGACCCACTCTTGTAATTCATTGCAAGATTGTTATTTTTAAACTGTTTTTAATGCTGTAATTTCTGCTGCTGCAACCCACCCTTGGACCTTCTGTTGAAGGGTAAGTAATACATATACATCAGTAGGGCATGAGATTCTTAATCTCAAGGTTGTGGGTTTGAGTCCCATGTTGGGCATGAGATTCCAGTATTGCAGGGGGTTGGACTAGATGACCCTTCTGAAGTTCTACGAGTCTATGATTCAATAATAGTTATGCCAATATTCCCATTACATGAGGCAATAGCACAAAGCAGGGATTTTAAGTCAGGAGTAACCAGCATGATGACCTCTAGATGTTGATGGACTACAACTCCCATCATCCCTGGGCATTGGCCATGCTGGTTTTATTTTATAGTGTTGGTTTCATGGTTTTTTATATAGGGATTTGTATAATATATCATTATGTTCCTCCCTGGGAACTTTTCAGTTAAAGGGCAGAATCCTATTGACCTTGGCAATTTAGACGTAGGTAGTAATCAGTAATCATAACCCTATCCTCCATCCTTTGGGTTGGTCACTCCTGAGTGTGATCAAATGTTGGGAAACTATTTTTGATAGAATCAAATGAGTAATTTGACATTGGTCAACAGACGTCTCTATTCTTCCAACAGGGCTCTGAGCAGTAATCGATTAATAGGCTCAAATAATTAATGAATGGCTGATTAAAATGTATTGGATTTTAATTGCAGCTGGCTTCTTTAAGTGGATCTTACTGCCGGTGTACCTTTTTTTTTTTTTCAAACAATTTCTCTTCTTTAAATTTAAGCATTGCATTTCACTTGATTTTGATTATTATTGACTGTCTCTTGGCTATTATTTAGAAGAAAAATTCAAGATGCAATCCACTTACCTAAGAATAAGTCCCAGATCACTGGGGCTTACTTCTGAGAAGAAACATCTAGTACTGCATTTACAGGTAGGTAGCCGTGTTGGTCTGCCATAGTCAAAACAAAATTTTGTTAGTACTGCATTGTCAGCCTTTTCACAATCCTGTGCAAGTTTACTCAGAAGTAAACTGCACTGTGTTCAATAAGACTTCCTAAGTATGCTCAGGATGCCTCAGATCAGCTCCTCTTGAGGGGCAACTATTGTGAGGCTGTGATTTATTTTAATTGACGTTAAAATATCTGATGTTAAAAGATCTTTTAATTGATGTTTTTTTAAAAAAAAAAATCACATAAAAGGATTTATATATGTTTAAAGGAAGAAATGAAATTTCAACCATTAGTTGGCTGGCCCCAATCCTTTCCAAAGTTTGAAATATAAATAGAACTCTATGGGCCACTAGTTAAAATCATTAAAACAACAGCTGTATTAAAATGCAACCGTTAAAAAAATGCAAATATGGTCCCCATACCCATATTCACCCAGAGCAACCAACAGAAAACTCTGCAAGCTGTTCAAAACCGTTTCTGCTGTTTCCCAGATTAGTTCAATTTGGAAGGGAAGGAAAAGTATTGTGGTGAAAAGGACCTTCATACCCCCAGGTCTGCATGTAATAAGTGGTTAATCAGCCAATTAGGGGAAACAGACAATTACAAATTGGGTAGCAGGGAGAAAGGAGAAAGAAAGGAAAAAAGATGGCCAAGGTAAAAGCTAAGCCTTCTGAAAGGATCTCTAGCTTTAACCCGTAAAGAATTATACTTGAACATACCTGATTTCATTGTCCCGCCTCCACTATCCCTGGTCCTTGTTTGGCCCTCTTAACTGATTAATGAACTAGCAATTACCTCCCAATCTGGTTCTCCTCACACACCAAGCCCTGTTTAAACTTGGAATTTCTAATGACAAAGACAAATTCTTTTCAGGAGTAATTCCATTGCAGCAAGTGGGCTGGACATGAGAGATGTAAGTCTGATCCATCCGATGAAAAGTAGTCTAGTCCACCTCAAAAACTTATGCCATCTTAAACGTGTTCAGTTTTTAAAGTGCCCAAAGTCTCTCTGTTGTTGTTTTCTGCAGCAAAAGTCTAACACAGCTGCAGAGCTTATTTCCAAATTGAAATGACCTGGCAGCTAGAAATCTGACGTCCAAAGAGCTTCATGTCATGGTTTTAGAAAGCTTGCGTAAACTTCACTGATGAAACCTTTGCTCAGGGAAACCTTTTGTTTCATACGGAAATAAATGAGACACTTCCCTGCTACAGGTGACTCAAAGGTATACTGTATTGTAAATTGGCAGAGAACTCATGGCTGAGTTTAGGCCACAGTCACACAAAAAATGAGGCTAAGGGAGCATTCAGATTTGGGGGAAATTGTTCATTTTCCTGATTACAATGCTAGTGCTTCTGTCTTGTTTTCTGGTGTTCCTTTCTATACTGCAGTGCCTGTTGCATTATGGAACTGTGGCCTTTTTGACCAATATACCAGCATGTTACACGAAATTTCATTCAACCCAGTGGATTTGGTATGACCAACAACAAACACCATTGGCCCCCAACCTTTCCACAAATGCATGCTTCATTCCCCCATTATTCCCACAGCAGGAAAGAACTGTATGCCGGTGCAGCCCAGATTTTACCACTTTAATACCATCCCCCAAATTTTGCCACTACCATGAGTTTCTGGTCTAATGAGACTGCAAATAGATTTTTTTTCTGAAAACAATTAACATGAAAATAAGGTCTAAATTTCCACTAGAAATTTTCTAGTGGCTTTTCTGTCATGTAAAAGCTCAGAAATAATGTGGAAATTGACAGATGCTGAAGTGTCAGGGAAATGGAATAAACTGCATTGTGAATGCAACCTCACACTGGTTAGATAGAAGAAGCAAAAGAACAAGCATAACAGTTGCATCAGACCATGGATCCATCTGCCTTGTGTTCCACATCCAACAGGTAAGGCAGATGCCTCTTCAGAAGCTCACAAAGAAGGCATGGAGATAGTCACCTTGGCCAGTGATTTGATCCAACTGCATCTGGAGTGTGGCCTGGGGAGAGTTCCAAGAGGACTGGAGGGCCATATTCAGCCTGGGGTCCCACACTACATGCAAACACTCCTATTCCAAGCCATTCATTTATGGAGGGCAGGTCCATTGATACCTGTCAGACATCATAGCTAAATAAAACCTACATGTTTAGTAAATGTATGGAGGGTGGGTGCTGGGACCACACCCACATTGGCCCAAAGATCTGAACAGAATCTGTCTCCAGATCACTGCAAAGACATGCACTCTGTACACATGGCTGGGGCTCCTGCCCATTCTGCTGAGTGGGGCCCTAAAAGTCCTGCCCTGATGGCACCACTGCACCCATTCAGCGAACATCTGCTTAGGAAGGTAACTAAGCCTTCCTTGCCCTGGTCCAAATGCTGAACACTGCCAGGATTAACTGGAAGGAAACCCCTTGATTAATACTTGGAGCAATGACATAAAACCGAGGAGTAAATTACTCCCACCTGTAATTCCCCTCTGACTCAAAGTTGCATTGTCCAAAACGTTGAGTAGACAAGTCCACTCCTGGGGAAGATTGTTAAGATTGTTAAGGGCCAACGACTTTCTTCAATTCGAATCCTCATTCATGCTGCTTGCTAAATTCTTGGGCCCTGTAGGCTGACAGAGCACTCTGAATGCTTCCTTCCAATTAGCTCTGTCCTGCTGGGCTTCGAGGGAAACAGGCCCTTGAAAGTCCGCCATGTGAACCGTTAGCAAGCCTTGGCCTGCTTTCCACACGTCCATTCAGAGACACCATCCGTGAAAGTGAAGGCCCCAGGGGAGAGGTGATATCACAGTCTGTCTTCCTCTGATCAAGGCCGTGACCACCCGAGCTAGGATTTGTCCAAGGAGACCCCCACAAAGCACAGAAACACCATTTCCTTGATGTCCCACTGCTTCTTCATTTAAAAAAAAAAATGGATTTCAGGACATTCCAATAGGAAACCAGAGTGAAATGCTGTGGATCTGGGCATGCGTGTAGCCAGGATCTTTGTTACAGGGGGCAGAACCTCAGATTTTTACTGATTTTGATTTATTTAGGGGGGCAGCTGCTCCCCTGCCCCCTCGGCTACACCCATGGATCTGGGTCCACCCTTCCCAGTGCCCCACTCAACTCCAGTTAATGCCCCTCTCGCAATATATATATATATATATTAAAAAGACAGAAAACACACACACATTAACAATACACACTGTCAGCTCACACTGAGAGTATAATAGCCACTCAGTGCATAGTTCTACATGGAATTCGCACCCACAGGAGGCAGTGATGGCCATCAACTTTGATGGCTTTAAACGAGGATTCAGCTACCGTATTTTTCGCTCCAGAAGACACACTTTTTTCCTCCTAAAAAGTAAGGGGAAATGCCTGTGCGTCTTATGGAGCGAATGTGTTGTCCCTGGAGCTGAACTGTCCAGGTGCAAAAGCAGATCATGCTTTTTTAAAGAGAGAGAGAGAGAGAGAGAGAGAGAGAGAGAGAGAATGGGGTGTTGAAAGGAAGCCCGCTGAGCAGCTGCTCAGCAAACCATCGGGGAGAGAGATAAGGGAGAGAGATTCTAGCCCCGCCCCCTTGCAGAGGGAGGCTGTTTCCCCAGCGACATGTGACTGGCTGATTAGATTATCCGTCTGGAAATGTTTCATGGGATCAATTCCAATCTGTTACTGCCGAGGAAGTGGACAGGCTGCTTGGACGAGTGAAACCGACCACCTGTCTTCTTGATCCTTGCCCATCCTGGCTAATAAAAGCTAGCCGGGAAGGGCTGGGCGATGGGCTCCGCGGGCTGGTGAATGCTTCCCTCCATGAGGGAGTCTTCCCAGACCCGCTGAAAGAAGCGGTCATTAAACCGCTTCTTAAAAAAACATCTTTAGACCCGGCCAATATGGCCAACTATCGCCCAGTCTCAAATTTACCATTCCTGGGCAAGGTGATTGAGCGGGTTTTTGCTGAACAACTCCAGGCACGCCTGGAAGATGCGGACCATTTGGATCCCTTCCAATCGGGATTCAGGCCTCATCATGGGATTGAAACTGCCCTGGTCGCACTGGTTGATGATCTCCGCCGGGCTAGGGACAAAGGTGAGAGCTGTTTCCTAGTTCTGCTGGATCTCTCAGCGGCCTTTGACACCATCGACCATAACATCCTTCTGGACCGTCTAGAGGGGTTGGGAGCTGGGGGCACTGTTATACAGTGGTTCCACTCCTTCCTCCTGGGCCGTGTTCAGAAAGTGGTGGTGGGGGATGAGTGTTCAGACCCCTGGGCTCTCACTTGTGGGGTGCCTCAGGGTTCCGTCCTCTCCCCCATGCTTTTTAATATCTATATGAAGCCACTGGGAGAGATCATCAGGGGGTTTGGGCTGGGTGTTCATCAGTATGCAGATGATACCCAGCTCTACCTCTCTTTTAAATCAGAACCAGTGAAGGCGGTGAAGGTCCTATGTGAGTGCCTGGAGGCGGTTGGAGGATGGATGGCGGCTAACAGATTGAGGTTGAATCCTGATAAGACAGAAGTACTGTTTTTGGGGGACAGGGTGCAAGCAGGTGTGGGGGACTCCCTGGTCCTGAATGGGGTAACTGTGCCCCTGAAGGACCAGGTGCGCAGCCTGGGAGTCATATTGGACTCACAGCTGTCCATGGAGGCGCAGGTTAATTCTGTGTCCAGGGCGGCTGTCTACCAGCTCCATCTGGTACGCAGGCTGAGACCCTACCTGTCCGCAGACTGTCTCGCCAGAGTGGTGCATGCTCTGGTTATCTCCCGCTTGGACTACTGCAATGCGCTCTACGTGGGGCTACCTTTGAAGGTGACACGGAAACTGCAATTAATCCAGAATGCGGCGGCTAGACTGGTGACTGGGAGTGGCCGCTGGGACCACATAACACCGGTCCTGAAAGAACTACATTGGCTCCCAGTACGTTTCCGAGCACAATTCAAAGTGTTGGTGCTGACCTTTAAAGCCCTAAAAGGCCTCGGTCCTGTATACCTGAAGGAGCGTCTCCACCCCCACCGTTCAGCCCGGACACTGAGATCCAGCGCTGAGGGCCTTCTGGCGGTTCCCTCATTGCGAGAAGCAAAGCTACAGGGAACCAGGCAGAGGGCTTTCTCGGTAGTGGCGCCTGCCCTGTGGAACGCCCTCCCATCAGAAGTCAAAGGTACTAACAACTATCTGACATTTAGAAGATGCCTGAAGACAGCCCTGTTCAGGGAAGTTTTTAATCTGTAACATGTGTATGTATTTTAATATATGTTGGAAGCCGCCTAGAGTGGCCGGGGAGACCCGGCCAGATGGGCGGGATATAAATAATAAATTATTATTATTATTATTATTAGAAATGGCTTCCTGAAGCTGCAGGACTGTGAGTTAAACCCCATAAAACAGGGTTTCTTTCCCTTTGCAAAGTAAGCTCAACAACTTTGAGCTGATCCTCAAAAAATGGGGCTTTTCTCCTTTGCAAAAGAAGCTGCAAAAATTTGAGCTGATCCTCAAAAAAATGGAGCTTTTCCCCTCTAAAAACTAGGTGCGTCCTATGGTCAGGTGCGCCTTATAGAGCGAAAAATACGGCAATTCATGGAGGACGAGGCTCTCAAGGGCTACTTGCCATGATGGCTATGTTCAGTCAGAGGCAGTAATGCTTCTGAATTCCAGTTGCTGGAAACCATGTGAATGGAGAGGGCTCTTGCGCTGGGTTCCTGGTTGAAGAACTCCTACAGGCATCTGTTTGGCCCCTGTGAGAACAGAATGCTGGATTGCAAGGACGATTGGCCTGATCCAGCAGGCTCTTCTGATGTTCTTATAGAAGTCAATGTAAGGCAAATAGCTATTCACAAAAATTGGCATATATATATATATATATATATATATATATATATATATATATATGCAAATCTCTCCCTGACACACACTGTTTTTGGCACCAAAAAGGGGCAAGGGCAGAATGGGGTGAAATGGGGCCGGATAGGGGCAGGGCAGGGTGGAATAGGGGAACCCCCACTTTCACGCATCCTGGTGACATGTGTGGCATCTGGAACAGAGCCCCCGTTTATGTGGCAATTCCCCAGTATGTGCAAATGCATCAAGGTAACAGGTCCCTTGCAAAATGTACAGGGGGTATTTATCCTTCCAAGCTTGAAGTATAAGTCTCTTGGAAAGCATACATCCCCTTTTCTGTTCTTGCTGTTAATCCCCATACTACAGAAATATAAAGGAAACATGAACATTTGCAAACATGAACATCTGCTTCCAGCATCTATCTGAATGTTTTGTAAGTAAAGTACAGTGGTACCTTGGTTTACAATGATAATCTGTTCCAGAGGTCCATTTGTAAACCAAAACAGGTTGTAACCCCAGGCGCGCTTTCGCCAATGGGGCCTCTAAAAAATTTTGTTCGTAATCCAGAAAAAATGGGTTGTAATCCAAAAAAAGGGTTGCAAACCGGGACACGCACTTCCAGGTTTGACGTGCTTGTAATCCAAAACGTATGCAAACTAAGGTACCACTGTATTTTAAACTTTCTTAATAGTGAGCAGTCTGTTCATTGCAAGAGAGGCAGAAAGCGAGGAGCAGTTTGCAAACGTACTAACCAAGATGAAAGGGTCTAACAGCCTGTGTTCCTAACACCATACTGCTTGACTTTTCTGTGTTTAAACTCTGCTACTGGGGGCTCTCACCTGCTGAATTGTGTGTTTACCCCTGTGTTTGGAATCCAGGCACCCAGCCAATTCATTTGCTATTTATGCCACATACATGAGTCACAAGGATCCATATTTTCCTCCCACCCACAAATTAGTGTTGAACCAGCATAGCAATGTGCCAACAAAAATAGTCCTAGTGTTTCCCCCCCAACCATTCTCCACCCATTAATGAGCAAAGAAAATGCAGTAAAAATTATTAAAGGGGAGAGAAAACTTTGGTGAATTTATCTTGGGAGGGCTGTATGTGTGCAAGGTTTTTGTTAAGCTTACACTAAATTTTGTGATGGCTGAGGGTGTTCCTTTTTTTTATTCTGCAAGTTATCTCAGTGGTGCTCCTGGTTGCCCATAGAGAGACTTTTCAGATCAGGAGGTATGAGCAGCCAGAAATGGTTCTGAGTGTTGAAGGAAAATTTACTGGGCAGAGGAGACACAAACACATACTGTAAACTGCCTAGAGTGGCTAGAGAAACCCAGCCAGATTGGCAGGGTATAAAAATTATTTATTATTATTATTATTATTATTATTATTATTATTATTATTATTATTTCACCACCCCTGGCAACTTTGCAGTAATTGGGTGGATAAACTGTGGTGGGTAAATCTAGGGTTGCCATGAGTCCAGTGGTGCTTGTTTTGGCCGATTTTTCATAAAGATAGCTCAACAACTTTGGGCTAAACTAAAAAAAAAGATTTCACTGTTTGAAATATGGCAACCCTGGTAAACTACAGTTCCCGTTATTCTTAGGGGGAAGTCATGTGCTTTAAATATGCATCAAATCTGCTTTAAATATATTGTGCAGTTGAGTGGGAGGTTTATTCCTTCTTTTATTCCCTCTATTTAAGCAAAAACTCCTTCTTGACATGCATATAAAAAGGTAAAGGGACCCCTGACCATTAGGTCCAGTCGTGTCTGACTCTGGGGTTGCGGCGCTCATCTCGCATTATTGGCCGAGGGAGCCGGCGTACAGCTTCCAGGTCATGTGGCCAGCATGGCTAAGCCGCTTCTGGCGAACCAGAGCAGCGCATGGAAACGCCGTTTACCTTCCCGCTGGAGAGGTACCTAGTTATCTACTTGCACTTTGACGTGCTTTCGAACTGCTAGGTTGGCAGGAGCAGGGACCGAGCAATGGGAGCTCGCGCCGTCGTGGGGATTCGAACCGCCGACCTTCTGATCAGCAAGCCCTAGGCTCTGTGGTTTAACCCACAGTGCCACCTGGGTCCCTTTTTGACATGCATATAGGATCCATAATTCTGAGAGGCATGAGAAGGGACAGAGATATAAAAAAAAGACAGAGAGAGAAAGGAGATCCTTCATGGACTAGTCTATGTGCGAGATATGAGCATGTAATTGAGTGTTCCTCAGGAAGCATCCATCAACTTTGCAAGAGCACATGGAGCTCTGAGCTGGCAACAGGTTCCCTCAGCTCCAATTGCTTGCCATCCTGAAGGACGGAACACATTTGCCTGACATGTCCAAACAGGACATCTCTTTATTTGATTTCCTCCTCTTCCAAACATTTGCACTGGCCCAGCTGACGGTGGGACATTGTCGCTGGCCTTTGTAAACACCACAACAACAACACGAGAGAGAGAAAATTCTGAATGGGCCTGAGGGCCCCTGGAAAAGAAAGGCTGCTCTGTCTTGGGAATGCCTGAGTGCTTCTCTTACAGCTTGGCCTGTCTGCCTGAGAACTTCTATTCATTTGGTTTCAGCACCTGATTAATTAGCTAATTAGGCCTTCAAGAAGACTGGCTCTGTTATGTAATTTCAAGGGGTGCCGAGGTCCGCCTTCAAGGAGGCCATGGAGGGAAACTCTGAGCTGTTGTGTTTTTCAATTCCTCAGCTCCCATCTTCATCATTTTTACAGTTGGAAATGATCCTCTAAATCTAAATTTAACAGCTATTAACATTAGGCTTCCCTCTCTGCCCTCCTGCCCCAAAGCTGCATTGCTTTTATTAATAGACATGGCACTATGAAATATTTGGGATATGTGTGCTTCTGTGTGAATATTCAGGGGTGCCAACTTGAATAAAATATTGAGGGGGCCCAAGTAAGCTCTGCCCTGCATATTCAGTCACATGACACGGTGCACACACAGCATTTGAATGGCAATGCCCATCCATTTTTGGGGTCCCGGTACCCTAAGTATTTTATTGGGGCCCCCAAAGACCCCCTCAGCCCATAGGAGTTGGCTCCATTGGCATAGCCAGAAGGGGGCAGGGGGTGCTACCCCCCCCGATCAAGTAAATTTTAAAAAAATACTTAGCTTACCATCCAATCATATCGCAGATAGCTCAGTCCTGCTACATTCATGGTTGGCTCTTATGTGAATAATTGATTCATAGGTGTATCAACAACAGGAGCAATGTGAGTACTGGAGGTGGGCAGATGTTGTCCCCCTCTACAAAAAGTCTAGGCAACACTGAGGTAGATGCATCGATGCTCTGACTTGGCATCAGGCAGCTCCCTGTTTTCTAAGTTAAACGTGTGCTGGCTAGCACTGCGCAACTGGAATCCTATGAAATCAGTAGGAATTACCTCTGACTAAACAAATTTTGGGTGGCCCTGCAAATTTTCCTAGATCTGGGTCTTACTGTAATTCTCCTGCACAAGGGCTGTTTTGAGACATACGGGCACTCTTCACGCAAGCTAACGTTTTGCATCATCCACACAGCACTGTTGGCATCAAAATGCCTGTTGTTTTTACCCGTTTTAAACCAGATGTATTGGGGGGGGGTGGAATTCAGCAAGTTGTTTTTTTATTTTATTTTTTTAAAAAACAAACACCTGTTGCCAATGACCTCTTTGCGATACCTGAATGATCATTTTACAATATTAACCCCTACCCCTCATCTGGAAGCAACATTACAAAGTTGAACTGCAAGCTGATAGGTGCCAGTATTTGTCTGACCACTCCATATTTTCCTCTCTTTTTTGCAAAATAAATAAATGAAAATGCTTGCAATCCTTGCTTGGATCAGGCCAAGGCCCTGCTGTTGCCATAAAAGTCAGATGTTACACAGATGTCTTCAGAACACACTTGCACACAGTGGAGGAGAGCATGTAGGAAATATAAACAAGACACGCATAACAAGAAAGAAAGAAGGAAGGAAGGAAGGAAGGAAGGAAGGAAGGAAGGAAGGAAGGAAGGAAGGAAGGAAGGAAGGAAGGAAAGAAGTTGAAGGTAAGCCTCAAACTAAAGGTTCTCTCTTTTTTTTTCTTTTTTTTTTGGAAGGAGGGGTCAATGAAAGAGAGAATACGGCACGATTTAGTCATCTTTTGCCCCTTAATTTCAATTAAAAGGACAATTACCTTAGATAGCGCACTGATAATGTAATGGGGAGGGGAGGGAAAAAAAGGTCTTTGTCCAAGGGATGTCTCCTGTAGTTGTCCTGAAGAAACATTCCCCCTTTTTAGGAATCTGCCCTGCACTTCTAATTAATGGTGTGCATACCAAGACTGCAATTGCTTAATGCATAACAAGTGGGGAAAGAGGAGGAGAACAGGAGAGAGGGGGTGGGGGGTTTGGATCTTTTAATGTTTGCAATTGCCCTGTTAAGAGTTATGGCAGAGAAAGATCGCCTTCCTCCTCCCCTTCAACGCTTCCCCCACCACACACCCCCGAAACGGCCTCCAACCTCCCCAACTTACTGTCTGTTAAAGCGAAGCCTTTTGAAAAGAGAATGGCAACCTACAAAAGCTGTCAATCAAAGCTTGCCCTCCGAAGCTGGAGTTCACATGGATTCGAATGACAGCCCCCTCCGTCCACCCGCCCTCCCCGCCCGCAAAGCATCAATCTCTCCCCCCCCCCACATGCACCCACGGCCCATTGTGAGGGGCGCAGGTGTTTGTTACAGCACCCAACAGCCGCCTCCTTACAACCCCGCCGCTGAGAAGCGGGAACTGCGGACAATGTGTGGCCTCGCAATGTGGGAAGGGACAGAGGGGTGTGTGTTTGTGTGTGGAGGAGGGGAACAGACAGATGGTAGAGGATACCAGGGGAGTAAAGTCATTTCACAACAATTGCCCCCTTCTATTTTTAACTTTCTCGGATGGGCCCGGTTTGAAACGAAACAAAAACACCCCGGGTGTTGTGGGTGGGGAATCATCCGACGGATCGCACCAGCAGCGTTCTTGGCCTAAGCGTCTTTGCCGGGGAGGGGGGAAAGGGGAAACTGGGAAAAACTAGAAAAGTTTGGTTGCTTTTGCAACTTTCGGCAAAAGAAAAGGAAGAGAATGCTAACAAAGTCCTTTTTGTGGATTGATTGAGTTAACAGCATATAAACTGCTGGACTATATATAAAAACTGCTTTAAAAAGCATATAAACTGCTGGATTGTGTGTGTGTGTGTGTGTGTGTGTGTGTGTGTGTGTGTGTTACACCCTATGCTTGCATGAAATTGCTCCCTGCCTTGGTTTTAGTCTGCAATCTCCATATAGAATTCATGCAACTGCCCCAAGAAAGCTAAACGAGAATTGCTCTGATCCTGCCAAAATCCGAGGCTGCCGCTTCCCACTTTTCCTTTATTTGACCAAAATTCAACCCTGGTTTATTCATTTTTAAAGAATTTATCTGACTACGTGAAATTTCACATTTTAAGAACCCGCGCTGAAATCACAGCACAGCTTGGTTAAACTAACTAACTAACAACGGAGTTTGCTTCTGCTAATCCGACATTAAACACAATTACTTCTATATTTTAAAGGCAAAAATAATAGAACACGCATCCATAGTCAAGCACATGCTTGACTGGCCGTTCTCTTGTCATTTTTAAATAATAATAATAATAATAATAATAATGTCTGTAACTCTGTGGTAGAGCATCTGCTTTGCATGAAGGCCCCAGGTTCGTTCCCTGGATGAACCTGGAATGCCAAATGCCCAGAGAGCTGCTGCCAGTCAGTGCAGATAGTACTGAACTAAGTGGACCAATGGTCTGACTCCATATACAGTAAGGCTGGTTCCTATGTTCCTATGAAGAAATAAAGGATCCTGTGGCAGCTGCCATCAGCCCTGCTTAGCACTGACATGCCCATTCAGGCTCAGAGACTGAGATTGCGCTTCTTTGCTTCCGCCCTCATCGTCTTCTGCTCTCTGTGGGCCATTGGAGGGCCTAGTCCTAGAATCATAGAATCGTAGCATTGGAAGGAACCATGAGGGTCATCTAGTCCAACCCCCAACAATGCAGGAATATGTGGGGGCCCAGGCTTTGGCCCTGAAGTCCAGTCCAGAACAAAACACTCCACACATGCAATTCTACAGTATACATGTGTGTATCAGAGCCTGTGGACGGAAGCAGCTGACAGCTAGCTGCACTCCAGATCCCATTTAAAAGCAATGAGGGAGTTTTCCCCTCGAGTTGCACAGGGATGTTGGAGATGAGTAATTTACAAGCCTTTTAAAGAGCCCAGAGACATTTTGCTTAATGGGCAGCCCCAGTCACACATGGCAGGAAGAGCAGAAACAGCTGAGTTAGAATATGCTTACTGGGGCATCAGCGTGATGATAACATCTCCCCGATGGCAGGATGAAAAAGCAGAACTGTCCTCTTCCCCTGGAGGGACTTAGCGAGTTCCGCTTTGCTAATCAAAACACCAGGTTTCGGGTTTCACATGAGACTGGCATTTGAGGGCAGGGTGTGTGTGAGAGTGTAGGATGTTTGGACTTTCAATTACATCTTATTAGCACCGTCCTCAAGAGATAAAAGATTTAGAGCTCTTGTGCAATAAGCCCCCTCCCTTCCCCACCCAAATCAGATGCTTGGTGATAAGGAAAACGATGTCAAGATACACTGGGAAGTGCGAGACAGCATTAGCCTGATGCAACGTTATCTGGCTTTGCTGCAAACAAATCAGAATGAATGCTCAAGAAATAGCCAAAGTCATCTCAACACCCTGCAATGAATCAGGACAACTGCCCCATAAACAGGTGGGCTATAAGCAACCAGAGGCTCGTAGGGCTGATTTGGGTAGTCAAAATGGAAGACCATCATAGCTTAGACCTGCCATCCGAACACTGCTTTCTTGGACAACTCGGAGAGCCCTGGCAAGGTCCATTGTTAATACAGTGGTACCTCCGGTTGCGAACAGGATCCGTTCCAGAGGTCCGGCCGCATCCCGAGGAATTCTCAACCGGAGGACCGCTTCTGTGCATGTGCGTGATGCGTAGAGCACTTCTGCGCAGACGCGCACGGCGAAACCCAGAAAAACGCTTCTGGGTTTGCCGCATTCGCATCCCGAAGTTTACATATCCAGAGGGATGCGTAAGTGGAGGTATGACTGTATCTCCCCTGAGCCTTCTAATCAGCACATACCAGTGAACCCCCATTGCAATTTCCCACATGCCTCCAAAGTAGCATCACTTTGTAAAGGTGTACTTGCTGCCCATTAGTGCCGGATAAACCTGCCTTTGGGGTGGGAGGAGGCAATTGAATAGGAGGGGATCCACCAGAGGGCATTTGGCAGAGTGCCTCCTCAAAGCAGCCCTACCACGGCTGGAATATTCATGCAGCCTCTCCCTAAAGCAATGCTTTCCCAGGGTGTTGCACATTCACCAGGAACACAGACATGGAATGGAGAGGACATTCAAAATCAGTTTAGGGTGGAGCACTGGGTGGGGCTGCTGATGTCTAAAGGGGGGGAAAGAAACCAAAAGCCAGCTAATCACAACAAAATCCAAAATCCTTGGTCACAACAAATATAGCACTTTGGATCATTGGAAGAAATGGCCACCATCAGGCATGCCCTATTCATCCCCTGTTATAGCAATACCCCAGAATCAATACAACCAATCTGGTGTGCCCTTCAGAGTGGCTGGGGAAACCCAGCCAGATGGGCGGGGTATAAATAATAAATTATTATTATTATTATTATTATTATTATTATTATTATTATTATTCACCACCCTACCATTTAAAAGGGGGGAGCAGCAGCTTCCATTGATTAACCAACTACTGTACAGTAGGGGTTGATTAATCTGTTTAGAGGTTGATTAATCTGCTTATTGAACCGATATAACTTAGAATGCTGCAGTGTGCCATACATAGGGCTGCCCTGGAAGGCAACTTTGAAGCTTCAGCTAGCACAGAATGCAGCAGCTAGATTGATCATTGGAATGGATAAATTTGTGCATATAACATCTGTCTTGAAAAAGTATCTAGTGCAGGGGTCCCCAGACATAATGCGCTGTGGGCCGGTTCCTCCGGCGCCGATCGCACAGCGGGCCAGAGGGCGGGGGAGCGCGCGCTCATACACGCGTGCACTCGCTTTTTCCGGCACGGCACGGCACTGGAAATAGCTTTTCTGCATGCGCAAACGTAATTTCCGGAGCACTTCTGGTGCGGCGTGGCACTGGAAATAGCTTGTGCGTGCGCGCACGGCCCTCCGCAGACCCGGAAGTGCACCTGAAATGACGTTTTTGCGCATGCACATAAGCTATTTCCGATGCTGTGCTGTGCCAGAAGTGCGCCGGAAATGACGTTTGCTCATGCTCAAAAGCTATTTCCGGTGCCACGCTGACCAGGAGATGGGCAGCCGCACCGTGCCATGCCGGTAAGAGTGGGCGACGGCAGCGGGTGGGGGGGGTTCACAGAAAAACTTGGCTACACATTGATCCACCATTCAAGATGCTACATTTGAAAAAGATTTCAAAAAAGACAGAAATTACATGATGCCTCTCCATAAGCCTCATTAATTTACACTTTTTCCAAAAAACGAGCTTAAGAAGGCGTCTGCTCCGAAACAGGGCCCTGTCCTGGTCCCTAGTTTTGCATCGTACATCTGGTCTTCATTCCGGAAGTCCTTGTTTCGACTCCTATTAGACTCTTCATTTTGGCTTTACATACAAAACACTCTCCTTGAACTTTTGAATACGGATTTATATTCATTGCATTTGGTATTTTGTGTACCTTATATTATACATAATATTATACTACACACATTACTGTGAGTTTGAATCTGTATCTTTGTTTGAAATTATAATTTTTGTTTTAATCTGCAACTGCATTTAAGACTAAACAAAATAAAAAAATTCCTTCCAGTAGCACCTTAGAGCAGTGTTTCCCAACCTAATCTAGGCAACGGCACACTTGAATAAATGAAAAAATCTCGCGGCACACCACTCCTCCCCCACCCGGCTGTGCCGGGTCTCCTGACCCAGAGTTACCTCTGGGATCAGCTGTAGCGCGGCGCGCGCGAGGTTTCCAGTCGGGATTCTCGCGCGAGGCTGCTGTTGCTGCTGCTGCAGCAGCCAAGGGAGCAGCGCCGCCCTGGCTTCCGCTTCGCCGCCGGGCTCCAGCAGCGCCGCCGCCACGGTCCTGTGCAGCCCTGGGCTGCAGGTCCCTTTTTCCGCGGCACATCAGCCGGTGGCCAGAGTTCTTGCTATAGCTATTTATTCTTAGTGTATCTTGTAACAAGAACTCCAACTTATACGTGACCAAGCCAGCATAGACATCATTGAGACAGAAGTGAGAACATGCTGGGAATGTGGGCTTGGGAGAGCATACCTTTGATTGAGCCTCTGTGCTGCCATGTGCTGCCCAAAATCTTCCTGACACAGGGTATGTGGAAGGCGTTGAGACGTCGCTCCTGGCAGTTGTAAGTTGTCCATGACTCACTCAGCATGCAAGCCTGGTAGACCTTCATCTTGGTACTGGACATCAGCATCACGTTCTCCCAAACCTTTTGAAGAGGCATGCCGTTGCCATCACTGACTAGCCAATACATTTGTCAGTAGTGATGGTGGTGGTAGTTTTAGCTGTGTTAATAGGCTAGGCATGTTTCACGATATATTTGCTCATGTGTGTTCTTTCTGTGTCATACAGTGTTGGCTCCAAGCTTTCAAGAGCTAGCAAGACACCTTCAGGATGGGGGCACCATCTGTGAGTCACCACAGCAGGTTGAGGGGGTTCTCATCAGTAGGTCCTTCTTTGAGGGTGCCTGCCCCCTCTAGATGTTCCTGCCAGTCTACCCTTTCTGACACTGGCCCTGATCTCATGTACCCCCATGTGTTCTTCCTTTGTAGGGAATCCCAGGTCCTGGTGGCCTTTTGGAGTTCTCCCTGTGGGTCCTGGGACTCTGCCCAAGCCACACCCCTGCCTGGCTCTGTGCTCTCCTCAAGCAACTTTACCTGTGCCATGATGACCCCTGAATCCAGCAGGAACCTGGACACTGGGGTGGAAGGGCACGGGATAGGTAGCTGTGTTTGGTCAGGGCTCAGAGATGTGGAAGATGGGGAGACCACTGTGCTTGAGGCAGTTGGACAAGAAGTCCCTGAGGAACCTCCCAGACCTTCAGGGCCTATAAGGCCAGAACCTTATCCCCTGAGCTGGAAGAACCAGATGCCTGCCACCACACATCACCGGAGGCTACGGAATGGAGAAGGATCAGAAGGTTGGCCCATCAAGGTTCTGGAGAAGGTAGCCTGGTGACAGAGGCATAAAAGGCCTTCATGCTCTGCCAACCTTTGCTGGAGCAAGTTGCTCAACTGCAGCTGTGTGTGCATCCAGCCTTTCCTCTTTCCTCGTTGGTTCTGATATTGGACTGGAATAAGGCGACCTGGCTGGGATGTGTCCTTGAACCAGTGTTTCTCGAACTTGGTTCCCCATCTGTTGTTGGACTGCAACTCCCATCACCCCTGACCACTGGTCCTGCTAGCTAGGGGTGATGGGAGTTGTAGTCCAACAGCATCTTGGGACCCAAGTTTGAGAAACACCACTAGAACTCTTGCTTGCCTGGATGGAGACCTCTGAGTGGGTGGATGAGTGGCCACCCACTGGCATGTGGCCCCCAGAAAGTTCCCTATGAGGGAAGGTGGCCTTTGGACTGAGAAAGGGACCCTTGCCTCTGCTTTATGAGAAGGCTTTAATCCCTACAGTCAAGTGCCTAAGTAGAAACTCTTTGATCTTTTCTTTATAAACTGCCTCCCTCTAAGCTTTCTCAAAGCATGTCAGTCTTTAATGCCCTCCAATGCTTTATGAATCCTTTTTAAACGATGTGAGCGAGCAATGAAGGCTTAGCTCAGGAAAGAATACTTTGCTACCTGCAAAAAGCAGTGGGTACCTGAAGGATGCAACGCCCCTTCTGGAGTTTCCCTTGTCCAAGTCCTGCAAGAAATCAATAGGGGCACATCAGAGCCTCTTACCCTCACAACAACCTTGTGAAGTCAGTTGGGTATAGAATTAAATGTAGAATTGCACAAATGCCCCAACTAAGCCGCAAATGGTTTGGGCATCATTTGCATCCACATCATTGGACAGTGTTCTTACCTTTCTACCACATTGCTTATAGCTGCAATTCCCACTTACCTGGGAATAAGTTAATAGGGCTGAATTAAATGTAGGATTGCACACAATGCAGATCTCCTGATTTTGCACTGGAAGCTACCTTTCTGCTTAATCTGTCTGGTCTATTTAGCTTAGTATTGCATGCACTGAAGGCTTAGCCACACTTATCTTTTGCCCTCTCTTTCTAGACACATGTCCACACTTCAAAACTCTATGTCCCAGTGTTGTTGTCCCCCACCCCTCCCCCTGGAGCTTTCCCCATGAAATCCACTTTTTAGCATTCAGTTGGAGCAAATTTCAATGCAGGTTTTCCCTTTGGAGCGCAGACCATGCCTGGAAAGTGGAAATTCAAGTGTGGGTACCGGTAAAAAGCTCTCCAGGTTCCAGACTGCAGACAATTCCCAGTCCTATCAGGAGATGCCAGGAGGTGAGCCTGCAACCTTCAGTGTACAAAAGAGACTTGCTACCACTGAGGTACAGCCCTTCCCAGTTACATCAGTGGTCATCTCTCTGCATGAGTTTTCAAAACACAAGTGGGCAAATGTGGCGTCAAAAGTGGCCCTTCATCAATAAGTTTTGCCATGTTTTCAATCCGCTTAGATCCGGAGCACAGTTTCGAACAGGTTCCTCTCTGCCACCCCAAACTGTGAAAGCAGCACCCTCTGCTGTTCAAGGTCTGCATTTCTCCACTTTGAAATGTCGACCTGCTTTGACTCTTCCTGCAGAGCACATGACTCCATTGCTAGTACAGTAAAGGTCAAACAAGAGGAAAAAAATGTGCATGGGAATCTCCTGTATAATTTTTGGTGGTTTGTTTTTTTTAGGATATGGTGGTGTGCCTATATGTCAGGCAGGGCTAGGAAACCAGCTTGGTCCCAGCTACTGCCCACCTAGCAGTTCAAAAGCACGTCAAAGTGCAAGTAGATAAATAGGAACCGCTCTGGCGGGAAGGTAAATGGCGTTTCCGTGCGCTGCTCTGGTTCGCCAGAAGCGGCTTAGTCATGCTGGCCACATGACCCGGAAGCTGTACACCGGCTCTCGGCCAATAAAGCGAGATGAGCGCCGCAACCCCAGAGTCGGACACGACTGGACCTAATGGTCAGGGGTCCCTTTACCCACCTCCCAACAGCCCCTGCAGCTGTCAGGGATAATCAAGAGTTGTTGGTGGGAGCTGTAGCTCAGTGGCAGAGCACCAGCTTTGCATGCACAAAAAGGTTCTAGGTCCAATACTGAGCTAGATGGACCAGTAGCCTGACTTAGAACCATAGAGTTGTAGAATTGGAAGGGACACAGGTTATCTAGTACAACCCCCTGCAATGCAGAAACCCTGCCCATAGCAAAAGTGAATTTAGGGGAGCACAACCAGTTCAGTTGCACTGGAGAAAGCCTCAGGGGCACCATAGGGAACACTGCAACTGTGCTTTAGAATGGAACATGAGCAGTGAGGAGCGCCGAATTTTGGCATCGCTGAAATTTTAAAACCCAAAGTCCGCCACTGTTTTGGGACAATTTTCTATCTTGTTTTTAACTGGTTTATTGAACCATTTAATTCAGTAATTGCCAAATTCCTGGTAGCCAAAGCATATTCTGGTTCTTATTTAAAGCTGGAAAACTCAGTTGGTAGAGAGTGAGACTCTTAAATCTCAGGGTCATGCATTGGGCATTGCAGGGGTTTGGACGAGATGACCCTTGGGGTCCCTTCCAATTCTATGGAGGTGTCTTATCAGACTAGTAGGAGGAATCCTTAAAGCAACCAGTTATAAAGCTCTGAAGAAGTGACTTCCTCTGAAACAAGGCATTCCAACATGGGAGGGTTTGCATTGGGCATGATAGGATATCAGCTCACAGTGACAACTGATTAGCAAGGGGCACGGCTTGATTTGATTAGCCAATTTAGGAACAATGGAAGTCAGACCATCTAGCTCCCCCAGGGAAGGGAAGGGCCCTCCAGATCTTTGTTGGACTATATCTCGCATTATTCCTGATCATCAGGCATGCTAGCTGGAGTTGATGGAGGCTGATGTCCAACAATATGTGGAGAGCTGCAGGTTCCACATCTCTGGTCTACCCTGACCAACAGTGGCTCTCTGTGGGTTCAGGCAAAGAGTTTTCACCTTCCTTTCCTGATCTGTCATCCCTCCCAGCTGTCCCCAGCCTGCCACCTGAGGCATATGTATGAAGCTAATCAGCAGGCCAGCCCTGCAACAATCCGCTAAACACCAGCGCTTGCAGGGGAATGTGTATGGAGCTTCTCAGGATGCCAGCCCTGGCCCTGAGGCCAGTTTTAGATTTTCTGAACCACTTAGGGCTTGTCCCTTTCCACATAAAACCTTGCAAAGTGCCATGCACACTGACAGCACTGTATAAATAATAAATATTAGTACTATCAATTTTATTGTTAAGCGTATAGCCGAGCACTGATGCTAAACTTCCTAAATACCTGAGCATTTGTGCAAGCTGTTTCTGTACCCTCAAAACATTGACTACCAGAAACATTTTTTCCAGAATCTGGCATCCCTGAGTATCCAAATTCTGTGCAATCCCAAACAAATTAGACCAGCAGAAAACAAACAGCTCTTGACATGAGTAAACACACACACACACACACACACACACACACACACACACACACACACACACACATTTTTCCTTCCCTCTTTTATTTCCTTTCATTTTTAAAAATCCCTTCAATGTCATTTATTTTACCAGATCATCAATCTGGGTTTTGCTTTCATTTCGAGTCGCAGCGATCACTCCCTGTTTTTGTTCACTTTGTGGTGAATTTTATAGGACAGGTTCTTGCTATGATTAGTTAACTTTTATATATATATATAAAACAGCAACAACAACAAATCAAACTGACAGGAAGTTCACCTCCAGTTCATTTTGATCATTGGGAGGCCTGGGGGGGGCTGAGGTTGCGGGTTATGGGTTGGAATAGAGGGCAATGCAATCCATTGATTTCGGGGTGTTCTGACTTGGCACGCTGTGACATAGATGCTCAAGCATCTCCATGGAAGAAAGACGCTGAGTAGTTCAGCAATGGCATGATACCCACCATCCTTGGAACTGGCATCATCTAGGCCATCACATCTCACGGATGGCGCACAGTATGATGCTCCCAGAATCATTGCTTCCATCACTTCCTTCGCCCTGGGATCCTTTGCCCTCCAGAGATTCTATGGATCCACTCCTGGAGGAGCCGTAGAGGCACTGGAAATGTTCCATGGAGTAAACGCTACCAGACTCATCGGAGTGAATGCTTTCGGAGGAATTGCTCCTGTAAACGTGGCTGATTGACCTGGCACTTGCCTTCTTCTTCTGTTTTGATGGTGAAGCTTTCGATGGCTTGAGCAAGGGTGCCCCAGGAGGTGGGGATCTTCGATTGGATCGTACCCGGGTCAGTGGCTTGGTCGGTGGCTGGGATGGTGGCAGAGACGGCGGTTGGTATGGTGGCTGGGACATTCCCTGGGATGTTGGTGCCTGGCATGGTGGCATGCATGGTGCCTGGCATTGTGGCATGCATGGTGCCTGGCATGGCGGCAGGCATGGCATCCGCTGAGATGATTCCAATCCCTCTGCTTGGGAAGGAGACAGAACAAACTTTGTTTCCATGCAGTGTGTCTGGATAGCATAAGTCTTCACCTCCTTCCTCAGGGTGCTTGAAGAAAAAGCAGATGGGAGAGGTTCAAGCACAGCAAGGAAACCCGGACTGATTTTCCATATATTATTTACTTTGCAGATTTGTTTATTTTAAGCAAGTGTTCTGTTTAAAATCAATCTGATATGCATGTACATAAAACAAATAACCAGCCTTTTTTAAAACAAAAGACCAAACCTCTGCTCCGTTGTCAGACAAGTGTCATACAGTTCCCCATAATGTATAAGGGTCTGCATTTTTTGTGTACCTCATCACACCAATAAATAATAATTAAAAACTCAACTTCTCTTCAAAAACGCCACCCAACTGTCTATCTGCTCTAATTCTCTCCATATTTTGGAGGGACAGTCTCAGATTTGCAGAAGCTGTCTTGGTTTCTTATTGGATCCCGGAATGCCTCACTTTCCCTTAGGACGTCCCTATTTTCAGCGGAGAAATGTTGGAGGGTATGGAGTTATGCGACCCCTGATCCAAGTAGATACAGTAAGTAACTATACAACCTTTAGAAGACAACCCTGTCTTCTAAACCTGAAGGCAGTCATGTATAGGGAAGTTTGTTTTTTTAAATGTTTCATGTTTTATTAAATGTTTCATGATTTATTAATGTCGCCACACCCCAGACACTGACTGTCACGGGGCCAAGGCAGCATGCCTGGCTACAGTACAGACAAGAGGGCCTCCTGCACTAAGTTATCAGCTACAGTATATCATTAATTGTTGTTGCTGCTGCTGCTGATGCTATGCTCTAATTCTAATATACCATGTCAGTCTATCAGTCCATCAAGCTCAGTCTCATCTAATCTGACTGGCAGGGGCTCTCCAGGATTTTAAACAGGAGTCTCTCCCAGCCCTATCTGAAGATGCCAGGGATTGAACCTGGGGCCTTCTATATCAAGGCTGCCGGCTCCTGGGGGCCGAGGCACTATGGCCCCCAACTTTGTTTTAGGGAGGCAGGCCCCCTCAATGTTCATAGGGCCCCATGTGCGGTGTTAGGATGTTGCGTCAGGCCCCCTCAATCCTCCACGGAAGGTAGTACCTCTGTTCTACATGCAAAGCAAATGCCCTGCCACTTTTCTACAGTCCAGCATTTCTCATAGGATGTTGCTTTATATAACCATCTCAAATCCCTTGGCTGTATTGCTGTTGGTGACATTTGCTATTTCAGTTTTCATTATGCAAGGGCAACACCTGCAACATACACGTATGGCCCATTCATAATACTTTTAGCAAAAATGCTTTCCCAGAAAGAATCATTGGGTGCTATAGTCTACCCCTCACAAAGCTAATATTCCCAACATCCCTAATGAACTACAGTTCCCATGATTCTTTGGGTGGAAGCCATCAGTTCTAAATGTACGGTGTGTTTGTGACCACAGTTACTTTGAGACACTTCAGTGCAAAAAGTGACCTATAATCATAACATGACCATCTAGCTCAGTACTGACTCCACTGACCGAGAATCATGGAATCATAGAATGGTAGAACTGTAGAGTTGTAAGGGACCCTGAGGGTCATCTAGTCCAACCCCCTGAAATGCATCCAACTAAAGCATCCATGACAGGTGGCCATCCAACCTCTGCTTTAAAACCTCCAAGGAAGGAGAGGCCACCACCTTCCAAGGTAGTGCATTGTACTGTCAAACACCTCTTACTGTCAATTCCTAATATTAAGTTGGAATCCCTTCAGCTCCATTCCTGAAAACAAGCTTGCTGCATCTTCCAAGTGACAGCCCTTCAGATATTTGAAGATGGGGGACCCAGGTGGCGCTGTGGGTTAAACCACAGAGCCTAGGGCTTGCCGATCAGAAGGTCGGCAGTTCGAATCCTGCGACAGGGTGAGCTCCCGTTGCTCGGTCCCTGCTCCTGCCCACCTAGCAGTTCGAAAGCACGTCAAAGTGCAAGTAGATAAATAGGTACCGCTCTGGCGGGAAGGTAAACAGCATTTCTGTGCGCTGCTCTGGTTCGCCAGAAGCGGCTTATTCATGCTGGCCACATGACCTGGAAGCTGTACGCCGGCTCCCTCGGCCAATAATGCGAGATGAGCATGCAACCGCAGAGTCGGTCACGACTGGAGCTAATGGCCAGGGGTCCCTTTACCTTTATCAGACTACTGCTCAAACTTCTCCAGGCTACACATACCGAGCTCCCTCAACCATTCCCCCAAAGCCTCACTTTCCTTGGTTTCAGACAGATGTTTCCCCCAATCCTCTCTGTAGATATTGGGGGTTGAACCTGGGTCCTTCTGAATGCAAAGGACTGAGATTTGGTCCCCTTTCAAACAGCAACTCTACATGCTGGTGCACAAGTTGGTGTGCATGTGTGTTGTGATAGGTGAAACTTACATTTCGTCTGTCATCAGCTTGTAGTGAAGAACAGTGCAGCCAACAATGAGCAAAATCAGGAGCACCAAGAATACACACATCACAGCAACCAGCAGGTCTTGCTTCAGTCTCTGCTTTTCCATGGAGTCTTCTTCCAAATAGTTGTTTAAAGGAGAGGTACTGTATTAGTTCAAATTATCACCTGTATCCTGCCCTGCCCTGTTCCATCCTCCAAGGCACCCTTGCCGTCTAGGAAGAATCTGAGCCCATTTTGTATCTTTCCTAAATAAATTTCTTAGTTGGATTTTTTGGGATGTACCTAGGACCCTTGTACCTAAGGAACCGCCTCTCCTGCCCCGTGTAGGACCTTAAGGTCCTCAAACAAAAACATTTTAGAGGTCCCGAGCCATAAGGATGCTAGGCTGGCCGCAACTAGGGCCAGGGCCTTCTCAGTACTGGCCCCAACTTGGTGGAATGGTCTGTCAGAAGAGACTAGGGCCCTGCTGGATCTGGCATCTTTCCGCAGGGCCTGCAAGACGGAGCTGTTCCGCCTGGCCTTTGGGTTGGTTTTAGTTTAACCCTGTTTCATTCCTTTATGGTTTGATTGGTGGGCTACTTAAAGATGAGGCTGCATTTTAAATTTTAAATCGTATTTTAACTTACATTTTAATTGATTGTTTTGTATGTTTTGTTGTGATTTTATGGGTGTTAGCCGCTCTGAGCCCGGTCTTGGCTGGGAAGGGCGGGGTATAAATAGAAATGTAATATTATTATTATTATTATTATTATTATTATTATTATTATTATTATTATTATTTAGGAACAGAGGAAGATGTAGTATACAGAGTCAGACCATAGGTCAGGCAAAGGCAAACTCGGCCCTCCAGATGTTTTGGGACTACAACTCCTATCATCCCTGACCACTGGTCCTGTTAGCTAAGGGTGATGGGAGTTGTAGTCCCAAAACATCTGGAGGGCCGAGATTGCCTATGCCTGCCATAGGTCTATCAAGCTCAGCTTTGTCTACATTGACTAGCGGCTGCTTTCCTGGGTTTCAAACTTGGGTTCCCAGCTGTTGATGGGACTACAACTCCCATCATCCCTGATCACTGGTCCAGCTAGCTAGCGATGATGGGCATTGTAGTCCAACAACAGCCAAGGACCCAATTTGATAAACACTGCCTATGTGAAGATGCTGGGGACCTGAACATAGGAAGCTGCCATCTACCAAGTCAGACCTTTTGGTCCATTTAGACCAGTATTCTCTTTGGACTATACAGTAACATCTCCTTGACCACTGGTCATGCTGGCTGCTGGGGTTGCTGAGAACTGGAGTTCAACAAGATCCAGAGGTCCACTGGCTCCCTGCCCCTGCCTTAGTGAGTCACAGCTAGGGATGGGGCAGAAACGTGATTCAGCTCCCACTTAAAGGCGAACCTACCTACGGTAATTCACACTTCCCGTAACAATATGTGACCCAAAACACAGGTGGAATCTAGACACATATAAAAAATGCTTTAAAAAAAAGTTTTTAAAAGTATATTGAATTTGCCACCATCGCCACCTAGTGTCACATTTGTATAATGCACTTTATAACACACTTAAAATGTTTTATTTGCAGCCAGGGTGGATTTGATTTAAATCAAATTGATTTAAATCACGATTTAAATCACGATTTAAATCACTAGTCAGTAAGGCTTGATTTAAATCACTAGTCAGTAAGACTTGATTTAAAAAAAATTTTTTTTACAGAAAGACTCATTCTTGCTGGTATAATCTTAATATTTACAACCATATGAAGGTTTCATTTTTGGAATAATAAATTTTCAGAGTAGTTTTTACAGTTATATCAAAAATTACTGATTTGGTTATACTACTAGAAATACATAGACAGATAATTATGAAATTATGGTGAGGTTTAATAAGTTAACTGTTTATATTTGGACAACTTTTCTGCTGCACTTTATTGGAAGGAGAAAAATAATCATTTCCTTAATAACCATTTAAACAATTTATTTAACTAAAACAATAACATGATAGCATATGTATCCATGTTTGTTAACTGATGTGGTTAAACATTTTTTAAAAAAACTTAGACTGAGTTTTAGCACACTTGATAAACTTAAAACAAATCCTTATTTCCTGATGAATAGCCTTTGGACTACAATGTAACTTAAATAGAAGACTATATTTAGAAAGATTTTTCCTCCAAAAGCATTTTATTTTAAAAATCCAATTTAAATCAAAAAAATCCGATTTAAATAAAAAAAAAATCTGATTTTTTAATATATATTTTTTAAAAGAATCATTGATTTTTATCCACCCTGTTTGAAGCTGTATAGCTGAGTCCCCAGCCTTTCCCCAAACTGAAATACAGCTAACCTTTTGAAATCTGCGCTCCTCAAACTTCATGGTGCAATTCTCCAACCAAACATTGCTTACAAAAGTGAAGACAGTGTGCATGTACAGTGGAACCTCGGTTTTCAAGCGTTTCGGAAGCCGAACAATTCGGAACCCAAACGCCGAAAATCCGGAAATGACGCCCCAGGCAGCTAAGTGGCTCCGTTCGCCACTGTGCGCATCAAGGGTTAAGAGCTACCTTTGTGAGAGGATGCAGTGTTTTCTCTTTCTCTTTCTCTATTTCTGTTTTTATTTAGATTAGTTCATTTTATCTTGTATTAAGAAAAGCTTTAATGGTGGGGGGGGGTAAGAAAAATTGACTTGATTTTTCCACCCCCAGTTGCAGTTCTGAAAAGACATGACTGCAGAACATTCACTACACTAAATTCTGCATTTTAGGAGGGTGATGAAATCTTTAAGATCCCCCACCTCTTTAATCACTTTTATCTTTCTGCTGTGCCGATGCATTTTAAACTGACTCAGCAATTTAGCACGCCTCTCATCATGTCACTGTTTTAATGATTGAATCAATTTACTGTGCTGCCTTAATCCCATTATCTGCGTCTATGTTTGCAGTCTGGAACAGGCCCTCCTGCAGGCTGAAAGGAAGGGGTAGGTGCTTGTCTAAAATAATATAAAATAAAGGCAGTAACTTTACGTGGGGTTCCCTAGGCACACCCCACTCCCAAACAGCAAGTTTTCCAATTGCATCCATGCCCCTCTAGCTTCAGCAACAGCCATGTTAGGTGTCCCCACACCATTCAATGCACCCCCATGTTCCTTTGGCATGGGGAAAGTCAAAACACTTTACCTTGGGGTCAAAACAGAATAGGTTTGTAGGGTTAGACGCAGAGCACCTAAGAGGCTCTCACGTGCTACTGTGCCTTAAGAAAGGTCTCCCTTGAGGTGATGGCTGGGGTTCCATTTAGAACTGGTGGGGCTATTAAAATACAGCAGTTATACTGTATATGATTTAATAGCCCACCAGTGGTCACTTGTTTCCCTTCTCAATTCAGGGTGCTCCACATTCCTGACTGAAGCCCTAAGCAAGTTAAGTCCCAAATATCTCAAAAACCATCTCTGTGCCTTTAGGTCCTCTTGGGTGTTAAGACTGACAAAGCAGGGGTCCTCTTGGTAGTTCCACCACCCTCAGAAGTTTGGGGTGGGGGTGTCCCAGGAGTGAATATCCTCTGTGGCAGCCCCTAAGCTGGTGAATTCCCCTCTGGCTGTACAGCTTTTACCAAATACTGAAGTTACACCTATCCACCCTGGCCTTTGACCATTTAAGGTGTCTTGTTGGAGACACCTGAAATTTTGCTGGAATCACACTGTACTGCTCCATTTGGAAAGGTTTGGTGCCTCTTGCCATTGAAATATTTTTTATCTGCTATTAAATAGTTGTATGTATTGTATTGTTATAACCCATTCTGGGACCTTATGGTGAAGGGCGGGTGAGAAATCTTATAAAGGTAGGTAGGTAGGTAGGTAGGTAGGTAGGTAGGTAGGTAGGTAGGTAAGTAAGTAAGTAAGTAAGTAAAGCATGCATTCATCCCTCACGGGTACCCTACCTTGGCACAAGTGTGGCCCTATAAAGATGGAGAACAATAGGAATGTATGGGAAAAGCTGTTCATTGTTTCTTTAGTCATTGTCTTTTCCCCATGCTGCCTGCATATTATTCTGACCTGCCACGGAACCACGTGACACCCCCAGCATTCCTAACAACATTCTGACAGCATAATCTATTCCAGTGCTAGGGTGGGGTATGTGGCCAAGTGGGTGAGTCCATAAGGTCTTGTTGGATCCATCTAGGTCTATCTGGCTTGGCCCAATGGTTCATCTGGTCTGCTATCCTGCTTTGCAGAAGCTAATCAGATGCCTCCAGGAAGCCCACAAGTCAAGGCTTGAAGGCAACAGCCCAGTCCTCCTCTCATTGCTTACAGCAGTGATGGCCAAACTTGGCCCTCCAGCTGTTTTGGGACTACAGTTCCCACCATCCCTGACCACTGGTCCTGTTAGCTAGGGATGATGGGAGATGTAGTCCCAAAACAGCTGGAGGGCCAAGTTTGGCCATCACTGGCTTACAGGAAGGGCCATATAGCACAGTGGTATAGTTTATGCTTTGCACACAGAATGTCCAAGGGTCAATCCCCAGGATATCCAGGTAGAGAGATAGGGATGTCCCTTGCCTGAAACCTTGGAGATCCATCGCTAATCAGTGTGAGCAGTATTGTGGTGGACGGACCAATGATTTGGCTCAATGTAAGGCAGCTTATATGCATTACGTCACCAAACATTTAGCCATCACAGCTGATAGGCACTGAAGGTTCTCATCTGCTCTTTCTCAGATTTCTCAAATCCCATTTTAAAATAAAGATCACCATAGCTAGTGACCATCACCATGGATGTCTGTTGTTGGGTGGGAGCTTAGATTACTGAAATACATTGTATGTTGGGCTGCCGTTCAAGACTGTTCAGCAACTGTGGTTAGTACAGAAGATGGCTGCTAGAATATTAAATGGGATCAGACCACTTCCAGGCCAAATTCAAGTTATAACCTTCAAAGCTTAGTATATATTATTAACACTGGCCAGACTTATATGAATACTGTAACTTGTAAATTCACCTTTATGAGCTTGGCAAAAAATAAAAAAAATAAAAAGGGGTGTGTGTGGAGGAAACACAGAGGGCATCGGGGAAAAAGTCCTACCCTCCATTGCACCCAATGTGTTTTGATTGTATATGTTTTGAATGTGTATATGCAATTTTGGCTTAGGCGCAATCCCTGAAACATAGCTTTCACATAATTTGCAGCCTTGCTGTACGATAAACACTTCAGGTGCTGAAAATATTAAGTCACAAATATTAATCTCCTTTATAAGAATGCAAGCAGCACACAATTTCTGGATACAAATAATATTCATGGTATCAGAAATTACAGGGGAAAGGGTGGAATTAAGCCCTATGTTGATCATGTTTAACTGGATCAAAACTAGCATACCAAATGGTATGAAATCTTTAATAGCAAGTTTAGTGATTCTCAGCAAGAAGCAAACTGGCATGTGATTATGGAAAACTCACAACCTGTGGCCACTTGGGAACGACTGTGGAAGTGCTTATATCTCACAGAGGTGGAGAGACTAACAGATCTGGTACTCAGGAGAAATGGTAACATCTATAATAATATATTCATCGATAAGTGGGTGTGTTTGGAAATTACTGCAATCAGCACTATATAGATTTGCAGCTCTCTTGGAATATATTTATGCAACGTGTCAATATTTCTTGCTTTAAAACCCTATATATGTGTGTGGGGGGTTGAGTATACCTTCATGTTTCCTTCGTCCACTTGTTAAGGAAAATCCAAAAGGTTTATTTCTCAATTCGCCTCTGTACAATGAAATAATGTCTGTTTAAGCTCACATAATGAATTCATCTGCATGCCACATTAAACCAGGGGTAACCAATGCTGTGCCAGATGTTGCTGGACTCCAACTCCCATCAACCCACAATATCTAGAGGGCTCCATGCTGAGTATCCTTGATTTAAAGCATAAAAAGGTAAAGGTAAAGGGACCCCTGACCATTAGGTCCAGTCGCGAACGACATTGGGGTTGTGGCGCTCATCTCGCTTTATTGGTCGAGGGAGCCAGCGTACAGCTTCCAGATCATGTGGCCAGCATGACTAAGCTGCTTCTGGCGAACCAGAGCAGCGCATGGAAACGCTGTTTACCTTCCATCTGGAGCGGTACCTATTTATCTACTTGCACTTTGATGTGCTTTCGAACTGCTAGGTTGGCAGGAGCAGGGACCGAGCAATGGGAGCTCACCCCGTCACGGGGATTCAAACCGCCGACCTTCTGATCGGCAAGCTCTAGGCTCTGTGGTTTAGACCACAGCGCCACCTGTGTCCCTTGATTTAAAGCATTGTTGTTGTTGTTTAGTCGTTTAGTTGTGTCCGACTCTTCGTGACCCCATGGACCAGAGCACGCCAGGCACTCCTGTCTTCCACTGCCTCCCGCAGTTTGGTCAGACTCATGTTGGTAGCTTCGAGAACACTGTCCAACCATCTCGTCCTCTGTCGTCCCCTTCTCCTTGTGCCCTCAATCTTTCCCAACATCAGGGAATTTAAAGCATAGTTAACTATAAACTATGGTTTGCAGGTGAACATGCAACATACTGGGTGTGCAGACTCCTAAAATTATGGGCACATTGTTTCCCTTAAACCGCCCCCATCTTTGTGCCATGGTGCTGGGAGCTACACCACAGTTTGGCTTATCCGAACCCATGCTTGTTTAAAATGATGTGTGAAGCACGCCGTTGAAATGTACAAAAACTAATTAAAATCAGCTACTAATTGAAATGGCTGCTCACCCTGATGGCTATGCTCTTCCTCTGCTTTCAGAGGTCTTATGTTTGTGATTCTGGCTGGGAATCACAAGTGGGAAGATTGTGGTTGGCTTCGGGTCCTATTTGAGGCTTCCTACCAGAACATCTGGTCGGTCACTGTGAGAACAGGATGCTGGACTAGATGGACCAGTTGCCTGTTCCAGCATGGCTCTTCTTATGTTCTCATGGCTCAAGACTGTGATCTCGGGAGGGTCACTTCCTTCCCATATGTACCCTAGAACTGATATTGTGAATGGAGGCCAACTTCCTAGGCCCTCACAGTGGTCAAGGATGGATGGAGGTTGTAGGACAGAAGAATTTGAAAGACCACAGATTTGCCACCCTTGCTTGATCATCTCCCCACTCCTCATAGGGAAGGTGCACCAGCACCCTGATCATTTGGGCTGCCTTTTTTATGGGGGTAGAAATCTATTTGGGATGATAATTATTCAATGTCTCAATGAACTGACTTATTTATACATGCAGTGCTTTGTCAGCAACATCTGATGCTTAATTTGCCCATTCATTTTGCGTTGAGAAGTTTCAGTAGAATTTTGGATCACTTTGACGGTTCCAGTTTAAAAACTTATTACCCTTTATTACTTATTAAAGACCTGAACATTGCTCTGCAACTCCAGGGACTATGCAAATTTACTCCAGTGTTGTTCTGGTTGTTGTTCTGTGTTGTGTTGTGTTGTTTTTTAAAAAATGCAACACCCAAGCAAACGTAGATCCTCAGGAATTTTAGCAGATGTCTGGAGAAGCTACGTTCTGCAATTCACACAGTGATTAGCATTCTCTCTCCTTTAAGGATAAGATGATTTTGTGTACTCCTGTTTAAAACCCAATTAAACTTTTGACCTTCACAACATTCCATCCATTGGTTAATTGTGCACTGTGTTAAAAAGAAAAAAAGTGCTGGAGTCCTGCTTTTGTTTGCACCTGTGAATTTTCCAGGGGGGTCCCCCTCCAGGTCGTGTATAATGAGAGTTTCCTATTCCATCCCACTTAACCCAACCTCCTCCTCATCTCCTTTTCAATAGGAGAAGGAGAGAAGACCTTTAATCCTTTTGGTTCTTCTCATGTGGTGAACTCCCTAGATTCCTGCTTGGAATTGCTACTTCTATATTCTCTATGGATTTTCTAGCTATGCTTCACCTTTGGAGATGGGGTAGCTATAATTCTCCCTTGTCCTTAAGATATCAGTGCTCCCAGAAACCTAAGCACCAATACTCTGGACTTGGTGCAAAGTTGTAACATTGGGCACACATACCCCTGGTCCACCTGCACACTCACCCCACCCCCCAAAAAAGACTTGGTCAGTATTGGGGGGGGAACAAGCAGGGGATCACTTGGTGTCCTCTTGGCCCCCCCTCCTCTCCTGCTTCTGATCCTCGACTTCTGTCTGCCACAGACTCTCCCAGCTCACCATGCCCTGTTACCTCCTCAGCTTCCAGCACCTCTTCTTCCCAGTCTTCTCCCTCTGACCATTCATCGTTGTCCCACCACCACTTCCTGGGCTCTGGGGTTCCCCAGCTGGTTTCCAGGGGTGGAGCAATGGGGGAGCGTTGGGGGCAGTCCGCCCCGGGTGCCACCATGAAGGGGGGGTGACACTCAGCGCCACCCCCCGCGACTCCCAAGCAAAGCCCCGCCGCTCGGCACTCCGTCCATGTGGTGGTAGCTTGTAAGGTTGCCGCTCGCGGCTGGCAGCCTGGACAGGCTGCGCATGTGCGGAATGTCTCACATGTGCAGTCCGTGCGGGATGCCGCAGTTGCGCAGTCCGTCTGGGCTGCCAGCCACAAGTGGCGCATGGACGGGGCAGCCTTACATGCGCTGTTTGCACGCGGCAGCTTTATGAGTTGCCACTCGCTCGGCGGCTCGTAAGGTTGCCACGGGAGCAGTAGTGCCAGCACGGATGGACTGTGCATGTGCGGTATCCCGCACATGCACCGTTCGTCCTGACATGTGCATCGTGATGTCACGACGCATGGCACATGTGTCAGGATGCATGCGTGCTGCGGAGCGATGCCCCGCCCCTGGGAGGTGCCTCTGCGTCTGCCACCCCGGGCAGCCAAGCGCTCTGTTCGCCACTGCTAGTTTGCCACCATTCCTCTGCGTCCAACAGGTCTGTGACATCTGATCACAGTCTTCCTTGCTAGGGTGTCATGTATTGCATTTCTATATAAATTATAGTATTTTTTTTCTCAGTTCACATCAATGCATATAAAATAGCATGTGCCTTGGAGGAAAGGCAAGAAACAAACATCAACAACAGATGAATTAGTAAATTAGAACGGTCGTTACTTTTGCTGGAGTAGCCACAGTTGTGCACACTGAAATTTAGGTTTGTGCAATTAAAGTGGATTAAGGCACTCAGATGCGTTAGTAACACAAAACTATGTGTTTATTTGTTTTGTTTTTTGCAGGTAGGAAAGTGACAGGGGGATGTATTAAAAAAAAGGTGAGATGAACAAATGAGATGTATAATATGCAAGAAACAAATCACTATGACTTATTGTTGTATAACCTCCCCACAAATAAATCAGAACAAATGCTTGATAAAGACAGGGCATAGTCTAACCTCCACATAAGATTTGTGCAAGCAAATCAGGATGGATGCTCAATAAACAGGTTGTCTGGTGGAGCCCCTAGTTACTAATTCTGTCATCAGAGCACGCTGAGTGATCACAAACACCCCGTTGCCTCTGGTGGCCACTAGGTGGAGGCAGCCTCCGTTGAACTGAGAAAAAGTTGCATTCTTTTTTTTAAAGCAACCTAATCTGAAGTATGTTTGGTCAGAAGAGATCCAATAGGATTTATTTGCTGGTTATTTGTTTTAGGGTGACATTTTTAGAATTTCTGAAATCTCACTGCTCATTTAATTGAATATAGGAGAAAATATCTACCTGGTCCAGCACCCTCCTTCTCAACAGTGGCTAACCATAAGTTTACAATGAAGTCCCCAGGTGGGGCATGGTGACAGTTGCCCCCCTTTTAACTGTTGCCTCCACCAGCAATAGACTGTTTCTCAATGTGGAGGTTCTAATTGGCTACTGTGGTAGCCAATGATAGAAGTCATCTCCTGCATAAGTTTGTTTCTTTCCCTTTGGAGGCAGTCGGCTTTCCTTCGCTGGAAGTTTCTATACGGAGCTTGGATGGTCGTTTGTCATGGATGCTTTAGCTGAGATTCCTGCATTGCAGGGGCCTGTGCTGGGTGCCTATGGGAACCCCTCCAACCCTACAAATCATTGATTCTATTATTCTTTGGAAGTTACCTAAGTGGTCATCGCTCCATGTTGTGGCAGTGAGTTCCACAAGTTTAATTGTGTGAAGGAGTTCCTTTTGTTCTTCTTGAATCTACTGACCACCAGTTACATCATCATAACCATCACCATCACCATCATTTATTATTTATACCCCGCCCATCTGGCTGGGTTTCCCCAGGCTCTCTAGGTGGCTCCCAACAGAATATTATAAATGCAATAAAACATCAAACATTAAAAACTTCCCTGAACAGGGCTACCTTCAGATGTCTTCTAAAAGTCAGATAGTTGTTTTTCTTTTTGACATCTGCTGGGAGGGCGTTCCACAGGGCGGGCGGCACTACCGAGAAGGCCCTCTGCCTGGTTCCCTGTAACCTCACTTCTCGCAATGAGGGAATCACCAGAAGGCCCTCAGCGATGGATCTCAGTGTCCGGGCTGGATGGTGGGGGTGGAGACGCTCCTTCATGTATACTGGACCGAAGCCATTTAGGGCTTTAAACACTTTGAATTGTGCTCGGAAACGTATTGGGAGCCAACATAGGTCTTTTAGGACCGGTGTTGTATGGTCTCGGTCAGGGCCGGCGCTTCCATTCAGGCGAACTAGGCAACTGCCTAGGGCGCCAAAATGGAGGGGGCGCGGGCCAGCCTGCCCCCCGCCCCCGCCCCAACCAGCGGTGGAGCAAGCAGGTTGGGGCGAAAACCGCGGCGGCGAGGGCGCCAAAATGGAGGGGGTGCTGGCCAGCTTGCCCCTCGCCCCCCGCCGCTGCTCGGTGCCGCCCCAACCAGCGGCGAAAACCGCGGCGGCAAGGGGCGCCCGGCCGGCAGGAGGCGGGGCACCGTACGTCATGCGCAATGACGTCACGTGGCCCGCCCCCTCGCCTAGGGCGCAAAAATTGCCAGCACCGGTCCTGGTCTCGGTGGCCACTCCCAGTCACCAATCTAGCTGGTGACCTAAAGCTCCAATGTTATGGGAAAGAGAGGAAGTGTTCTCCATTTTCTGTAACACATGAATGTGAAAGGAGCCTGATTGATCAGACTAGTGTCCCATCTAGTTCAGTATCCTGTTCTCACAGTGGCCAATCAGATGTGAGAAACCCACAAGCAGGACCGAGTGCAACAGCGCTCTCCCCACTTGTTATTCTCAGCGATTGGTATTAAGAACATGAGCACAGCTGGATCAGACCAATGACCCATCCAATCCAACACCCTCTTCTCCCAGTGGCCAGTCAGGTGCCTGAATGGGAAGCCTACAAGCAGGACCAGGAAGCACTCTCTGGAGCAGAAATGAGGAACATGTGCCACAGGAATTTATGCTGTGAGGAATGGCAGGAGCTATGTTTCTGTCGGGGTGACGCTTTACTGCAGGGCTGGGGAGCCTGCATTCCTTCAGATTTTGTTCCGACTCAACGTCCCATGAGTCCCAGCCAGCATGGTCGCTAGAATGATGGGAGTTGGGAGTGCAACATCTGGTGGGTTGGTGGTTCTTTATCACTGCAAATTGAGTATGCGGTGGTGCTGTGGGTTAAACCACAGAGCCTAGGGCTTGCCGATCAGAAGGTTGGCGGTTCGAATCCCCGTGATGGGGTGAGCTCCCATTGCTCGGTCCCTGCTCCTGCCAATCTAGCAGTTCAAAAGCACGTCAAAGTGCAAGTAGATAAATAGGTACCGCTCCGGCGGGAAGGTAAATGGTGTTTCCATGCGCTGCTCTGGTTCACCAGAAGCAGCTTAGTCATGCTGGCCACATGACCTGGAAGCTGTACGCCGGCTCCCTCAGCCAATAAAGCGAGATGAGCGCAGCAACCCCAGAGTCGTCCGCGACTGGACCAAATGGTCAGGGGTCCCTTTACCTTTACCTTTACGTGCAAGTTTTAGCAAGGCCCACCCTTAAATACATTTGAAGCTAAAAGTCTCATTGTAGGGTTGGCGAGGCACAAGTTCAAACCTTCACGCTGACAGGGTTGACTTCCCCCTGATCGCCTCCCTCCCCTATGGCATTGTGTGGCGGCACAGGTTGGAGGGACCATGCAATTCTGAAATTCAAGCTCTCCCCAAAGCATGAGCATCTGATGTAGTTCTGAATTGTATGTTGTTTTATATGTTACTCTGATGTTGTTCACCACTTAGGTAATTTCGTTTCATTCGGATTCCTTGGTGGAAAGGCAGAATAGGTATGCAACACTTAAACAAAGGCAACGGTGTGTATTTTTAAAGACATCCACTGGGGTGGTCTTAAACCTCACAAAAAAACCAAAACAAAAACCCATGAGAGAATCATTAAACTTATTAAGCGGTATATAAATTTAATAAACACACAGTGTATGTATGCTGTCTTGGGTTCCTTGGTGGAAATGTAGAACATAAATGCAACAATTAAATAAAGAGATACTGTGTATTTTAAAAGCATTCATTGTGATGATGCCATTAGGCAGAGATGAAACTGCCATCCTTTTTGCAAGGAAATATATTTGTGCTTTTGATGCGCATGCCTAAGCCCGTTAAAAACAAATCACTCCGTTCGCGGAAAAAGGTGCAGAAACTCTTAAAAGTTGATTCGGCGAGTTCGGAGGCGAAACCATACCAATTTGCGCCGCAGCGGCAAGAGAAAGGCGGTCGCTTATTGCTTTGCATTCAGAAGATCCCAGGCTTCTCTAGGTAGGGCTGGGTATGTCCCCTGTCTGAAATGCTAGCGAGCCCACGGCCCGTCAGTGTGCTGCTGAGTTAGGCGCAATGGTGACTCGCCCGTCCTGTTCTGTTTGGGGTGTGCCCGAAGTTGGCCTAGCCAACCTCCACGCCAACTTCCCCTTGCTGCGGCGGGCCGAGGACGAGGAGGAGCAACAGGCCGGCGCTTGCTAGCCTCGCTCCCCCTTCTCCTACCACCCCGGACATCGGGCAAATATACTACACCTCCCAAGCTGCTCTCCGGACCCAATGGGTGGAGAGAAGCCGAAGGTTCCGCCCCTGGGGCGGCTGCGAAAACAGCGGGGCGGAGGGGTGGGAGGAGAAAAAGAAGAAGTGGAGCCTCCGGGCGAAAGCGAGAAAGTGGCCCGTAGCGGGGTAGGAAAGCAGGAAGGGCCGCTGGGCTCTCCGCGGCCATCGACAAGGTAGCGTTGCCACGTGCGCTTGGGCGAGGCGGGCGCGCGGGGAGCGCTCTGCGCTTGGAGAAGTCGTGAGCCTAGCGCTGAGCCTCGGTTTCTCGGTCTCCCGCCGCTTCTCGGGCCTCAGGGGCGGGGAGGACTGTTGCTGCCTCCGCCTCCGCTGCAGGGGAAGAGGAGGTTGCATCCAGCAGTCTGGGTTTCCCGCCGCAGCTTCCCCCTTGCTGGCAGCCGGCCTGTCTGCCTTGGCTATTGTTCCCCTGCCTGCAGCCTCCTTTTTATTATTATTATTATTCTCACCATAGCGCGGCATGCTGCCCAGATCTTGCCTCCGGCCAGCCTGACAGAGCCGAGGAGTGTTGGCGAAGCTCGGGACTCGCCCCCATATCCGGGGCTGCTCTCTGGGAGGAAGAGAGGGAGAGCCCCACCGTGGGCTGTTGCTGCGGTTGGTGCCACGACTGGAAGAGGAAGAGGAGCGATGCAGCTGAGCGGCAGAGCGGCGCGCCGGTGACCGCGGGGCTGGGGGGACGGCGAGCGGAGGCTGGGGGCGCCTCTCCGCTCGCCGCAGCGTCCCCACTGACCCCGAGGCTTGGGGACCCGTGCAGAGGGGCTCAGTGCGTGTGCCAGTCGGCTCTAAGAAACCAGGAGTACCCCACTACCACCACCCCACTGCACCCCTCTCTCCAAGGCGCTGCGGCAGTCCAGCTATGCTTCGCAGGCAGATCAATCGCTTCGTAAGTACCTCTGTGCCACCCTAATTTTTGGGGTGGGTGGGGAGGTCCGTATGAGATGGATGCTCAGTGCTTCCCCTCCCTCCCGTGTGCCCGAATGCTTGCACGCCTGCAGATGCTTGCGGAATGATGGGGGGTGGGGGTGACCTGTCTTCTGCTCCCCTCTAGTTCCCCAAGTGCATCCGTTCTCACGACTATCCCAAGGCCTAAAGCATCAACTCTCTCCCCGCCACCCCCCCCCTCAATCTATCCACCTTGTTGTTTTCGCAATCTGCCGCCGCTGCCACACTGCTTCTTACCTACCTTAGTGTTATTTTTAAAGCTCAGCAAGTTGGCTGAGACTCACAGGTAAAGGAACCGTCTCCCCAGGGTACCCGCTGCACAAAGGGTGGGCGGAAAGATGGCGTTTGATTGGCCGCTTTGATCACTTTTCATCCTTTTGTTCTTTCTAAGTAGGGGAAGCACATGCAGAGGATTTGCAGATTGGCTTTGAATCCCTAGAGGCTTCCCCTTGTATTTTTTTTTTAAAGGATGCCTGGGGGGGGGATTTTGTGGGTTGGAGACACCGTTTCTCCTTTTCTCTTGGTAATACAACTCAAGAGGGCATGGGAAGAATGGGTCACCCAAGGAATGGGGAGCAGATTCAGGACAAGCTGGAGGATGAACTAATTCCCTGCCCCAGGATTCATTTGGTTAGTTTTTACATTTATATCCCACCTTCCCTCCAATGAGTTCAATTGGAGCCCTGTGAGGTAGGTTAGACTGAGAGTGAGTGACTGGCCCAAGGTCACCCAGTAAGCTTAATGGCTGAGTGGAGATTTGAACCCTGGTCTCCCAGGCCCTGGCCGAGGACTCTAACCACTACACTGGTGATGACCACTGCCTAAGGTTGATGCCCACACTTCGCAGCCGAAATATATTTATTGTGGCGTTTGTATATCCCACCTTCCCTCCGAGGAGTTCCACATCCCTATTTTAGCCTCAGATCAGCCCTGTGAGGTAGGCCAGGATGAGAGACTTCAAAACAGCCCAAGGTTACCCATTGGGCTACGTGGCTGAGAATGGATTTGAACCTGCGCCCTTGACTGGGTCTCCCAACACTGGGTTGGGAGAATAGCTCAACCCAGGAGACAACTCCGTTGGTTAGAGCATGGTTGGTTAGAGCATTGGATAACGCCAAGGTTGCAGGTTCGATCCCTGTATGGGACGACTGCATATTCCTGCATTGCAGGGGGTTGGACTAGATGATCCTCAGGGTCTCTTCCAACTCTAAAATTCTATATGATTCCATGAGACTGTGTATCCTCACACTACACGGGGGAATACAAATTTGACTGAACCCCTGCGTTAAGGGGGTGGGGAGAGAAAAGCAGTGTTCTGCAAATAGAAGATTAGCTCACCAGGGTGAAAGGTTCCAGTGCAGCTCATGATTCTAGGTTTCTATCAGCAGGGAGTTTTTAATGGAGGGCAGCATTCCGAAATGCGTTTTTTTTGCCACGTGCTGTTTGAAGGGCTTCAGTCTGTTTTCTGCTGCTTAAGAACTGAAACAAGAAGAGCCCTTGCTGGATCAGGTCCTCTTCTCACAGTGGCTTGCCACATGCTCCCAGGATGGTTGCAAGCAGGATTGTGTGTGAAACAACACGCTCCTCACTGGTGAATCTCAGCTACTAGGATTCAGAGGCAAAACTGCCTCCGGCACTGGAGGTGTGCAGAGCCACTTGCCTTAAGAACATAATAAGAACGCTGCTGGATCAGGCCCATGGCCCAGCTAAGCAGCCTGCTCTCGTCAGCTGCCAGCAAGATGCTTCTCGGAAACTGCCACAAGCAGGTCCTGAGTGTACGTTCCTGCTGTTTTCAACAACTGATACTCGGAAGCATTGCTGCCTGGCCACTGATAACCTACCGGTAATCACCTGTGAATTTTCCTAATTGTCTTCTAAAGCAGTCCCAAGTGTGTGGCCACCTCTGCCTCCTGTGAGAGAGAGCTCTGTAGTTTAGCTGTACGCTGCATAAAGAAGAACTTTATTTTCTCGTCCTGAATCTTGATGCGTTCAGCATACAACTGACCAGGCTTCTCAGATGGTAATGGGCAGGTTTTTGGAGGAGGAGGAGATGTCTTCTGACTGTTAATATGAATTGTTATCTGCAACCTGAATGCTTGGAGGCAAATAAACCCTGGGGTGCCTTGCCCTGGGATAGGGAGTGTTGGACTGGGTGGGCCTATTGAGTTTGAGCTGATAGGCAGGGGTGGTGATAGGGCAGCCTTGGCCACCCTGGTGCCCACCCCCAATGCTTTGGACTACAGCTTCCTTCAGCCGCAGAGACCATGGCTCTATGGCTTGGGGCTGATAGGAGTTATACAGAGGGCATCTGGTTGGTGAAGCCTTATCTAAAGAGTCTGTCTAGTCTAAAGTCTAAAGTCACCTGTCTGCATCCATCCAGCCCACTCTTCTGTGCCCAGCCATGCCCAGCGAGGTGCCCCAGGTTGCTCAGAGGCGGGCACTGGCCCTCTCTTGCTTTTACCTGGTACATACAAATAGATTGCTTCTGTATCTGGAGGTTTTATTTAACTGTAATTGCTAACAGTGGTGCATTTAGGTTTGTCTGCAGCTTGTGTCTTTAATAGGCTGTCCCCTATTGGAAACAGTACATTGGACTTGTCAAACACTTCTGGCCTGCGGGGCCCTTACTGTTCAGCCTCTGATCCATCTTGTGAAATAACACATTTCAGATATGCATGGATCCGTGGTGGTGGTGGTGGTGGTAGCCTTAATCAAGGTCTCTCATTGCAACCTGTTTCCATATGTGTGTTTGCATAGAGCCGCCTACCAGCTAATTTGAGAAAAGGATTTCTTTTTTCCCTCCTTTGGTAGAAAAGAGTTGGCTAAGGAAGGTGACGTTACAAGGTCAAATTGGAAGTGTCCTGGACGTTTTTAGAGCTTACCTTGTACCACTTTTAAAACAGGGAATTGTTTCTTGGAAGCGGTCCTTTGGTGAAAGTTTTTCTGACCCACCTGCTGGGATGCTGCATTGCTGTTGCAGCCCTCTGGGCTATCGGAACACTCCTGAAGTCTTGTGCATTGCAAATCCTTGTATAATACTTGTTTCCCTGCAGTGGATATGGCTTAAGTGTATACCGGTAGTATTGTTCTCGTGCCTTAGCTCAGTGCTCCCGGAGAACATGCTTTGCATGCAGGAGATCCCAGATTTAATCCCAAGCACTTGCAGATCAGGCTTTTCTGTTTGTGACAGGGGATGAATGACATGGGAGTGACTGAGCTGTGGGCATGAGCAACCCTAGTTTATCGTAACTTGAGAATGTGTCCATTAATAAAGGCAAACAGCTCTACCTTGTTCTTGGTATGTGTGTGTATAATGGATGCCTATGGGAAACTCATGAGCAGGGAATATAGAGTGATTGCAACCCCTACTGCTTGACCCCAGCATTTAATTCTTAGAGGTATACTGCCTCTTACCATGTAGCTTTAGTGGTGTATCCTTTATGAATTTGCAACATCCTTTCTTTACAGCTGGCTATAAGGAACTTCAAGACGCAAGTTCCAATGAATACTACTGCTGCTTCGTTCTTTCTTTTTGATTTTTTTTCTTTTTTCTTTCTTTTTGAAAAAAGACAAATATTTATATTAAAACAAAAATCTGTAGATTCCCGAAAGTTTAGAAACTTTAATGTTGGTGGTTGTTTTCGTTTTTTAAAAAAATGCTTGTAAACCTTTTGCACCCTTTCAAATTTTGTTTTCAAGCTCTCAATTCTACGGTTTTGCTCAACCAGCTGTTATATTTTCCGCGTTTCATTTGCCTTCTCTTTAATTGTAGGCATTTTGGAGCGTCACCATTTCCACATTTTCCCCACTGAAAGGTTTTTTTTTTTTTTTTTTTGAGGCAGCCAATACAGTGGTACCTCGGGTTAAGAACTTAATTCGTTCCAGAGGTCCATTCTTAACCTGAGGTACCACTTTAGCTAATGGGGCCTCCCTCTGCTGCTGCGCCGCCAGAGCACATTTTCTGTTCTTATCCTGAAGCAAAGTTCTTAACCCGAGGTACTATTTCTGGGTTAGCAGAGTCTGTAACCTGAAGTGTCTGTAACCCGAGGTACCACCATACATCTGATGATAAAGAAAAATGTGGGTTTTCTGCTTGCACAATAATTTAGAAGAGCTTTTTAGGGAAAAAGAGTGGAGTTCATAGTATGTCATAATTTCTTCTGTGAATTTATGTTTACAGTCCTTTTGCAAAGCAACAACCTGACAGTTTACTTACTTTGTATGGCTTTTTTAATAAAAGAAACTCTTTGGACTCCTCTTGAACTGAAGAGAGAACCAGTGTTGTGTAGTGGTTAGAGTTTTGGACCTGGAAGACCAGAGTTCAAATCCTCAGTCACCCATGAAGCTCCCTGGAGGATCCTGGGCCAATCGCTGCCTCTTAGCCTTACCCACTCTACAGGGTAGTTGTGAGGATGACATGGGGATGCTACCTTGAGCTCCTTGCATCGAAAAGTGGGATAAAAATGCAATGCAATAAATAAATGGCAATATTTGGTCAGCAGGAAGCCGCATCTCCAACAGTTAATAGTTATCTGCATTCTGCAGTCCATTCCATCACTTAGATACTTGGATCCTGACCGGGAGCCTCAGGGCAGCCAAGAACCGCCATGAAATGCCAACAAGACAAAAGTAGCTGTTTTGATTTCCAGGCTGCCAAATCGTGAGCAGCAGCGATACTGCATCAGCAGCCAAGTCCAAATCTAATCACAGAGCATCCTTTTCGAAAGTACTGTTTTGGCCTGATGTCGTAATGTTCAAAAGGAAGAAGGCCAGTTGAGGCCTCTGGGGCAAGGGCACCCATATCCTGGGTGCCACAGATGAGAGGGCCTCATCCCACGTTCACACACTCTTAACAGCTTGAATGGCAAAAGACATGAGGCTTCCTGGGCTCAGTGGCTGCGTAGCCATAAGCCAGGAACATAGGAAGCTCTGTTAAAATGAATCGGACCATTGGTCCATCTAGCTCAGCGTTCTCTGCACTGACTGGCAGCAGCTCTCCAGTGTTCCACAGGTGGGACATTCTGAGACATACCTGGAGATGCTAGAGATTGAACCTGCATGTGAAGCAGATGCTCTGCTGCTGAGTACCGGTAATTGCCCTTCCTCAAGTAATCTAAATGTACCGTTCTCTCAGCCCAGTTCTTCCAGGTTTATTCATTTGGGTAAACAAACCATGAAGGAGGTAGCTTAGCACGACCTCCCACCTTGCAGATGTTGGGCTTGAGCTCATCCAGCCCAATGCAGCATGCCCAGTGCTCAGGGATGATGGGAGTTCTAGTCTACCAACATCCCCAAGTCGGGGAAGGCTGGTTTAGCATGATGGGACTGTTTTCCCCCTAACAAAACAAGATTCATAAGCCAACACCAAGCTGGCTGGTGATCTTGGCTTATTGGGAAGAAACGAACCATGATCCTGAGTTCAGATGTAATGCAAAGATACACACCCTTCCTATTTTCCTTCCAGCTGTGCAAAGGGAGAACTGATGTGAGAGTGATTGGGCTGTGTGCTTGGCCCCTGACACCAATTGTCATTTAGGGATTTTGAAGGTGAAACAACGGGACCTTAATTTGGCCCCTGGAAAAAAATCTGGAGCAATTGGGAGCATACACCCATTGCTTCGCACACCACCATGGTCCTCAGAATGTTCTCAAGAAGGACGTTTAGCCATTGAGGCTGCAGCTTCTGTGCTCAAATGGCTCAGATTTCTTAAAAGCCAACACATGGAACAAAGTGCATTTTGCAAGTAGGGATTCTTCTTTTTGGAGGTTGATGCCTTAACCTCTCTCCTACTTCTCTGAATCCCACCCCCGGCTTCTTTTCTTCAGATCGTTCTCAATTCCTCACTCACTGCCAGTTCTTTCCTACTCCCTTCTGTTGCGTAAATACACAGCAGATGGAAGCTTCCTGGAAAACCATAACTGGCCTCAAACCGACTCCACGATCTGCTTTGCCCTGAGAAGTAAAGAACTGGGGGTGGGGGCCTTCCTTAAAGCAACAGAAGATTTGAGAGCATATCTAGATACCTCTGATATAGAGGAACATAGGAAGCTGCCTAATGCTGAGTTCAGACCAATTGTCCCATCTACCGCACTACTGTCTGCACTGACTGGCATTTGCTCTCCAGGGTTTAAGGGCCCCATCAACGTGGGGTTCCTCAGGGTTCATTTTTATCCCCTGTGCTGTTTAACATCTATGTGAAACTGCTGAGTGGGGTCATCCGGAGTTTTGGAGTATGTTGTCAGCAATATACTGATGGCCCAGAGCTCTCCTTTTTTACATCTGCAGGGTGAGGCAGTGGGCATGTAGCTGGACCGTTGCCTTGCCTTGGTAATGGACTGAGAGAGAGCCAACAGACTGAAACTCAGTCCAGAGATGTCTGAGACACTGTTGGGGGGGGTTTCCCTTGGACCAAATGGCTGGGAGGTTGCCTGCTCTTGATGGGGTTACACTTCCTCTGAAGGAGCAGGTCTGTAGCTTGGGGGTATTCCTGGATCCTTTGCTTTCACTTGAGGCTCAGTTGGACTCTGTGGCATGGAATTCCTTCTGTCAGCATTGGCTGGTGCCCCAGCTGTGCCCTTGCCTAGACAGGAATAGCCTAACTTCTTTTGTTTATGCTCTGTAGGCTAGATTACTGCAACCCGTTATACATGGGGCTGCCTCCGAAGACAGTGTGGAAACTTCAGCTAGTGCAGAACTCAGCGGCCAGGTTGCTCACTGGGTCTGCCTAAATATGTCAACGCCTCCGACCCCCAATATTTTCGGAAACAAAATGGAGGGGGAACCCTGAAAAATTAAAGCAACAGCTTCAGGTTTTCTCACAATTTTTATTACCTAAGCTTTTACATGCAAAGCGCTTTCAACATGCCTAAAAACCTCTGTAAATTATGGGTTGCAAAAAGGGATCTTGAAAGATCTTGCCCAAGCACTTGAGATTGCACTGATGATTTTTCTTCTTCTCCCTCCTCAAACCTTTGGAATCCATAATAGCTAGCAGCTTGAGGAGTTGGGGGAGGAGGGGTAGAACTGCAGAATGTCCTGCCTGGGAGGTCAGAGTCAGGCACAGCTGTTTCTGCACCTGGAGTTTGCACGCCTCGCTGCAGGGTTAATGTATAAGTTTGCCCTTTTGCACGTTGCTCTGGAAGCACCAAAGCACAATCTTTTGCCCCCTCTGCTCTGTCATGGCTGATGGTCAGAGAATGATGGGCTTTGGTGTGTGTCAACATCTGGAGGACCTCAGGTGGCGAGAAAGCTGCAGAGCAGGCTGCTTATAGCACAGTTGCAATACTATGGGTGGGTGGGCTCTGTTCCTCTGCTTTCTGCTCACATGGTATTGACTTGGCAAATTCCTGCAACCACCTTGGTATTTATAGAAACTCATGAAAGGCCTGGGTGGATCCAGATTGTATTCCTGGAGCCTCTCCCTTGCAGCATGCAGAGAGTCCTGATCCTCCTATGCCTTTGGTATGCTGGTGCTTCAGAGATGCAGTAGAACTTTGTGGTGAAATCTTTCTGGACCATACTTCACTCTGTGAACAAGAAAGGAGCCCCCTGACTTAAGTCTTCTCACTTCCAGAATTCTATTTATTTAAGCTCCTGTTGCAAGTGGAAAAGTAGCCTGTTAGCAGTGTGCTGGCTTTCCAGGTGCAGGGTAGTGTGTGTCCAGGGAGCATTCAGACACATTCCCTAATCTTGTGTATTCTGAAGTGCCCCCTGAATGTGTCAGCGTGTTCTTAATCTTTCGGAACCATTGCATAAAAATACTTTGCCCACCCAGTGAGAGCAGGGGCAGTGTGGCCTGCTGGTTAGAGTGCTGCACTAGCACCTAGTGAAGCTTATTGAATGACGTTGGGCCAACCATTGCCTCGCAGCTTAACATACCTCACAAGGCTGTTGTGAGGATTAAATGAGAAGTGAGGAGCACAGGTGGCATATAAATGCAGTAAAATAAATCAAGACCAAAAAAAAGAAATCACAGCAGGGTGAAGTAAATTGGGAGGAGTGAGGAAATAAAGGGAATATGGATTCTCTTTCGGTTTTCATTTATTTTAATGTGGAAATTCCCTATCTGAAAAGTTAGGGGATATTGAACAATAAAATTTGATGCTGAGAGTTGTGTTGCCAGTGAAATTTCAGCTTTCAATTAGGTTTCAGATATGCACATGCTGGGTGCTGGTGAAAAAAAAGCACAGGCAATAATAATAATAATAATAATTATTATTATTATTATTATTTATTTATACCCCGCCCTCCCTGGCCAAAACCAGAAGAGACCTATAGTGAGTGCAATGGTCAAGAAGGAGAGAAGCGAGGGGCAGATGGGGCTCGTCATCAACCTGCAAAAGTAACCCAACTAGGAGAAGGAGAACTCTGACCCTAAGGTCAGGTAGGTAAGGTGACTTCCACAAGATGGAGTAAGGGCCATCAACCTGGATGGCTTCACAGGAGGATTAGACGGATGGGTGGGACTGTAAGTGGCTGCCATCTGCAACGGCTGGGCCCTGCTTCCTTCGTCAGAGGCGGTGTGCTGATGAACCCCAGTTGCTGGGGAGCGCAAGTGGGGAGAATTTCTCTTGTGCTTGGCTCCTGCTTGTGGGCTTCTTCTCACTGATATCTAGTTGGCCACTGTCATAACAGGATGCTGGGCTAGGTATGCCACTGGCTTGATCCAGTGGGGCTCTGCTTGCTTCTTAACTCTGATCAAAGCAGTGGCCTGGATCCTCTGCAGCCCAAAAGCTGAGAGGAAGGCTTGAGCTTGTCACACTGCCCGGAGTTGTCACCGTGGTGAGTGAAATCCAGCGCTCAAAACTCCCATTGTCCTAGGAGCGTTTTTGCAACAGGGAATTTCATTAGCGTGAGCAGTTCCTGAGCTCTGGGAACAGTACTGTGCCTAATATTTCAGATTAAAACTGCCACTGCTGGGACAAAAGGAGGACCTTTTTCTGCTTCTCCACTTCCAGGCACTCTGAGGACTGGAGAAGGGACCCTGATAAGAATATTAGGGGGGCGGGCAGGGGAAGTAGTATAGCTTTGTTTTTTGCAGTCTTCAGGTGAGGACTAGACCATGTGAAAAATGAATATTAGATTTTAGCTGCAGTTTTCATTTTCAGCTTTGTATTCTTGTTATAAAAAAAGTGTGCCTAGACATTCTGTTGTTCCGCCCGTAACCTAGGTTAAGGTGTCATTTAGCTCCTAGCTTTCATATCTCACTTTCTAACACTGGTGAAATCATAGCCTGGTGCCAGGTAAAGACTTTTTCTTCCCAGGCCTCTTATAATCCTGTTGCCTTGCCCCACCTTGGCTTAGATGTGAGCTATTTGTTTGGTTTACCTTTATAATTGTGGCCTGTCTAAATTGGCACTCCCCCAACTGACAAATGAACTGAGGCATGGTTAATCCTTTGCAATCAAGAGTTGTTCATAAATACCTGTACATGTATTAGTGTAAATATGTATATTAAGCAAAATTGCATGCTGGAATGCACATAACATTGGTGCACGGGAATGCGCATGAATTTACATGCTGATGCTTTTAGAAAAGTACATCGTTTGCTGCAAAAATTGAGCGAATGTAAGCTTGGGGAAATGAGAAACCAAAGTGGGCAGGGTTTCAAATGGACTTAGTGGGAGTTGGTTCTTTAGTAGACTTTCACAGGATTGCATTGCGAAAGCTTTTACATTGATTGTTACGTTTTGGAAAGAACCTCAACTTCCAGAACTGAGGGCTGGAATATGCACGTTATAAATTAAATCAGCACTGCCTTAAGCTGGTCCATATGCAGTCAATGTGCGAATCCCATTTGTCTCGGTGCTTAATGAATGCCGTTTTGGTCTTTGACAGCTGTTGAACAGAATCTCACTTCTGACCTAGAGGAGCTATCTAGCTGATCTCATTTGGAGAGCACTTTCTTAATGCGCAGAGATTAGTCAAACCCCTGGATCTGATCTTGGCATAATATTAGGAGTCTGGTTGCATTAGGGAGGATTAGATTGCCATGTAGCTCTGCTGGAAGCTTGGATGTGAGCAGTTTCCTTCTGTCTCCTGGGACAAGAACCGCTTAGCGCGTCCGGGGCTACGTTGTCTAATAGCTTGGAAAGAATGAGCGCCCAGGGTGGCGCCTGGTAGCACAAATGAGATCCCCCCCCCCGCCTAACGGAGCCCTACGCTGTGTTGCCTCTCTGCAGTGACATTGCCTCTTTGCCTCCCCCCCCCCCCGCCGCCACCTTAGCTTCTCTTTGAAGCTAACCTTGAATATCAACGCTGAATGAATACAACCGGCCGGAGGCTCTGTTGCCGCAGAGTCGAGTCGGCATGAATCCATTTAGCGTCAGCCAGGGCTGTGCGAGAGTGAAAATTGGATCCACAATGCATTTCGCTCCCTTGTGTGGAAAGAGGCGCAAGCTATTAACTTCCCACCTTTTTCTAATGTGAAAGACTGGCAGATGCTGGTGCCAGGTGAATGTTGTGGTCTCCATCCTGGAATGCCATTATAATGGGGTGGCTCACTTTTGGGTGGCTGTTTGCTGGTTTGTTCTGGTGTGCCGCTTCTGCAGCTGGAGCATTTGAGGCCGCGCTGCTGCGAAGAAGGGGCAGTGTTTGCTAAACAAGTTGCACAAGCCAGTCCAGGTTTCATGGGTTGTGGAGCCATTGACCCCTAGGGCAGGTCACGTTCATCCAAAGTCCTAGGCTTAGGGCCGAGAGACATGTGACGTTACCCATTCTTTAAACACAGGATGCTTAAAATACCCCCCCTTTTTTCATGAAGTGGAAGCCGCCACAAGTCTCTAAGCTGAGATGCATATGCTCCTGTTCTGGACGGGGGTGGGGGGCTCTGCAACATTTCTTGCCAGGGGCATCCATAAAGGGAATGGGGAGCACATTTCAAAGTGCAGCTGCTACTGCAGCTGCCTCATCTTCAAAATGAAAGTTTCCAATTTAAGCACTTTTTTTTTAAAAAAAAAAGTTTAACGACAACATACAGCTTGGCTATCCATAATGTGGGTTTTCTGGAAAGTTTTGTATAGGGCAGGGGTGGCCAACTCCCAAGAGACTGCGATCTACTCACAGAGTTAAAGACTGGCAGTGATCTACCCCCTTTTTTTGGGTTCAGGTCAAAGTTGTTTGTTGTCAAAGTTGTCAAAGTTCCCTCTTTTTTTAGGGAAGAGGGAAGCCTATTTCTTGGGTATTCAGTTTTTGAGCTTTTTTAAAGGAAGGAAAGCCCTGTTGTGGGGGGTTCAAGTCAAACTTGTTGAACTTCTTCTAGGGAGGAGGGAAGGCCCTTTTTGGGGGGGTGAAGGGCCAAAATGTTGAGCTTTTTAGGGGAGCCAAAGTTGTTCAGCTTCTTTGGGCGGAACCACTGATCTACCAGTGATCTACCACAGACGTCCAGTGATCTACTGGTAGATCATGACCTACCTGTTGGACGTGCCTGGTATAGGGATTTCTTTTTCTTTTTCCGAATGCCCTAAGTTGACTGGGATCTGAGCCATCATTTTGGAGACCCTTCCCTGAGTGGTCCAACAAATCAGCTCCTAAATAGGTGGCAATAAAGCTGGAATGTGTAGTATCTCAATAGACCTACTATAGTGGTTATCTCTCGTCACCTTTTTGCTTCTGAGGTTGAGATTACGTATTTTTAAAAAACACTTTGTACTTTTTCTTTATGATTGGCCGACCGTAATAAATGTTCAGTTGATTGATAACTAACGATAAGAAATTTTAACCACAGTTTAGGATTCAGGTGTCACATTGAAACTATGGTTAATCGAAAACAGAAGCGTTACAAGAAGAGAGAGGGAAGGGCTGAGCCTGTGAAGGGCTGGAGGAGCAAGACTAATCTATAGTTTAGCATTACTTTTCATTGCAGCCAGTAACCAACTACCTCATTGGTTTTTGTGATTGACATTAGTATCAAACCTGTTGATTATTAAAGCATCCATTTTTGTTGTTCTAACAAGTTATTATTATTTTAAGACTGATCAATAACCAATTTGTTTACTGTATTTACTCAAATGTAATGCACACCCTTTTTGGCCAAATTGCGTCACGAAAATTAGGTTGCACATTAGATTTGATGGCGCCAGCAAATACTTTTTTGGTTTCAAGGTTTTGAGAACTAAGGTGCGTATTAGATTTGATGGCACATTAGACTTGAGTAAATACTGTACAGTATTTGTGTTTGTGAAATGCTGAATCAGTGTTTTCTTTTTTGGACTGTATGTCTTTTTGGAGAGGAAATTCCGAAAACTAAGCCCGCAAAAATGTTGTCCTGTTAACATCCTTCTTCTCTATAACCCCATTTTTATCTGCCCACCCCTGCGGAAGATTGTGGGAGCTTGCGCATGAACACAGCTAGCATAGCACCCAGGGTCTTCAGTAACTAATTTTGTTGAGTGCTACCCAAGAGTTTAATACGTACTTTAAAGAACGGGTGAACAGCTGGGATTCACACTTACAATCTTCACAGACTAGCATGTTAAAAGGGAATTTGCTGCTAGCAAATGTTAATGCTTAACTGTAGCAAATGCAGCTTCGGTCTGAAAATTGGAAAGAGAATCAGTGGCATTTTACCAGTTCGCTGAAACTGAATCTTATCTTGAAAGTAATTAAACAGGAAAGAAGAGATGCTCAGTTTAGATTGGCATATGGGGCATTTGTAGCAATGTAAACATTCCCCAAAGCTGCCCGGACCTTAGGGCACATTCATCCATTCGCAACCACAAAGATAATTCATACTTTTGCAAAAACAAATAGGTGTGTGTGTGTGTGTGTGTGTGTGTGTGTGTGTGTGTATGCCAAGGAAATCTGTACATTTTTAAAACAGATAATTAACTATTTGGAAAATGATAGGCAGGAGGTTATCCTTGTGGAAGAACATGTGGGCAGCATCGCTAATTTTTCAGGCGCTGCTTGAATATCTGTGAGGACTAGATGCATGAACACACCTGGCATTTTCAGGGTGGGAATTACAAGTTCCCTTGATTGTACTGAAAGTTATAACGGTATTGCTATCTAGACCAGAGCTTTCCAAACTTTTCCTGTTGGTGACACACTTTTTAGACATGCATCGTTTCACAACATAGTACCGGTAATTCAGTTTTACTAGCAAAACGGAGGTTAAACTAACCCCTTTCCAGCCCCAGGAGGAGCGCAGGGAGTGTTCACACAACACACCTACACACTGCAGCCAAAACACTAATGTGTTGCCACACACTGTTTGGAAAGCTGTGGTCTAGGTGACTATCGGGGTCCCTTCCAACTCTACAGTTTTATGATAGGTATGATCCTGAACAGGGACATGGGTGGGTTAAACCACGGAGCCTAGGGCTTGCTGATCAGAAGGTCGGCGGTTCGAATCCCCGCAACGGGGTGAGCTTCCGTTGCTCAGTCCCAGCTCCTGCCCACCTAGCAGTTCGAAAGCACGTCAAAGTGCAAGTAGATAAATAGGAACTGCTCTGGCGGGAAGGTAAACGGCATTTCCGTGCGCTGCTCTGGTTCGCCAGAAGCGGCTTAGTCATGCTGGCCATATGACCTGGAAGCTGTACGCCGGCTCCCTCGGCCAGTAAAGCGAGATGAGCGCCGCAACCCCAGAGTCATCCATGACTGGACCTAACGGTCAGGGGTACCTTTAACTTTATGATCCTGAACATCTGGAGCCACATCAAACTCAGTGATGCTTACTTATTTATGTGGGAAATGCCCTTTTGTTTGCAGCTAATTTATGTAATACAACCTATGCACCACTTAATCGTAAAAACTGCAAAGCGGCTTACAAAATATAAAATCGTAAAATCAATAAGAATTCACGACCATACTTCAAAGCATACACAAGTTAAAATATTAAAACAGAGTAAAATTACTAAGCATCCGGGTAGGCTTGTCTAAACAAAAAATAAATTATTTTTTAGCAGGAACTGAAGTGAGTACAGTGAAAGCTTCATCTCAATAGGCAGGGAGTTCCAAAGTTGTAGGCGCTGCCACAATAAACAATTGAGTTCTTACAAATATGGAATGGGTACCACGTGGCATCTGCAATATTGCCAATTCCGCCAATCGAAGGGGTTAAGTGAGCACATGATGGGGAAGGCGATCTCATAGGTAAACTGGTCCCGAGTTTTAAGGGGTTTATATACTAACAGTATCTCCTTGAACCTGGCAAATTCCTTATCTCTCCTGACTTCAGGATTTTAAGCTAGCAGATATGGGCAGTTCTGCTTTAGGGTGTGTTGCCTATAAAGTGGGAACAACGAAACCAGTGTGGTTTTTCCCCTGGGAAACTGTTGTTTGCCTTGAAATGTACCTAAATGTATTGTGAAACCTGTTGGGAAAGCTATTTAACTATTTGCACGGGGAACGGTTAGATCAACAGAAGTCAAAATGACCACCGCTTCGATCCTTCCAAATCCTCTTTCTTCAGAACAATTGGTTGTCTGGGTGAATTATGAGATTTCTAAAAAAATATCCCATTAGCTGCTTTTGACTTGAAGTACTGTAATTGTACTCAGTGGCACGGCAGTGTCTTTCAGTGAACTTTACGTATGGTAATTTTTGTAATGCATAAAATAACCTTGCAAACTAGGTTGGTAACACTGGCCTCTTGCTCATTTGAGATACGAGTTCAGGCCATAGACAAGATCTGAACTGGAATGACTTTGTCTATAGTAAGTCTGGTTCTGCATGAGAGAGCCATTTAAGCAGCCTCTGCCAAGCTGGTGCCCTCCAGATGTTTTGAACTACAACTCACATCAGCCTTAAGCAGAGGTTGGATGGCCATTCGCCATGTTTGATTTAGTTGAGACTCCTGCATTGCAGGGGGTTGGATTGGATGACCATGGGGGGCCCTTTCAGCTCTACAGCTCTATGATTTATATGAAACTTTGGTCCAAATCCATGCTTGGCTCCAGAGATCACTACTTGACCTTTTGTGAGTTGCTTTTTTCTCAGCCAGCCTCCTTCACAAGGTTGTTGAAAGCACAAAATGGGATGAAGTGTGGTGGTGTTTTTATGTTGCAGGTACGTAGCCGTGTTGGTCTGCCTTAGTTGAAATGAAATATCTGAAGAAGTGTGCATGCGCACGAAAGCTCATACCAAGAACAAACTTAGTTGGTCTCTAAGGTGCTACTGGAAGGTGTTTTTATGAACATGTTAAGCCAATGGAGTTTTGGAAGGCTATTTTTTTGCACTGATTCCAGTAGCAAGCAATAAAGGCTCATTGGAGTTTACTCTGGCCCCAAAGGAAGGGCTTGGCGACAAGCTCATCGGTTCCTGTAGCTTGGTGGCTTTGCTAAAAAAAGAAGCAACACAGACTGAAACCTGCAAAGAGGCACCAAAGTCTTAATGGCTTTTGCTCTCTGCACTCTTGAGAGATGCCCACTTGGAAAAAGTGCTCCTATTTCTGTCCCATCTTTATTTCCACTGGCCTTTTGTGAAAACATGTCACGTGGTTTTGTTTTGTTTTTAATTTCCTTATTTTGCCAGAAAGAGGAGCACTGAAAAGAGTGTTCCTTCCTCTGTCCTACCAGTAATACCATGAGACAAGAGATCAGAACGTTTCCTCTTTCTCCCTGTCATCAACCCAGCCGTTAGGATTTCATCCTTCAACACGCTTCCATTGACTTAATATATATATATTCTTTCCAGCAGCATAAAAATATCTTTCTGCATCACTACTACTATGTTGTCCTTCTTGCGGAAGCTCTTCTGTCAGCAGCTTCAAGCTTCTTGTCCTCATGACGTCAGACGACTTCTTTTTTTGAGATGCAGAGGAGGGGCTTCCTCTTGGGAAGGACCTTGCTGTCCACCCATGGCTCTGACTCCCCATCCTCAGGGGAAGAGGTCATGGATTCATAGGATATATCTGACCAGGAGCAGAATGTGCCCCCCTGAACCAGCCTTTGATGTCTCTGTCACTTCAGATGTTCCATCACCAGTGCATCCCACAATGCCAACATCTCTCTAGCCTGAAAAAGTTGGGCTTTTCTCATGCTATACCCTACACCTGAGTAATGCATGAATCAGGATTTGCTTTTTCTTTGTGCTATCAGGCTGGAACAAGCGTTGTGTGAGAGTGTGTCCTTGTTGATTTGTTGAGATCAGCTGTGGTGCCTACAGATAAGGCACTGAACTTTACAAGTAGATAACTGTAGAAGGGTAAAGGTAAAGGGACCCCTGACCGTTAGGTCCAGTTGCGGATGACTCTGGGGTTGCGGCGCTCATCTCGCTTTATTGGCCAAGGGAGCCGCCGTACAGCTTCCGGGTCATGTGGCCAGCATGACTAAGCCGCTTCTGGCGAACCAGAGCAGCGCACGGAAACGCCATTTACCTTCCCGCCGGAGCGGTACCTATTTATCTACTTGCACTTTGACGTGCTTTCGAACTGCTAGGTGGGCAGGAGCTGGGACCGAGCAACGGGAGCTCACCCTGTCGCGGGGATTCGAACCGCTGACCTTCTGGTCGGCAAGCCCTAGGCTCTGTGGTTTAACCCACAGTGCCACCCGCGTCCCTAAGCTATAGAAGGGTACAGCTTAACTATTTGTGTATACCTCTGAATCACTAGGATCTTATTTGGAGTGTGTGTATCACAAAAAGACTGTCTTTGGGCTTCGAGTTCAGTGTCTGGTGCATCTTTTAGGGGCTTGTGTTTGTTGGTGTGTGTGCTTGTGCCAGTGTTTAGTCACTTCGGTTCCAGTGGCTAGGGAGGCAAACTAAATCTTAAGTGCTTAACCTGTTTCTTGTACTACCACAAGAAACTCAACCCACTTGCCACCAATTAAATAAAGCTATTCTTTGCTGGTCCATGGGGTCACGAAGAGCCGGACACGACTAAACAACTAACAACAACAACAAATTCTTTGCTGCTGGAGTTGTGTTGTGAGTGAAATTTCAGCTTTCAGTTGGGTTTGAGATTTTTGACATGCATGCTAGGGCTCTGGTGAAAAAGCTCAGGCTCTGGCAGATTGATCGGACAAGACCAATAGTGAGTCCAACAGCCAATAAGGCAGTTTCTGCACATGAGGGGCAGATGGGGCTCATCAACCTGGGAAGGTAGCCCATCTAGAAGAAGGGAATCTCCAATCCAAACTCTCTGCTCCCTTGCAGGTATCTTTGGGAGAGGAAAAAGCCAAGGAGCAACTCCTGCAACTCCTGCAACCAAGCTGGTGCCAAACGTATTGCTCTGTTTTACTTTGGACCACATCAGTGAGCCGAGAGGCAACCTGGACAACCCAGGACCTCCATGCACACTGCCCAGACTTGAGACCCAGGGAGGTCATTTACTTTGACTTCACCCCCTAAGGCACACTCCATTGTCTTTTGAGACAGATGGATGCCAACAGAAAGAGCATTTCCAGCGCAATCTTCTGCATGCTTACTCAGAAGTAAATTATCGCTTTGTCCCAGGGGGACCTCACAATTAAATTGCATTTTGAATTTTAAAACATGCTTTTCGTAAGTGGGCAACCCCAGTCAGCAGAAACACTAGGGCCAGCTTGTGTACTTGGCAACCTACTAAGTTCATGCTTCTTAGAGACATTTATAATGCTCACATTCCAGTTCCACCATAAACTGGATCTTTAACAAGCCTCAAGCCTGTTTCTCTTTTGCCAACCTTCCCTCAAGTCAGCTCATGAGGTTGGAGTTTGAAAAAGAGAAGTCAAATAAAATAGAATGGCAGTCTCCACATTCATTAAACCAGGGGCCTTTCTTGGGTTTTGTATAATTATATTGGAGCGCTTTCCTTATCTCTCTGCTGGGGAAACATTTGCTTTTCAGGGTGTGAAGGCAGCAAGCAGAGGGAGAAAAGTGAGATAGGAAGCTGCTTTCTACTGAGTTTGACCATGGGTAGGCAAACTAAGGCCTGGGGGCTGGATCCAGCCCAATCGCCTTCTAAATCCGGCCTGCAGACGGTCCGGTAATCAGCGTGTTTTTACATGAGTAGAATGTGTGCTTTTATTTAAAATGCATCTCTGGATTATTTTGGGGGCATAGGAATTTGTTAATCCCCCCCCAAATATAGTCCGGCCCCCCACAAGGTCTGAGGGACAGTGGACCAGCCCCCTGCTGAAAAAGTTTGCTGACCCCTTAGTTAGACCATTGTCCGTTCTAGTATTGCAGTATTGCTCCGCTTGACTGGCAGCAGTTCTGCAACCTTACCTGGGGATGCTGGGAACTGAATGTGGGACCTACTGCATTAAAAGCGGGTGCGTTAAAAGCCCACTTTGCCTCTAGACCTGCCTGCCAAGGGCACCTGCCTCTTGGAAGTTTTCCCAGACTGTCTTGTGCCAGTACAAAGGTGTTTTGGTTCATGCATTGTGTCCCCTCATGTGCTGCTACTTCCCATGGTCTCATCCTGCACTGGCCTGCAGTGTCCCCCAACAAATAAGAGCAACTTCTCCTGATCAAAGCCGAAAAGATGGAAAGTGAAAGATCAAAATAAGAATTTTTGAACCTCGATTACATTTTTTTTTGGCTTGGTGTGATTTAAGTTTGGCAGCCTGTAGACCCTTGCCTGGGAGTTAAGTTCTGTTGAACTCACTGGGGATTACTTCTGAGCTGCTGTGCATAGAATTGAACTGCCAAAAACTCCAAAAGCAGTGATGTCACAATCTACTCCAGTTTCTCCTTAAATTGCATTGAAACCACTCGTTATTTGAGCAAGCTATGCAAGTTTACTTGGGAATTAGTCCCAGTTGTTTCAGTGTGGCTTACTCCTACGTAAGTGTGAGTTGGATTGCAGCCTGTATTTTGGTCTTAACAATGCATTTCAAATAGAGCTGTGTTTCCTGGCTATAAACTCTTTCAAATAAAATGCAGCAGCACATTTACACTTTAAAAAAAGATAGCATAGGTCCAGAATTTCTCCACTTTCCTCTTTGAGGACTTATGAGGAGGACTTAAGTTTGTATAGCCAAGGTGCAAACAAAATTATAATCAAACTGCTTAGAGGATTGTTTCATAGGAGCCAAAAGGGGCAGGTCTTTTGTTTTTTTGTTTTGTTTCAAAATGTTATGTTACAAGCACATTTTAAAACTTTTTTTAAAAATGCATTTAAAATTAAACCAAAAACATTTCCTTCCTGATCAAAACCAGTTATTTATCAGCAGAACTGAGTGATTAAAAACATTGCCACAGTTTTGTTTTGTCTAAATAAATAAAAAACAACTGTAGATATTGCTCATTTCCTTTTTCTTTATTGTATCTTGATGTTTGCTGTTGCTGCTGATTTGCTAATTGTTTTACACTGATGGTTTTTGTTGATAAGTTCTGTGCTGGCTGGTGGTTAATTTATTAAATTATTGTTTGTTCTTTATAGCCATTGTTTTTAACAATGTGTGTGTTTGTTTGGTTTTGGTTTAAACTGATTGTAGGTTGCCCAGAGATTGCCCTGTATAAATACAAATTGTCCACTACTGCTGTGATCTAAACCACTGAGCCTCTTGGACTTACTGATCCTGCGACAGGGTGAGCTCCTGTTGCTCTGTCCCAGCTCCTGCCAACCTAGCAATTTGAAAGCACGTCAAGTGCAAGTAGATAAATAGGTACCGCTGCGGCGGGAAGGTAAACGGCGTTTCCGTGCGCTGCTCTGGTTCGCCAGAAGCAGCTTAGTCATGCTGGCCGCATGACCCAGAAAACTGTCTGTGGACAAATGCCGGCTCCCTCGGCCTGAAAGCGAGATGAGCACTGCAACCCCATAGTCGCCTTTGACTGGACTTACTGTAACCGTCCAGGGGTCCTTTACCTTTTAGACTTTCCTTGCTCTCAGTTAGCCTCCACTGAGGTCACATTCTACTTCCTGTTTGCCTTCAGTCCTCATTGCATCTGGCTGACCACTGTGAGAACAGGATGCTGGACTGAATGGGACCCCTTGACCTGACTCACCAGTTGACTCTTCTGTTTTTAGGTTTCTTTGGCTGCAATCCCACCTCCCTATAGCTAGGAGAAAACACTATTGAACTCAGTAGGACTTATTTCTGAGTAGATACAGTTAGGGTTGCTCTGCTAGCATGTTCTCCTGGTGTAGAGAAGGGTGGCTTGTATTTGCAAGCCACTCATTCAAGGAGCACAGGAAGTGGGCTCCTTTGAGCTCAACACACTCTAAAAGGGGGAAGGTGAACTCTGCTAGATCGTTGGCAATGGAGAGACAATGGAGTTTGCCTCCAGGGTGAAGCCAAACTGCTGCACTAGTACCGGTAGCACCAACGTGACTTCCCCCGGGCACAAGCCTGGGCTGTGTGAATGGGGGTCCTGGGCTGCCCAGGACAAGACCCTCCTCTCGGCCTCTCTGATGTGGTCCAAAGAAAAGAAGAGCAAGACATTTGGCATCAACTTGGCTGCAGCAGTTGCTAGAAGGAGGCATACAAGGTACCATCCAACTGTCTTAGGGATTCCACTGTGGATTTGTATAGGGTTTCTCCTTAGCCTTTCCTTCTTTTGAAGATGTCCCACAAGGCATTGGATTTGGGATGGGCTACCTTCCCAGGTTGACAAGCCACATCTGCCCCTCACCTCCCCTCCACATCATGAGCAGAAACCTTCTTGACCGTTGGACCCACTATTAGTCCCATCCGTTTAATCTTCTGGAGCCTGTCTTCACACACAGAGAGAGTCCCTAAAGGACCCATCAGGTCCCCCTCACCTGGTTTGGCTGGTCAGTCAATTTTGTTTTCTGGGTATGGTCTCTGCTTATGGTCACAATAATGGCATAGCTAGCCCTTTATCAGATGCATGCAGGAAGCCCTCAAGCAAAGTCACAGTAACTCGGTCACAGCAACTCTGATTTAGTGGCAGATAGCCTCTGATACTGGAGAGTATTATGCAACCATCATGACTAGTAGGTATCAATAGGCTTGTTGTCCATTGGTATGTTCTCCGGAGTCCTAGGCATCTGATCAAGACCTCTTCTGGTGTTAAGAATGAATTATATGTTTCGATTTGGTGGGGTGGGCAGGTACCAGAGATTTGGGAAACATTGATTTCTATAATGCAAGGCGATTCCCAAGGAAGTCAGTACAAATAGGGATAAGTGTGGTCGGTCAAGGCAGTGTTCCCCAACCTTGGGCCTCCAGCTGTTTTTGGACTACAACTCCCATCATCCCTCGCTAGCAAGACCAGTGGTCAGGGATGATGGGAATTGTAGTCGGAAAACAGCTGGAGGCCCAAGGTTGGGGAACACTGGGTCAAGGAATACACAGACCAATGGTGTCAAGGACAGTTCTAAAATGATAGACCGGGAGTGGTCAACGTCTCCTTGGAGAAGCATTTGTTGTTGTTTTAGGGTTGCCAGCTGAACAGAAAAAGAAAAGTCCAGATGGGCCTGTGCATTTATCAGCCGCTTGAGCTCCCAGTACGTTTCCGAGCACAATTCAAAGTGTTGGTGCTGACCTTTACAGCCCTAAACGGCCTCGGTCCTGTATACCTGAAGGAGCGTCTCCACCCCCACCGTTCAGCCCAGACACTGAGATCCAGCACCGAGGGCCTTCTGGCGGTTCCCTCACTACGAGAAGCAAAGCTACAGGGAACCAGGCAGAGGGCCTTCTCGGTGGTGGCGCCCGCCCTGTGGAACGCCTTCCCAGCAGAGGTCAAAGAGATAAACAACTATCTGACATTTAGAAAGTACCTGAAGGCAGCCCTGTTTAGGGAAGTTTTTAATCTGTGATATTTTAATGTATTTTGATATTTGTTGGAAGCCGCCCAGAGTGGCTCGGGAGACCAGCCAGATGGGCGGGGTACAAATAATAAATTATTATTATTATTATTATTGAGCTGCAGGAATGTGATGAAGCTGTTTAATAGGAAGGAGATCTAGCATTGTCATTTGCTATCTCAGGTAACCTGTGGTCCTGCGGTCATTGCTAAATTATTTTTACCTGCTTTTAACTTTTTAAAGTTTTTTTTTGGCAAGGTTTTGTTTGTATTGCTGTAAACTGCTTTGATTTTTTTTAAAAAAAAATGACACAAATGTATATCAATTTTTTAAATTAATAAAATAAAATAAAAGCAGCACCCCTCACCCCTGACGGGAGTTGGTAGTCCAGCAACATCCAGAGGACCACAGAACTCCCCCCCCCCGCCTTCATTTCACTAGACCCAGGAAAGAGGCTGCCATGAGTTGAATTCTGCAGGCATTTCACACCTATACTCAAGTTACTGCCAATATCTTTATCCCAGGCTCCAGTTCACAAATGCATGAGGCTGAAAGGTCATTATAGCTGGCCGGACAATGCGTAGCTGCTACTATAGCACAGGAAGAGGATACTATGGTTTATCTTTTGGCTTCTTTTATAAGCAGAGTTCGGTAACGAGAGCTGTGTATCTTCAGCAGCTCCAGCATCCGAATACTGGGAAGCATTTATTCAATGGCAGCTACAACAAACACCACAGGGATTAGAGTGCCTTTGCAAGTGCGGAGTGCTTGCTAGCCAACAAAACATTTTTAGCAACCAGTCTGCCATACTTCTCTCTGTGTGTGTGCTACACTGTAGTGCTACACCTGGAAGGCCGCTCCGACTGAACTCAGTTGGACTTCATTTTGTGCAGACACGTATTGGATTGCAGTGCTTTTTTACTTCTGGTATAAATGTGTTGGGATAGTGGTGGTGAACCCCTGCTTTCATAAAGCTGGAGACAGCCAAGGCTAGCAACCATTTGCAAGCCTGGCTCAGGACAGAGTACTAATACTGAAAGGCAACTCACCTGCGTTCATGCACATACCTGAATTCATGCACATACACCCTTGCAAGAACTGGCATGCTCCCAGTGCATTCTGGATACATATTTAACAAGGGAACGTTTGCTTATTTATGGTAATTGTGCAAAAAACCTTTGTACTGCACTTGACTTGTATGTATCCGGTTGCTTAAGAATTTTACCCACGATAAAGGTATATTCAAAACGTTCAGCAAATATCCCAGTCCTTGCAGGTGTATTTTCAAGTGCATGGGTTTTGCATGTGTTCATCATGCACTTGCAATATGCAAAGTTTTCCATCAGCATTAAAAAAATAAATAAATTGGAAAACGGTGCTAATAACTAGCACATAGTTATTAGCTAGTTATAGTTGAGAGCCAGTGTGGTGTAGTGGTTAAGAGCGGTGGACTTGTAATCTGGTGAACCGGGTTTGTTTCCCTGCTCCTCCACATGCAGCTGCTGGGTGACCTTGGGCTAGTCCCACTTCTCTGAAGTCTCTCAGCCCCACTCACCTCACAGAGTGTTTGTTGTGGGGGAGGAGGGGAAAGGAGAATGTTAGCCGCTTGGAGACTCCTTCGGGGAGTGATAAAGCAGGATATCAAATCCAAACTCTTCTGCTTCTTCAGTATCACCTGCCCTGTGGCATACCACTACCTGTAGGAATTAAGAGAGATGCATAGGAAACACAGGATGTTAATGACTATCCTTTGTCTTCTAAAACTTTGTATTGTCTGTTATCCAGGCTTTCCCAGAGAGATGATATTATACCTGCAGGTGAGGCAGTGGAAGTGTTGGACCGTTGTCTTGCCTCAGCAATAGACCGAGGGAGAGCCAACAAACTGAAGCTCAATCCAGATAAAATTGAGGCACTGTGAATGGGTGGTTCCCTAGACCAGATGGGTGGGAGGTCGCCTGCTCTTGATGGGATTACATTCGCTCTGAAGGAGCAGTTATGCAGCTTGGGGGTACTCCTGGATCCACTTGAGATTCAGGTGGCCTCGTACTGCCTTCCATCAGCTTCGGCTGGTGGCTCAGCCATGTCCCTGTCTGGTCAGGAAAAGGCTAACTTCTGTTGTTTGTGCTCCGGTAACCTCCAGGTTGAATAACTGCCATGCGTTATATGTGGGGCTGCCTCTGAAGATGGTTCGAAGACACCAGTTGGTGCAGAATTAGGCGGCCAGGTTGCTCACTGGGACAAGACAATTTGACTATATTACACCGATCTTGGTCCAACTGCACTGGCTCGCAATTAGTTTCCGGGCCTAATTCACAGTGCTGGTTTTGACTTAGGTAAAGGTAAAGGGACCCCTGACTGTTAAGTCCAGTCGTGGACGCCTCTGGGGTTGTGGCGTTCATCTCACTCTATAGGCCGAGGGAGCCGGCGTTTGTCCGCAGACAGCTTCCGGGTCATGTGGCCAGCATCACTAAGTCACTTCTGGCAAACCAGAGCAGCGCATGGAAACGCCGTTTACCTTCCCGCCGGAGTGGTACGTATTTATCTACTTGCACTTTGACGTGCTTTCGAACTGCTAGGTGGGCAGGAGCTTGGACTGAGCAACAGGAGCTCACACCGTCGCAGGGATTCGAACCGCCGACCTTCTGATCAGCAAATGGCTCAGGACCACAATACCTCAAGGGTTGCCTCTCCCCATGTGAACTGGCCATACAGGGCCCTTCTTCACGTGCCCCTTCATGAGCGGTCAGGAGGGTGGCAACATGAGACCAGGCCTTTTCTTGGGTGGCTCCCCACTTGCGGGATGCTCTCCCCAGGGAGTCTCACCTGGCACCGTTGTTATCTATCTTTAGGCGCCATGCAAAAAAAATTTTCTTCTCCCAGGGTTTTGGCTAATTAAACAATCTATGGCCTTCTGTGGGGGGTATTATTTTCGTCTGTTGCTATGTTGTGAATTTTTGTGGTTTTACACTGTTTTTATATAGAAATTTAATAAATTATTATTATTGCACCATTTTTACAACTGGCTTTTAAAAATGAATATTTACATACCATATAATTATTATGTATTAATGAATCACCTTGTATGCAAGCGTCTCAAGGCGGTGTACAATACAAATAGCAAAAAAAAAAAAAAAACAATAACACAAAACCCCCAGCATTTTTTAAAAATTAAAACAACAGTACAAATTAGACGCCCATGGCAGAGACCCTTTCATCCAGCCTGAAAAGCCCATCAGAACAAAACCTGTGGAGCAGGTTTCTGCTAATAATAAGAGTCTGGAGAATGCTAAAATAACTTGCCTGCAGCTTCAAAGCCTTCAGCGGGTATTTCTGACAGCCACACAGTCAGTGGTTATGCTGAGATCATGTAACTACTGTATTTGCATCTTGCATAGTTCTGATAGGGGTTTGTGTACAAGATGGCAAGACTGCCTCTTGCAAGGTACTGCATGCCTCTCGGTTTATTCCCCCCCCCCCCGCAGCAGACTTTTGCAGGAGTGTCTTAAGGATTGCAGCCCAGGCAGCCAGATCCTTTGCATGTTTACTTGTGAGTTTGTCCCACTGAGACCTAACCGGGCTTGCTCCTTTGTGGTTGGTTGAGTGTGCAGAAGGTTGCAGCCTTAAGGTCAACTAGGCTTGCTACAGAAGTCAAACTGTTGAGGTCACAAGCCCCTCCCCCGCCCTTTTGGAAGGTGCTTGTTTAAACAGAATGCATTTCCAGCCCAATGCAATTTGATCTTTGCTCAACTTTGTGCAAAAGCCTGTTTTTGCCTGCTTACTGCCTGCTTTTTTAAAAACAACAAGCCACACAGCATTTTAGCTCCTTAAAGTATTTATTTTATGGAGCACCACCTCTGCATGGAAGATTGTTGGTTCATTTCGTTGTCCTGAAATGGAATTCTGCTTCACCCCAGAAACTTGGTTGAAGGGGTGGTCTACGGCGGTAAGCCCAAATGTATTCGCTGGCTTTTCTGCTTAGCCATTGCATTTGCGAATTAACTGCTGTTTCAGAATTACAGCGTTTGCTCTGGAAAGTATGCAGCAGAGAACAATATGTTGTTTTTAAAATGCAGACGTTTCTGGAAAGGCGAATGGAAACAAGGGGGAAGGTAAAAAAGAATGCCGGCTAGCAGAAGCCAGAGTTTCACTTACCGTAGGTAACGGGATTTACTAAAACACGTCGGATTAGTGTGTTGACTGGCTTGCAGTGATATTTGACTGACTGATGTATCAGCTGATCCTGAATAAGGCCACAATCCTGACATCACTTACCTGGGTGTTAGCCTCATTGAGTTTAATTAGGCATGGTTAGGAGTTGACGGTTTAGGTAATTGTGTTTCCTCTTAGGGCCATGTGTATGCATGGAGAGATTTTGTGTGTGTGTGTGTGTGTGTGTGTGTGTGTGTAAAAGGTAAAGGGACCCCTGACCATTAGGTCCAGTCATGTCCGACTCTGGGGTTGCTGCGCTCATCTCACTTTATTGGCTGAGGGAGCCGCCGTACAGCTTCCGGGTCATGTGGCCAGCATGACTAAGCCGCTTCTGGCGAACCAGAGCAGCGCACGGAAACGCCTTTTACCTTCCCGCCAGAGCGGTACCTATTTATCTACTTGCACTTTGACATGCTTTCGAACTGCTAGGTGGTCAGGAGCTGGGACCGAGCAACAGGAGCTCACCCAGTCGCAGGGATTCGAACCGCCAACCTTCTGATCACAAGCCCTAGGCTCTGTGGTTTAACCCACAGTGCCACCTGGGTCCCATATGTGTGTGTGTACATTCTTTTTTTTAAAAAAAAGCATTAAAAAGTGGCAATTCAAACCCTATAAAATTGGGTTCCAAAGCTGAGAAGATTTACTGCTATGTGTTTAGTGTTTAAAATACAGCATAGTATGTTTTAAGAGTGTATGAGCAATGCTGGATCAGGTCAAAGGGCCATCTTGTCTAGCTTGGGTTCCCAAAGTGGACACCCAGGTGGGAAGCTTGCAGGCAGGACTAAAGTGTTACAGCGCTCTCCCGAGTTATGATTCCAAAAAGTTGAGATCCAGAGGCTCACTGCCTCTGACAGTGTTGTAATAACATAGCCATTGTGGCTACGAGTTTGTTGCTAACTGTCTATTAAAATCATCTAGTCTAGGGGCCACCAGTACATCTTGTAATAACATATTCCATAGTTTAACTGCGCTCTTGTGTGGATGTCCTTACTGTCGTCTGTCCTGAGTCTTCCAGTGCTTATTGAATGGCTCTGGGTTGTAGCATTTGTTGCTTTCTTCTATTTTGTTTTGAAATCATGTTAAGCTATAGGATTTTGCTCATTTTCCATTTCCATTTTAGAGCCAGGCTAGTACCTTTAAAATTGCTGTGCTAAAAAAACAAGTTACAGATTTCTGTGACCAGTATTGCAGTGTCTTATCAGATCTGGCAAAGCCACGGCTGCAGACACCACTCTTTTCCCTGGTATGGCTCTTGGGCCTTTAACAGTTGGGTAGCGGGCTGAAATTCAATAAATGCAGCCTGAATACATAATAATAGGGGCAAAGTTGCACTGATTGAACTTTTCAGGAAGGAATCCCAGACTTACGAATGAGTCATTCCATGTCTTAGTTCGCTGGAACAGAAAGCCAGTTATTCAAGGTGTATGCCAAGCCAGTGAAATTGTATACACATTTGCTTTTATTTGAAAACAGCTTCATTTATTTGAAAACAGCATTAGCACTCTAGAACATGCTTTAAGCTTGGCACTGAATTCAAAGTGAAGTTGTGGACAGCTCTCCAGGCTTATGCAGAGTGCATAGGAAGCTGGCTTATACCAGGTCAGACTATCTGTCTATCTCAGTATTGTCTACCATTGTTTCTCATACAGTCATACCTCTAGTTACGATAGCTGCGGGTTGCGTTCGTCACGGGATACGAACGCGCCAAATCCGGAAGTACCGGAATGGGTTACTTCCGGGTTCGACGGTTCGTGCACTGCTCACATGCACAGACGCGGCGCTGCATCGCACTGCGCACATGCAAAGACGCGGCGCTTCATGTTGTGTTCTGCTCATGTTGTGAACGGGGCTCCGGAATGGATAATTGGGTCCTCAGCTGCTGTTGGACTACAACTCCCATCATCCCTAGCTAGCAGGACCAGTGGGCAGCGATGATGGGAGTTGTAGTCCAACCACAGCTGGGGACTCAAGCTTCAGAAACATTGCCTGACAGGCCACACAGCTCTTTGTGTTCTTAGAAGGGTTTTTCCTATTGCCTGGTACTTGAGATCCTTTGACTGGAGATTCCCTGCAATCTTCTGCATGCAAAACATGTTCTCTGCTACTGAACTACTTTTGCTCCTTGAGAGAGAGGGTGTTGACCTTCCCCTTCGATAACTTTGCTTAGCACATCAAGGATGAAAGGTGGCAGACTTCTCAGTCAGACTTCCTCCACTGCCCTTTTTATTATATTAATTTATCCGTTTCACTTGAGTGCTGTCCCATGACATTATTTATTGTTGTTTTAATACAGAGCTTTCCAAATTGTGGTGGGATCTGGACACCCATAAAAAACGCTGTGAAAATACTTTAAAAAAAAAAGTTTTAAAAATATATATTGAATTTGCCGTAAGTTCACCATCGCCATCTTGTGTCACATTTGTATAATGTGACTCGCTGCGTGCAAAACATTTATAAGCGCTGGGCTGTCCATCACAATTGGCAACAATTAAATCTCCCCAACAACACCCCAGGGTCCAATCCCAAACGTGGCCATGCCAACCAACCCACCCAGCAGCTAAGGGGTAGTTTGCTAGCCCCCACCGCAACACGTGCTCTCTTTCTTGGAGAACCCGATTTGTGAGGACAAAATGAGGTGGGCAAGATAAAAATGTAATTCAATTTTGTGGGTGTTCTTCAGAATACACCCCCTTCTTCTGCATGGCCTGGTGGGGGGTAATGACCGAGTTCAAAAGTTGTGCTGCCAATTTCTCAAACAACTCTTGCCATTTCTCCCACCCACCCCTAAAAAATACACAAGTCTGATGCATAAATATGGCAGCAGGTGATTCTGATGTTTATCTCTAGCCTGCTTTGGGGTTGAGGTGGCTTGGCGAAATTCCCTGGCGATTGCTCTGCTTTTTCTAACAGCAGAAAATATTTTCTCCATGTGGAAGAGCAGGGTAGGGTTTTTGGCTGCTGGTCCATTGGCACCATCTCTCCCTAACCCCATCCCGGTCACTAGATACTGGGGCGCAACCTCCCTCTTTCCTTGCCCTAAGCACCCGTCCTTGAATTCCATGGCAGTTGGTCCCCAGGCTGGGCAGTTGCTGTGGCAACACTTCTTGATGCTAAATGGGATTTTGAGGACCCTTTATCCCAGGGAGAGGATCCTTCCCTCTGCTCACCCCATCCCCTAGATTCAAGATCCTCTACATGGAGCAGAAACCAGCAGCCTCTCATGCGCATTCCCAGTGGTCAGTGCATATTCCTGTAAGTCATGTTGACCTTGAAGTTGGCATCTGAAAGCCCTGGGGAGGGGGAGATAATCTGCCTGCCCCCTACAAATGTGACCTATGCAAGTACTGTTTTTTGTCTCTCTTTGTGTGTTTTGGTATGTGGGGGGGGGTTGTTATTTAGATCCCACCTCTCTAGGCCAAAGGCATAAGGTGAGTTACAGACTTTAAATAATAATAATACTTGTGTTTTCAAGTCTTCAAATTGCTGTCTGTGCATTATCTAGTTTTGAGCTTTGCAATGACCCCTTAAGGCAGGTTTAGGGAAGTTTTTAATGTTGAGGGAAGTTTTTAACTTGTGATTTTGATGTATTTTAATATTTGTTGGAGGCTGCCCAGAGTGGCTGGGGAGACCCGGCCAGATGGGCGGGGTACAAATAAAAAATTATTATTATATTATCATCTGTCTGGTTGCAGATAGCAAGACTAAGGTTATAATCCTAACACCCCTTTCTGTCCCAGTTTTTAACATTTAAATATTGAGCTGTTTGGGTTGGTAGGATGTCTGCTTTTCCTTTTTCTTTTTGGTATGTGAATTATTTGTTTAAGGACATATGCAAGTGTTTTGCTGTGGTTTTGGGGGGTGGCATGAGTCGTAATCCTGAGTATTCTCAGGTTTTCTTGCGTGAGATGTGTGGTGGTTTTTCTTTTTTCTTTCTTTTTGGTGCCCACAGCAGTTTCTTACTTTATTCAATGTGCTTCTGGACCATGGAAGTTTTCAGACACAGGATTAGGCTCTCCTGGGTACTATCCCAGTCTTGGTTTGCACCCAGGACTGGTGGGGCAAGTAAGCAAGTAGTGGCTGACACCCACACACCCATTTCTGAAAATATAAAATCAAGCAGTTACCCAGAACTGTCTCCAGGCTGATGCCATACAGGCAGATTCCTTGTGAGGTAAAGAACACAAGTAAGTAGAAATATAGGGGGCGGTTTCTTTTAGCAAAGCCGGGGATGAGTTTCAGGTGGTTAAAAAAATACTAAATGGAAGCAAGTCCAGGTAACATGGCCTAGTGGTTAGGGGAAACTACAGCTTTCCATGGGTCTACACATACTAGCTCCTAGAGTTTTTAGGTGATGCAACTTGCATCACCTATTGCAAGTTGGCTTAAAAAAAACATCAGGTCAAAAAGACTTCCCTCCCAAAAGCCAGATCAATTGTTTTCAAGGTAAGAGCTCACTGTTGTAAATATGATCTTCCTCCCTTTCATGAGCTTAAAAAACAAAACAAAACAGAGACACCTGCTCTGGACTCTTTTGTTTTCTTTCTTGAGAGCTTTTTGGCAGAGTGCCTGTTTCTATGAAAATCGGACCCTTTTAACTCAGAGGAGGGAAGCTTTTGCGTGATTGACCTGTGTGTTTTACAGATATTTAAATATTCACCTTCCTGTTCGTTTTACTTGTTCCTCTGATGCTTTTTCTTGTGCGGGTGTAGAATGAAGGTCAAGATTACAGTTCCTGCTCTAATTATTGCAAACTGTTGCAGTCAATGAAGCCTTTCTTGTGGGTTGGAACTGGGCTTAGAAAGATGTTTTTTCACTAGAATTTAGGGCAGTGATGGCTAACCTTGACACCCCAGATGTTTTGGAACTACAACTCCCATCATCCCTAGCTAACAGGATCAGTGGTCAGGGATGATGGGAGTTGTAATCCCAAAACATCTGGAGTGTCAAGGTTAGCCATCACTGATTTAGGGGATGTAGGAAGCTGCCGAATGCCAGGTTATGGTACTTGCTCATAGGGGGCAGGTATGTATGCAAAATATTGTCTACTCAAGGCTGTCTTAAGCATGTGTGGCGCTGGGGTGCCCGAGGTTGCCCAGTCCCAGGCACGCAGGAGGGTGGAGCCAGCCGGCCGCCTCAGCGGCTCGCAAGCTCGCTCGCTCGCCCCCAAACTCGCGGCGCAGAGCTGCCTGCAGCAGAAGAGCCTGCTGCGGCGCTCCAGCTGACGGGCGGGCTCTTCCCCGGACTCAACTCTCGGGCCCCGGACTCTCAGCCTGGTGCCCCTGAGAGCCCGGCGCTCGGGTGCCCCGCACTCCTAGCACCTTTGGGTAAGACGGCCCTGTGTCTACTCCAGCCTTTTTGACCTGGCAACCCTCCAGATCTTTCAGACTGATGGATGGTCAAGCCAGCATGGTCACTAATCAGGGGTGACCCAGCCAAAGTAGAGCATTTCAGCAGTGGAAAATTATGCCTCTTTACTTGGAAAGAAGTACCATTGACTATAATAGGCATTACTTTTCTGAGAGTGTGTGTCGCCTTCATGGCTGCTTTAAAGAGGAGTTGCTTCAACACAATCTAGAGGATTTTGGGTGCGTTCAGATGTGGCAAATGTTGCACTAGTTTCCCCAGTTGTCCTGTTTTCTAACGATGTTACTTTTGTACTTAAGTCCCTGGTGTGCTGTGGAATTTTGGCTTTTTGACAAATACACTGGCATGCTGTGCTAAATTTCATTTTCACCAGTATTGTGGCACAGCAATGACCTTTCCACACATGTGTGCTCCTTTTCTCCCATGATTTCCTCATGAAAACAGGAGGGAGCTGTATGCCAGTATCCCACCCCAAATTTTTCATTTTTCTGCTGGGATTTTCCACGTTAAAGGGGCTGCAAATAGATTTTTTTCTGGAATCAAATTAGAGCTAAATGTGTGCTATATTCCATTAGTTTTCCTGAAGTGGCCTTTGTGTCATGTGAAGGCCCAGATACAATGCAGAAATTAACAGCTAGGGAAATGTTGGGGAAATGGAACAAACTTTTGTGTGAATAACTCAGGCAATATAAATGCATTATACTGGGCAAGTCCACAAACCACTCTGCTTTATTAGTTCTGTAATATTCCAATATTACCTCAATTGTCTGGAGGAGCACACTTGCACTATAACAGAAAAACAGTAGCAAGGAAAACTCCTGGAACATGTGCGGCATGAAAAGTTGCAGAATTTCAGCTACGGAGCATACATTGATAGGAAATAAAGCAGTACCGGTATGCCCACCTGGAAACTTTTGCAGGTGCAAACGGTATTGAAAGGATCACTTATAACTGCCCCAATACCATCATTACCACAAATAAGCATGAACTAGCAATAAAAAGTGACGTCAGGAGGGACCCTTAAAAATGCTTAGTGCCCTCTGCATTAACCGAAGTGGTCTAGTGTGCACGTGTGGGGTAGGGCGATCTTGTAGGTAAACTGGTCCTAAGTTTTAAGGGGTTTATATACTAATAGCATCTCCTTGAACCTAGCAGATTCTTTATCTCTCCCGACTTCAGGATTTTAATCTAGCAGATATGGGCAGTTCTGCTTTAGGGTGTGTTGCCTATAAAGTGGGAACAACGAAACTGGTTTTTCCCCCGGGTCAAAGAGTGGAAACTGTTGTTTGCCTTGAAATGTACCTAAATGTATTGTGAAACCTGTTGGGAAAGCTATTTAATTATTTGCATGGGGAACGGTTAGATCAACAGAAGTCAAAATGACCACCGCTTCGATCCTTCCAAATCCTCTTTCTTCAGAACAATTGGTTGTCTGGGTGAATTATGAGATTTCTAAAAAAATATCCCATTAGCTGCTTTTGACTTGAAGTACTGTAATTGTACTCAGTGGCACTGCAGTGTCTTTCAGTGAACTTTATGTATGGTAATTCTTGTAATGCATAAAATAACCTTGCAAACTAGGTTGGTAACACTGGCCTCTTGCTCATTTGAGATAGAGTTCAGGCCATAGACAAGATCTGAACCGGAATGACTTTGTCTATAGTAAGTCTGGTTCTGCATGAGAGAGCCATTTAAGTAGCCTTTGCCAAGCTGGTGCCCTCCAGATGTTTTGAACTACAACTCACATCAGCCTTAAGCAGAGGTTGGATGGCCATCCGCCATGTTTGATTTAGTTGAGACTCCTGCATTGCAGGGGGTTGGATTGGATGGCCATGGGGGGCCCTTTCAGCTCTACAGCTCTATGATTCGGTGGTACAATCATGGGTGTGCCCAAAGAGGCCACACCCTGCGACGTTGTGGAGTGACTCGAGTTATTGTGCCGTCTCTAAGCCTGGATACAGTGACACGTCCCAGTTATAAGCACTATATAGCCTGTAGCAGACAGCCCATATTTGGCTGAAGATGGATGTCTATTTGACCCATACAGACCATTGGATATTTGGTAGAATTGTTAACAAATCTGTAATTGTGGCTCAATCCTCTTTCATTTGATGCTGCTCTCTTGGGGCAGGGGCTGGGGGACATGTGGGGCTTTATCCCCTTAAGCTGATCTCTCCCTACCCTCTGGGTTCCCAAATTTTTTTCAACCTTGTAAACACCTGGGGTTGGATTACTTTGTGGAAAGGGCCAGTCCCTGGTCAGTCCTCCACTCCAAATAAAAGCTTTGGGAGGCTGAACTTTAAAAAATAAATAAATCCATATATACTGGCCTTCGGAGTACAGTCATACCTCGTGTTGCATACGTTCGGGATAAGCACGGAGGTGACCCGGAAGTCCTCCGCGGAGCGTGCGCGGGTGCGCAGAAGCGCAAAAAAAGCAAACTTCCGGGTTTTTTGTTTTTTCCCTTGTACGTTCATGTTACGCACGCCCGGGTTACGCAGCTCGACCCCGGAACGGATCGCGTGCGTAACCCGGGGTTCCACTGTACATAGTAGGGGAATGTACTGCCTGCAAGATTTGACTTGCATCTCATAGCTTTGTGGGTCAGCCCCATGTGTTCCACAGTTACTCTGTGTCCTTCCGATTTGGCTTGTCATTCAGGGCCAAACTAGATCTGTTAAAAATTGAGCTCGTTCTTCCACCCCATTCAGTATAATGGAGAATCTAAAAAAAAAAAAGCCTGCTATAACTTCTTCTTCTTCTTCTGCTTCTTCTTCTCCTTCTCCTTCTCCTTCTCCTTCTTCTTCTCCTTCTCCTTCTCCTCTTTTCCCCACAGAAGTTGTTAAAATACATACCGTAGACCTAATAGCTCAGCCAGAATGAATTAAGCTTGATACATCCAGGGGTGTGTGTGTGTGTGTGTGTGTGTGCACAGGACGTTTTTAAATTTTGATTTTAGAAACGAAGAAAAGGGAAAACGTGTAACCTTTTCCGCTTTCTGCCAGAACTGGTTGCAGTTCTCCCATTGTGAGAGGATGAAGTCTGCCAGATTTTGGAATTACCGTATTTTCCCCTGTATAAGGCTAGGTGTTTTTCCTAAAAAACAATATCAAAAATCTGGGGGCGTCTTATACACGGATACATCTCTCCCCCCTCATTTTCTTAAATCAGAGTCCCCAAAAATAGGGGGCGTCTTATACATTGGGGCGTCTTATAGATGGAAGAATACATTATCTTCTGTGGTTCTGCTGCAAGGAAAGGCTCCCCCCCCCCCCCAGTTTTGTTGTGGGCAGCAATCACAGGTCCACTTGGGGTGGTAAAAGAGCATGGATCCTCAGGAAAGATGGGCAGTAAAGTATCACTCCCTCCAGCAAAGAGCCTGTTACCCCAAGGGTAGATGTTTGGGGGCAGGCTTCTCCAGACCCCCCCACCCCCAATCCCTGGATTTTTAGGAATCACAGCCTGTTCTCTCTCTCTCGTGTGTGTGTGTGATAGAGAGAGAGAGAGAGACCTCTTCTTTGACCATGAATGATGAAAAAAGATCAATGTATCCCTAAGGAATACAGCGGTGGAGGGAAAAGTATTGCCCTGATTCACCGTGTAATTCAGAGGCTCTGCACACCCCAAGCATGCACATCTGCATGCAACATATAATTTGCCATTTATTCAGCTCCTGCCAAAGCTTTGTTCATGGACTCGACAAGCAGACTTCCACATTGAATTGAAGACCAGGGTTGCAGTTCTTCTTTGCTGTTCAGTGCACCCCCTGAAGGTGTTTTGAATGGTAAATGTACTGCCAGGCTTATGGCTGCGTGGAGGCCAGGGAATAGTTTGGAAGGATTTTCCATTTTATTTTCATCTTCCCCTGCGTGCGCTCCCGAAAGAGAGTTTGGGAGGAAGGAAACAGAAATGTGAATTTGCTGTAGAAGCCTCATCATCCTGGATCATTTTTTATGTCAAGGTCTTTGTGCAGAAACTCTCTGATCCGACCCTGGATGCTCCTGGGAATTTCCAGTACAAAGATCCGGTCAGTGATAGATATGTACCTCCAGTTGCATTGATGCTATTTTTAAACTGCCGTCCTCCCCTGCAATAGGAGGAAAATCCTCTCCTTACTACTTGGTTATGAGCAAGGTTTTTCCACACTGGAAGGAACGAAAAAGGTTGGGTGTGTGACTATCGGAGCTCGGCATATAAAATGCTCTGGAGTATTATCCAATCTCACATCAGTTGATTGTGTTGCATGTGCTTTTTTTGCCGTGACCTACTTTTCTAAAAGTTCTTGCGTGGTCTTCTAAATCCTCCTTTGTTTTCCCATTGTTGGAGAAGGTAGATTGGATGGAATGGACTGTGAATTGGATCCGGTATGTTCTTACCGGTTTTGTCTTTTCTTTTCATTTTAGGTGGAAGAATTTATTTTATTTTATTCTTAACTTACTACCCTTGTTTTTCCGGGTCATGTGGCCAGCACGACTAAGCCGCTTCTGGCGAACCAGAGCAGCGCACGGAAACGCCGTTTACCTTCCCGCCAGAGCGGTACCTATTTATCAGATATGCCTGTTGCAGGAGATGGTGGGAGGCAGAGGTTCCGTCTTGCGCCTAACATTGAGGGGCTCCGGTGTGTGTTGCGTTGTGTGATGTCATGTGTGCGATGTGCACCATACATCATATGCTTGGCGACATCATATCGTCAGGAGGCCAAGCATGGAGCCCAGCATGGCACTTCTTCCTCTCTTGCGCTCAGGAGGAGCCAGTCGCTTGGCACCATCCTCTTCTTTGCCATCCGATACTGAGGGGGCCGAAGACTCCTCCGCCCTTGGGAGTTGGTGCGCCCGGTGGGATGTGTTTTGGGGCCTTGCTCCCTTCAGCATGAGTTCTGTGGGATGCACCTAGTGCAGCTGCATTCTGCTGCGGGAGATTAGCTGCCCGTAAAGGGGTGCGTTTGTTTCTTGTGGTCTTCTCATTGGAGAACTTCTGATAAGGTTGGAAGAACTCCAGGACTCCCTGGAGCATGCTGGAAATCCTCATTTGCAGAAGATTCTCCCTTAGGAGTCAACTTGTTTTCCTGTTGGAAGACCTGCATTGTGTTGTTCCTCCATTTCTTGGTGCCTTCAGAAGGAAGGGACCATTCAGTGGTCTAATGTGGAACTCATAGGAATGTTTGTTTGACTCCCATGTTAAGATTTGGATAGCATCGAAACGCTGGCTTTCAGTTTTACCCCAAAGCTTTCCAAGTTACTAATTGCTGCTTTGCTTCCACTGTTGCTCTTAACGGTTTTGTTGTTGCTGCTGCTGCTGCCGCATCACTGTACACAAATGTGGTTTTTTATTATTTTTATTCTGTGCTAATTACTTGTTTCATACTGTTATCTGCCTTGTGGCAGGATATAATGTTTTGAATGAATGAAATAGAGCTGGGATATAACTTTAAGAAAACAGCAGCATATGTAAATTGTGTACCGCCAGCTCTGAATAGAGTTGTTCTGTACGTTTGGAATGGTAATTTCTTTTTGTGGGACACACGTTCTCTGCACATCCATGGAATTTCCCATGAGATTTCCTCACGGTCTAACATTAGGAACGGCTCCCCAAATGCACAAATGAATTGTGTGCATGGAGGTACCCCTGGCATCCAGTGAATGCCACAAGCCCTTGGGAACATGGAAGCTCCATGTTGTTAATGAGCCCATAGGCTATTGACCTGGGGCACCGAGGGTGCAGAATTCCACAGACATGGAAGCCTGCTTTGCAATACGTCTGGGGGCCCGTGACTTAATCCTCTTCCTCTTCTATTTGCAGCTTATCGGGGAAGATAAACGTCTTGGGACACGAACTGTCCTTGTTGGCCACCATCGGCTTCCCACGCCAGAGGCTTACATTCCGCAGGCGTTCTGCTCTAACCAAATCGTCTCTTCCAAGGTACGTTTGCCGCATGAATGCTGTTGCGGGAATGGCGTGCGAGCTCTTGACAAATCATGTGAACACCGTAATAACCATGCTTTAATTGCTACACCGGCCCACCCGACCTGTTTTTATCTTCACAACAACCCTGCGGAGTATTTTAGGCAAAAGCGACGCGGCTGGCCGAAGGTCACCCAGCGAGCATCGTGTAAGAGTGGAGCAGGTTCTCCTGGTCCTTCATAGTTCAGAGACTCTGCTCATAACCTGTAGTACTTAGATCCTGTTCAGGTTACAGTTCTACTCCAGGGTGTGCCGTCAGCAAAAGCAATTTTGTGTTCTGTTACTTTTTCCCCAGACTTGTTTTGAACTTGGGGAATCACTCTGACCATCATTAACCTTATGACTTGATAATGAGTTATGAGGATCACTCAAAAGCTGTGCCTGGTTTTTGTTTGGTTTTTGTTCAGGGGGGTGTCTTTTGTTTAAAGCTTTCACTTGGTTAGTGATCCAGCTCATCCCGGAGGTCCTCCCGACATAACAAGAAATCTCTTGCAAAAAGGCAGTCTGTGAGACCCTTTATCAGTCTGGAGCACTTACTCTGCTGCTATTTTGCAACTCTGTTTGTTTTAGCTAAGAATAAAACCTCTGCATGAAGGAACTCTTTCCCAATCCCGCAAGGTGTTCCAGTTTTAGAACTGCATGAAACACAAAAGACCCGTAGTTCCTCTTTTGTAGCTTCTTCCATCTGGCACAAGTAGCCCAGCTAAGGGCTTTATTACATTCACGAGTGGGAACTGCAATAAAATGTCGCAGAGGGTATTGTCCAGTGTTCCAGCTAACCAGCCGCATCTTCTTCCAAGACATCCCATCCGGTTATGATTGTTATTTGTTAAATCCGTATGCCGCTCTTCATCCAAAGATCCCAGGGTGGTTTGCAAGAGAAAAATACAAAATGAGAATTTAAAATACATAATGGAACAACAACAACAACAACACAAACCCCCAATAACCCCGCTCCCACAAACACGTTCAAAAAGCCGTAGAAAGTTAATCAGCTGAACACCTGGTTGAAGAGGAACGTTTTTGCCTGGTGCCTAAAGATATGTAATGAAGGTGCCAGGCAAGCCTCCATGGGGAAAGTCTTCTGTGAACAAGGAGCCACTGCAGAAAAGGCCCTTCTTGAGTTGTCACCCTCCAAACCTCTCCTGGAGGAGGTGGCACATAAAGAAGGGCCTCAGATGATGGGTCACAAGGTCTGGGTAGGCTCAAATGGAGAGAGGGAGTCCTTGAGCTATTGCAGTTTGCTCTCTTACACACAGACACACACAGATTTCTCTGGGTTTCCCCCCCTCCCCAATGAAACATTGAACTGTTGTGTTGTTGTTGCTGCTGCTGCTGTTATTGTTATTTTGTCCCCTTGGCTTTTTATTTCTTGCTTCTTCTTCACCCTTTGGGATTTTTGCTGATCCAACCTCCTCGTTCTTCCAGGCACTAAGCCACCCCCATGTGCCATTACAGGGAGTCATAGACAGAACCATTTTGGAGTGCTGAAGCCGGTGAAATTTCCAGATAATTAGAAAATACAAAATGATTGTGAATTATACAAGGAGAGCTTGGATAAAAAATTAGGGTCGACAACCCTAAATATTTTTTTTAATATGCAGAAATCTCTGTTTCTTCTGTGCAGCAATATTTGCAAAGCAGAACGAAAGTATATATTGCACCCAAACTTCAATTTTTTTATTTTCATTTTTATTTTTTTAAAAAAGAGCTAATGCAAACCAGGCAAGGCACAGCGCAGTCTGCCCCTCTTGAATCTTTTAATATATTTACTGTTGCATTGACTGGGGAAGTCTTGGTCTCATTGTGTGTAGCTCGGAAGGCGGAACAAAAGGCAACAGTTTTTCCAAGCCAGGAAAGCAGGTGGCTGCTATCAGCGGGCAAAAGGGGAGTTGCATAAAACATCGTGACAACCTCCACTAGTGGTTGACATTCAGCAGATTCTGTGCATCAACTGCTGTATGTTTCATGTGCCTTTTGTGTGCTGGGAAAAGGTCGGGTTCCCATTCCCGCTTTCTCTGCTCTGCAAAGCACCCATCTGCAGTTTTCACGTGGTCTCGCGAAATGACTCAGTGCAAGCTCAGCTCCCCCTACTTGCCATTTAGTGGACGAGCCTGATTTGGGGGGGGGGCTTTCTTGAGAGTGCGGAGCTCCCGGATCAATTCAGAAGCTTGTCCTTTGAGTAGTGAAAGTCTGGACTGTGCAGTAGGCAGATGAAAGGTTGTCCTTGCCAAGTCAGTGCCCCAGGCTAACGAGGAGAGTCAGCGGCTACCCTCGATGGACACAGTCATTCCAGCCCTTGGAATCTGTTTACAAGGGAGATGCTGCAACCTGCTGCCCTAATGTCTCGCTATATGGGGTGGCGGATCATGGAGCTGTTGGTTCTGGGTTCTAGCCCCTGCAGTTCCAGACAGTAGTGCAGAGCTTTCCAAACTGTGTGTCACGACACATTAGCGTGTCGGCTGCAGTGTGCAGGTTTGTCTTGCAAACGCTCCCCACGCTCCTCCCGGGGCTGGAAAGGGGATAGTTTAACCTCCGGTTTGCTGGTAAAACTGAATTACTGTGCCGTGAAATGATGCATGTCTAAAAAGTATGTCACCAACAGGAAAAGTTTGGAAAGCTCTGCAGTAGCACAAGAGAGTTGTTGTTGTTGTTGTTGTTGTTGTTGTTGTTGTTTATTAAGTCTGTATACTGCCCTTCATCCATACATCTCAGGGCAGTTCACAACATAAAAATGCAAGATAAAAATACAAACTACAGAATAAAAATAAAGAACGAAAAGAAAACAGTAACCCCCTTCCACGAAAGGGCCACATTAAACCAAAGAAACACAACACACAAAATAACCAGCCGTGGCAACGATTACCTTTTCTGCCAGGTCTCTACTGCAGCTGGATTTGGCTGACCTAGTAAGCTTTCTGAATTCCTCTTATGGCCGATTTAAAACCAGCCAAAGCATGGGTTAGTCCGTTAGTTCATTTGTTCACATATTGCATATATATCCCAACTTCCTCACACACCCCAGAACTCAAAAGTGACATACCCCCTCCTCTGTTAATTCCCACAACCACCCTGTGAGGAAGCCACGGGTGAGAGGCAGTGACTGGCTCTAGGTCAGGGGTAGGCAACCTAAGGCCTGTGGGCCGGATGCAGCCCAATCGCCTTCTCAATCCTGCCCGTGGACTGCCTGGAAATCGGCGTGTTTTTACATGAGTAGAATATGTCCTTTTATTTAAAATGCATCTCTGGGTTATTTGTGGGGCCTGCCTGGTGTTTTTACATGAGTAGAATGTGTATTGTTATTTAAAATGCATCTCTGGGTTATTTGTGGGGCATAAGAATTTGTTCATTTTTTTTCTTCAAAATATCGTCCGGCCCACCACATGGTCTGAGGGATGGTGGACCAGCCCCCTGCTGAAAAAGGTTGCTGACCCCTGCTCTAGGTCAACCCAGGGAGCTTCATGGTCAAGTGGGGATTTGAACCCTGGTCTCTTAGGTCCTGGCCCAACACACTCAACTGCTGTGGCCACCCTGGCCACAACATTTCTTCTGAAGGCTATACTATTGATCTGTAGCTTGAGAAGACCCGAAAGGGTTGGGATTCTGTAAGCCAGTGGAGGTCCCTTCCCACTGACTTGGTATTGTTGAGGCAGAGGTGGAGCCAAGAGGTTGTATCAAATGCATACCTTGCCAGAGCAATATGTTTGGCAGCCTTTCGTTTCGAACCAAGCGACTGAAGACGCGGTGCATTTTGCCATTACGTTTGGAAGCACTTTCTGATATTTAAGTCCTGGTGCTTCTTCAGCAATGCAGAGGCAGTAACTGGCCCTCAAGGCTGCCCTCTCCACCTCACCTTATTCCAAGCTGGCTCGTGTGTGCGGGAGAGACAGGGAAAATGCCTCCCCCTTTAAACCTCCAAATCTCTTGTTTCTCTGGCACTAGAATTTTTGAGTGGGGTTATGCGCCGAACCTTTTGCAAACGCTGGCGTAAGACCCACGGGACACGGCTCATAGAAATGAAAGGAGGAAAACCAACATTTCTGAGTGGGTAGCAAAGCAAGCTCTTCACGGAGCAAGAGGCTTATTTCTTTCCGTTGGAAATGACACCAGACGGGTGTGTGGATGTGTGTGCATGCGTGCCCATCATAATTGTTTGCCCCGTTAAAAGCCTCCCGTTTTATATTTATAGACAGGCAGATAGACAGAGATAGATAGATAGATAGACAGACAGACAGACAGACAGACAGACAGACAGACTGAACAGGTGATAGGTATCCCAATTTTGGTGCAGTCTTCAGAGGCAGGCCTGGCCCTCTGCACCCATGAGGGAAGGTGAGACGACCGCCTCAGGCAGCAGAATCCAGAGGGGCAGCAGACCCAGCCGCTGAGGATTGCATCACCACAGAGCCACTCCAATACCATCTCCATAGCAGCCTCTTGGCAAATAGGAGGCACTGAAGGTCTCCTTCCATCCTCCTTCCCAATGTAGATCTTTATTCTCCCATTGTTCCTGATGTAGTTCCCTGACCATCACTTCTTCCCTGGTGGAGGGTGGTTTGTGTGTGTGCGTGCGTGCCATTTTCTGGTTAGCTTCAGGTGCCGAAATGTCTCAGGCCAGCCCTGTTCAGAAGAGGCCATTGCTGGTCGAAGTCTTGGTTCATACCTGCCTCTTTTGCTTTTTTTTGCCCCACAGTACACTGTCTGGAATTTTCTTCCAAAGAATCTCTTTGAACAGTTCCGAAGAATTGCCAACTTTTACTTCCTTATCATTTTCCTTGTACAGGTAAGGCTCTTTAGAAAAAGCAATGAAGGTGAGGGAGAATGTTGTTGGGGTGTGTGTGCGTGTTTAAATACCAGTCATTGAAATGTTTCAATGCCGTCCTGCCAAAATAAAGACCCTTGTTTTCAAGGCATAAGTCAGTGGGTTCGTGTTTGCAGAACACGACTACAGTGGTGTCATTTGCTCCAACCTAAAGACTATACATTATATAGCTGCTTATCTTAAATGATCAAAGAAGCATCACTCCCCTCCCTCCTGCACACACAACAGCTTGTGATGAGGCCCCCCAAATACCTCCCTGTTACGTTGTGTAGATGCTACACAAATGCAGAAGTAAATTTCTGAGTGTGCATTTCTTGGTGGGTAGGCGAATAGCAACCACAGATGTGGGCTGTGCCCTTTTCACTTCTGCTTTCTGATTAAAGAGGTTAGAGCTGAATCAGGAGACTCTTTAAAAAAATAAAAAGCAAGCTGTAATTCTGCAGACCAACTGTTTCAAGGAAGGAAAGTAGGGGAGTGGGTTCAGCTTCTGTTGATGTCGGATGGGTTTTCAGTGTTTCAGCGTTTTGTTTTGTTTTTTTTAAAAAGGGGGCTCTTGACCCGCACCAGCCACTGCTCTTGGGCAGCATATCTGCTGACGTTTATTAAAAGCACTCATTATTGTAGATGGAGGAGAGCATCGTGGCCCATTCCTCATAAGCCTGAACCTTCCTTAGACTTTGCTAAATGGAGTGTGTTGAATTTGCCACTGCTGCCGCCGCCTGCACGTTTCCTGGCGATTGCATCTTGCCTGCTTTGAAGACAGAGTGCTTAGCCAATTTGCATCTCATCCTTGTGTCAGGGGCAGAGGCATTAATGATCTCTGAGGAAGTAGCTCCAGCTAATCTGCATGACAATGCTAAGATGGCATCTCCGCCCATCTTCCAGATAACTGTAGAATCCTGTTCTGAGCAGTCAGGGCTGGTTATGAAATGTATAACCTTGCTTGCGCACTAGGCTAACCGGCTGCCACTTCCACTTCCTTGGGCGATGTGGTTCAGCTTGCCAGGAGCAACAAATTCAACAGGAATCTCCCCAATGCCTGTGGGGCTTTAACTTGGAACAGGTTGGAACAAAGGCTATATTTAACTTGAAACAAATCAAAATAGTGCCACTAGGCACGGATGCGGTTTTCTCTCTTGGTTCCAGTGCTGTGCAATCAGTTTTGGAAGAAATATCCCCATGTTTCAATGAATTGCATACAGCTGATTTTTGCCCAGAGTTGACCGCTCATGGTCAATATCAGCGGGTCTACTCTCAGTAAAAGTTACTTGAAAACTTGGCCATGGAGAGATGTGTGTGAATTATCACACTGTGATAAAAATAATAATAATCCCCAGCTGATTATCTTCTGAAGCAGAACACCCCCGTGAAAAATCTCATGGCTACTTATTTGTGCCAAACCTCCCCCTTGCCCACCCCAGTTAGCCTTCACCATAGGAAAGAAATTCATGTTATATTCAAATGTTTGGCATCACATTACAAAAGCATCACGCATTAGTAAAGCCTGGCAGTTAAAGGCATGGAACCCGTCAAATTCCCCTACCCACCAATGTGTGTGTTCATTGTTCCACAAGAGGCTTTTTCTTGTGAAGACTGCACAGCTTCAAACACATGCCATAATAAATCCATTACAGTGCGGTCTTGCACGTTTACTGAGAAGTATGCCCCGGTTTCTTAAACGAGGCTTATTCCCAGGTAAGTGTGTGTGCCTTAGTCTTTAAGGGTGCTGCAACATTTTTTTTAAGTGTCTGTTGTAATAACATAGCTAACCCTCATAATTCATACATAGTTACAGGTAGGTAGCCGTGTTGGTCTGCCGTAGTGAAAACCAAATAAAAAAATTCCTTCCAGTAGCACCTTAGAGACCAGCTAAGTTTGTTCTTGGTATGAGCTTTCGTGTGCATGCACACTTCTTCGGATACACTGAAACAGAAGTCACCAGACCCTTATATAATGAGAGTGTAATGGGTGATTGGCTGATAGGTGAGGTAAACCTGTTGACGACTGTTAGCGACTGCAATTGGTCTTGCAGGACAAAGCAAGGGGTGAGATGGCTAAACATAGCTTTATCATGTATATCTCATTATACAGCAGCCAATCACCCAGTCCCACCACCTTCTGAGTAATGCCCCTCCCCACCCTCACACTGGTGGCTTCTGTCTCAGTGTATCTGAAGAAGTGTGCACGCACACGAAAGCTCATACCAAGAACAAACTTAGCTGGTCTCTAAGGTGCTACTGGAAGGATTTTTTTTTAATTTTAATTCATACATAGTTGCATCTATCAATGGCTTCTGGCCACAGTAGCTATGCTCTTGTCTCCACGGTCAGAAGCATAAATGTCTCTGAATATCATTTTCTGGAAGCCACAGGAGGGGAGAGGGCTCTTATACTCAAGTCCTGCTTGCAGGTTTCCCAGGGGTTGGCCTCTGAGAGAACAGGATGCTGGACTAGATGGGCCACTGACCTGATCCAGCAGGCTCTCCTTATATTCTCATCACTCCGAGTGCCAAATACTTTTAGCGCTGGAGCAGCTTGGACCACTGGAATAACTGTTCTAGTGAACAGACTTCTTGGAGCATGAGCCGAGCTCTTCAGCAAATGTGCATGTGTGTGACAAACCTCCATTTACAGCGCAAGCTTAGCACATACTTGATATCAACTGCATATCTGTAGCAGAAGGCTTTGACGAGCTCAATCAGCCTTGAGTCCCCAGATGTTTCTGGGATAATATTCCTGTCACTCTCAGCCAGTTTGAGCAGGTATGATGCTGTTTGCAGCCTGACAACATCTGGAGAATCAAAACTGAAGAGTGTTGGCTTTGAAGAAATGAGCTCTTTACTACTTCTACTACCACTACTACCGTGTTTCTCCTAAAATAAGACACCGTCTTATATCCCCCCTCAAAAAAATACAGTATGGCTTATTTTCAGGGGATGTCTTATTTTAACCGCTCCGTGTCGGTACGCTGCATAGCCACGCCTATCCAGGCCATCTTAAGGGAGAGGCGCTGTGTCACTATGTCTTCTTTTGGGGGTATGGCTTATATTTCACAAATGTGTAGGAATCCTGCTACGGCTTTTTTATGGCTACGTCTTATTTTAGGAGAAACAGGGTACTACTACTAATAATAATAATACACACTTGGATTCACATGGCAGGACATATAATGGAAAAGGATGCATTCAGACGTCACATTATTCAGACGTCACATTATTTGGACACCCAGAGAGATCCCTTCACAAGCTCTTCACAGCAAGAAAGTGAGAATGAAGAATATACATGGGTGCTTTTCTTCTTATCTGGAAGACACCTCTGCTATTTGAATGAATGGAAAACTTTGCCACATCATTATCAAAACTTACTGGGCACTTGCTACCAGTGATCCACCACACGCTATAAAACAGAAGTCCGAATGCATTATTGCACAGAAAAATTTGCACGTAAACACATGCAATTCATTAAAAAGCAATGACATGCACGCTCTGGTGTTTTCCTGTGTTTTCCACGTTGCAGTGTCAGTTTACGTTTGCTGCTTATAAAAGCTAAGGACATCAAACAAACCAATCTCTCACCAGCAAATATCCTTTTCTTTAATTCTCCCCCAATAACCTGCCTTTCCCCCTCTTCCGCAGGTCATAGTAGACACACCAACCAGCCCCGTCACGAGCGGACTTCCTCTATTCTTTGTTATTACCATTACAGCTGTTAAACAGGTACTTTCGTTCTTCCCCCTTCCCCCCCCAAAAAAAAGGGAATGAAAAAAGAGGATTTTCAATTTAGAGCTCTGCTAAATATCTGAGGAATGGCTCTCCCTCACCTCTTTTTTCTTTGTTTCCCTTTCTCTTGTTTCTTGATTGTGATTACTTCCGCTCCCTACTCCCTAATTTATCCCTCCAGGGTTATGAGGATTGGCTGCGGCACAGGGCTGACAAAGAAGTAAACAAGAGCACCGTCCTGGTGATCGAGAATGCAAAGCAAGTGAAGAAGGAGTGCGAAGGAATCAAGGTGTGGTGTGAAAGAGGGGAGCAAGCTTTTGGGGCACCGGGAAGCTACAGGGAGCCTGTAGCGAAAGGTGGAGGGCGGGGGTGTGAATGTGGGGAGAGTTGTTATTAAAACCTTGCATCCGTGCTTGCTGATGGACTCCGGCTGGTCCCCTCTGGCTGGTTGGGGTGTCTGGGAAGGGCTGAAGCACTTGTGTGTTTTGTAGCAAAGTCGTGCGAGGTTTCTGCACGTTGGAAATTGTTTGGGGCCTTGCCTTCAACCACAGGGAGCCATAGGCAGCAAGGAGTTGTGTGCAGGCAAGTGAGCAAGCTGGCGGAGGAGAGACAGATCTCTGCACCCCTCCTCTGCCATTCCACTTGGCAGAAGGCTTTCCCCCCTTCTGTAATACAGCACGATTGCGACTGTGAAGGCTACATTCTGGGGACGGTGCACAGAGGCAGGAATGTGTGTACCCTGCATGAGATTCCCTCCCTGCTCCCAGCACGGCAGAGAGCTTTTAGATTTAGATGCCTTCTTCACTTCTTTGTTGTCGATCTGTATCAATAAAGCCTTTTCAGCTGAAGAGTGGGGTGTGTGTGTGTGTGTGTGTGTTGATGCTCTAAATAAGTACATCTAAGCAAACATTTCTGCAGCACGTTGACATTTATTTGTTCTGGTCTTTAAGGTTGGCGACATAGTAGAAGTAAAGTCAGATCAAACCTTCCCATGCGACCTGATCTTCATCGCATCACCTCACAAGGACGGGTGTTGTTATGTCACTACAGCTAGTTTGGATGGAGAATCAAATGTCAAGGTAACGGAACAGGCAAACAGCACATCTGACCTGCAGCCCTTTTATCTTCACTAAGCTTTGCAGCGGTAAATCTTGGCTTTCCAAAGCTTTGACACGGCGGCGCAGTCTCTAGGCTGAGGATCAAGAGTGACTGACTCTGCGTACCTGTCACACAAAGGAAAGTGAAATGCATTCCCTTTCAGCCATGCTCTCTTCCCGACTTGCTAATTCTATATGACAGGATATTTTCGTGCTGGGGAGCGTATGGTCATGCATGGCCCTCGCAGAGCTACACCACAGTCCTTCTCACATGAACGGCAGGCTCCTATCTGGTCCACAGCTTACATGGGATTATAAGAGCATGCCTTCTGGGTCATGTGAAAGGTTCAGCATCCTGTTTTCTGTGAAGGCAGATCTGGTGGCGCAGGAAGGGGGGTGCGGTGGATGCGGTTCGCCCCCGGGTGTCATCACTGAGGGGGGTGACCACGGGGCCTGGCCTGCAGCGCGCCCGAGCCACACGTCTCTCTTGGGGAGTGACGCTGTGGCTCTGGCCCCTGCAGGCTCTGCACTGCCCGAAACGGCATTGTGGGGCTTGTGGACTCCATGGAGGTTCCACGCAGCGTGCTCTGCCCTGGGTTGCCCTGCCCAGTGGGTGGCTTGCCGCCGCCCCCCCCCCCGGGTGCAGGGCATTTGCCCGAGCAGCTAGCTACACGGCTAGGCAGATGAAGCCACCACACCCCTTTTTGGGGATTCAGCAGCGCCTTGTCTCTGAATGTGGATTTCTCTTAATAGCCACTGATGGAGCGCCTTCTCCATTCAATGCAAAGGTGGATAAACCATGGGATTCATGCAACCTTCACAGGTCTTCCATGCAGCCAGCCACGGATGCACGCGCCACCCACCGCTGCCAAATTCACCACCCACCAGCTGTCTGGCAGGGGTGTGCCTTATGAACTGGGATTGTGATTGCAATGGGAGTCATCCCCGAGCACCTTCCTCCAAATGTAAATTGCACTTCTCTTGGCCCACCCAGTTACTGTTATGCAGGCTGGGCAGAGTGAGACCTTTTGCCACTGGTGTGTGTTGGGAGCAGCTGCACTTCTCAGTCTCAGCAGGGAGACCTCTGGAAAGTCAAGTGTGTGTGCGTGCGCGCATGCCCCAGCCGCACAATTCGCACGTGGCCCTCAATCATCCACTCCCTGCAGCCTATTACGATATCACAAAAAAATAAAACTGGAAATAGTTGGTGCCATTCTGAGCAAACATTTGCCCTGCAAAAAGGCAGGAATCAGTTAAATCAAAAGTCTGAAAGGCAGCGATGCTTCTGAATACCAGTTGCTGGAAACCAAGGGGGGGGGAGAGGGCTCCCGAGCTCCCCCTCTGCTCCCTGGTCTTGCACAGGCAGCTGGTTGGCCATTGCAAGAACAGGATGCTAGACTAGGTGGGCCATGGGCCTGATCCACCAGGCGCTTCTCGTGTTAAATGAGGGAAGGCTTAGGTTTATCTCTAGGTGAACAACTAATCAATTTTACTACCTGCCCATTTTTAATAGTTGTACAAAATACCGTTTTAAAAATACAATAGCGCCTCTGTGTATGTTATATACACCATCTCAGCAATAGCTATTGAAACACAGGTATATCTGTCGTTCTGAAGGTTCGATATTTCGATCTTACTTCATATGCAATATGATTCATAACATGAAGTCTGGCTGATAATAGCAATAAGATCGCCCATCCTATGATTTACTGTTTCAAATTTCCTTTTGAAAGATAACAGCCTGGGACCATTATCCTATGAAAGATTCTCTTGTCTGCCTGCCTTCCTGCCTGCCTGTCTGTTTCTCTCTCTCATGCATGTACACACACACCCAGCCATATGAACCATTCCATTTTCTGTACGTTGCCAGATAAAATATCATTGAACTTTGGTGTATATGTGTGTGTGAGAGAGAGAGACATTATAACATAATAGAACACTGGTGTTTTTCTGGCACATGGTTAAACCACGGCATACACTCTCATAGGAGGCAGTGATGGCCTTGGGTGTCTTTAAAAGAGGATCAGACAAATTCACGGGCGATAGGGCTGCCAGTGGCCACTAGGCGCAATGGCTATGCTCTTCCCCCATGCTCGGAGTCAGCGTTCTTCTGAGTACTGGTTGCTGCAAACCACAAAAGTGAGGAGAGCTCATGTCCTGGTTGCGGGCTTCCCGTTGTCATACGGTTGGCCACTCTGAGAACAGGATGCTGGACTGGAGTGGCCACTGGTGTGATCTAGCCAGCTCGTCTCCTTCTCATCCACTGTTACCGCAAGCAAGTAAAGATGATTCCCCCCCTCCCCCCCTTCAGCTTTCCTCCAAAGCATGTCCTGTATTTTGTTTTGCAAGAACAAGGTGCAACAGGATGTGCCTGAGAAGGAATGTACTTAAAATGTTTAATGAGCTTTTTCTATAAATCTTTGGCAAGGAAGCACAAAGCCCATGAGCTTAACCTCCAAGTTGTGAAAATGTCTGTGCTTTTAATGCCATTCATCATCTCCCACCGTTGATGCAATAGAGCTGTTTCTCATCCAGCCTGAAACGAGGAAAATTTAGAGATAACGAGCTAGGGAAGCATCTGGGTGAGTTTTGTTTATGAAGATGGATCACGGCAGTGTCTCCTGCTGACAGAAGTGATTTACAACACCCTAGTAGCGTCTAGAAATAGAACCTCTTAAAATGGCGAGTTTTAAACCCTTTGTCTGCTTTCTAATTTAATCAAGAAGTATCTGCGTAGCCAGGGATGCCGAGAATAGCTCTCCCTCCTCCACTGACATTTAATTCTCTCACCCGATTACCTTTGAGAGATCCTGGGCCAGCACTCAGGGGAACAGGGAAGACAGGACACCTGTTGAGGCACCTGCAGGTTTTCATGAAACCTGGAGAAGCTGATGATTGTTCTTCAACAGGTCTCTGGAATCAACCCATGGATAGGAAACCTGTAGCTGTTGCTAGACTCCAGCTCCCATCATCCCTGCTCCCTGGCCAATCACTGATGGGAGCTGGAGTCCAACAGCAGCTAAAAGGTCACAGGTTCCCTATCCCTGAATTTTTTAAGCAGCTGCATAGACCTGTTGATGTAAAAATATCTCCAGGAAAGTCAAAAGTGAGGGTGCCTGCTGAGTCTGTGTTGGAAGAGCATTCCACAGCATGGGACCGATGACACTAAATGCCCAGTTTCTAGTGGGTGTCAGTCAAGCCTCTGTAACACAGGAAGCAACCAGCAGCGCTCCTCTGGATGATCTCACCGATCGAGCTGGGATAAAAGGCCTTTAAAAACCAAGCAATAAAATTACAGCTAACGCAGCAGTAGTGATAGTAATAATGAGCCTCTCGAAGATGGCTAAAACACAGATCAGCTAAAACCAATTCCTAGTAGCATTTCTAGCAATCAAAGCACCACATGGGCTCTGTAGCTTGTTAGAATCGCCCACTGTGCAAAACGGTCTGTGTACTCTAGGGACAGTAAACAGCTGCCTAACGGATTTTGCATTTCCGTCTCCCTTCTAGACTCACTACACTGTGCAGGATACTGCCAAACTCCATACATGCCAAGCCATAGATTGCCTTACTGCTACAATAGAATGTGAACAGCCTCAGCCAGACCTCTACAAGTAAGTTCTGAAACGCAACGTTTATTTCCTTGCTGTCAGGTTTGCTTAACGGTTGCTCATGAGTAAAGACCAAGTCCTTCTTGTCTTTCAACTATTTTATTGTGCAAAGTATGTACAGTGCGGAGCTAACCCTAAACATGACCGTCTAGTCGCTAGCGGAATCCGGAAGTGCCCCCCTCCTGTTGCTGCACCAACACCAGAGTCTCGGCACTCTAAAGTGCCGCCTTCTCCTTCTGCATAAAGCGGGCGCCGGAAATGGCGTCTCCCCCTCTGAGTGGGTCTGCTGAGTGGTGCTAGGTCTCTCTGCCTCTTCCTGGAGACCTCTCCCCACCTGGCTCCCTCCCAGTAACTGCTCCTCCCCCGGGGAGGAGCTGGCAGACTCACTGGGAGACGAGTCTGTTGACAACAAAGGCTGAGGCTGCCGGTAGCCACTCAGTTCCGGACTGGCAGGGGTGGGCACATCCCCAATTTTTTTTTGTGAGGTATGCACCACCATGTGTCTGTCTTGTCCCAGGACTGGGCTCATGAGTTGGACTTTGAGGTGCATGGTAGGTTCTGCTTCAGCTGTGTAAAAGCTTTCTGTTTGCTATTTTATTTGCATTAACCAGCTGCGACCTGGATCTGCACCATTTCCTGGAAGATCAGGCAGCCAGGATTAGAGATTAGGATCGTATCTTGTTGGTCCATCTTGCTCACAGTTGTGTACACTGACAGGCAGCATCTGTCTGTCCTAAAACAGCACCCGGGTGGCCATCTGTCATGGATGCTTTAGCTGAGATTCCTGCATTGCAGGGGGTTGGACTAGATGACCCTTGGGTCCCTCCCGCCGGGGCCACATAACACCCATCCTGAGAGAACTACATTGGCTCCCAATACGTTTCCGAGCACAATTCAAAGTGTTGGTGCTGACCTTTAAAGCCCTAAATGGCCTTGGTCCAGTATACCTGAAGGAGCATCTCCACCCCCATTATTCAGCCCGGACACTGAGGCCCAGCGCCGAGGGCCTTCTGGCGGTTCCCTCACTGCGAGAAGCAAAGCTACAGGGAACCAGGCAGAGGGCCTTTTCGGTAGTGGCGCCCGCCCTGTGGATCGCCCTCCCAGCAGAGGTCAAAGAGATAAACAACTACCTGACATTTAGAAAATACCTCAAGGCAGCCCTGTTTAGGGAAGTTTTTAATCTGTGATATTTTAATGTATTTTGATATTTGTTGGAAGCTGCCCAGAGTGGCTGGGGGGACCTGGCCAGATGGGTGGGGTACAAATAATAAATTATTATTATTATTATTAAGATTATGTTTCTATGATCTCTGTAGGGTTTAAAACAAGGATCTCCTTTCCCCATATGAGAAGGTTGACTGTGCTTCGTTATATTCTGAAATTGATCCTGGTCTAATTGCCCTTGGGCAAATGTCGAACAAGTCCCTTTCCATCCATTGGCCTGCCTGACCCAGTTGCCACTCTCTCTCTCTCGCCCCCCCCTTCTCATGCATGGGAGGGAGGGAGGGACCCCTCTCCCTGGCCTGCTATTGATTCTCCTTCCCTTGTACTCTTTCCTCCTCCCAAATATGTCATGTCTTTGAGCTCACAGCCTATAAACGGGTTAAAGGCAGACTCTGCCTTTAAAATCTTTTTCTGCAGCATCTAGCAAATGCAGGCGCTTGGTAGATGTGCGTTTAGCAAATGCTAGGGAGGATGGTGGGTTGGAGACTGACGAATAACTGCTTGTAAAATAAATGCCTTAAAAAACATGGTTCTCACAAATTTAGTCTCTGGCACTTCTGTGGCACGTTCTATCTATCTATCTATCTATCTATCTATCTATCTATCTATCCATATCTCCCCTTATCCTTCTCGGTAGTGGCACCCACCCCATGGAACACCCCCCCCCCCAATCAGGTGTTGAGATGAGTAACATTTAGGAAACGTCCGAGGGCAGCCCTGTATAGGGAAGCTTTTTAAGGTTTAATGCAGGGGTCCCCAAACTTACCCCGCTTTGGGCCGGTTCCTCCGGCGCCTATCATGCAGCATGGCGGGGGAGCGCGTGCCCATGTGCGCGAGCACACACACACTATTTCCGGCGAAAATAGCTTGTGCACATGCGCAAGCGACATTTCCGGCACACTTCCGGGTCGCCGGAGCGCCGGAAATAGCTTGTGCGCATGCGCATGGGCCTCCTCCAACCTGGAAGTGTGCCGGAAATGACACTTGCACATGCGCACAAGCTATTTCCGGCGCTCCGCCAACCCGGAGATGGACAGCCGTGCTGTGCTGGTAAGAGCAGGCGGCGGGGGTCATCGCGGGCCGGATAATTGGTTCGCTCGGGCCGTATCCGGCCCGCGGGCCTTAGTTTGGGGACCCCTGATTTAATGTTTTACTATGTTTTTACATATGATGGGAGCTGCCCAGAGTGACTTATTGGTGAATAATTCGCTGGATTTGCATAGCACACAGTGTACAAATGTTTGGAACAGGGTGGGAGAACCCTTATTCAGCCTGAGGGCTCGTTCCATCATGGTCCAGCTTCTGGGAGCTGTGTGGCAGTGATAGGTGGGGCCACAGGTAAAGTGGATGGAGCAGCGAATGTGGCTTTCAACTTTCTACTGTAAGTCACCTTCCTGACAGGCCAGGAGTTTCTACACACAACCACACCGCACAAACTTCCCCTTCTTCCACCTAGGGAAGAAAGAATGCCTTATCACAGTTCCGGGGCACAAAACCTTTTTATTCTTCTTTTTATTACGCATATTGTGTTTTTATATTGTACTGTAATTCCATGTTGTGAACCATCCTGAGAACTAAGGAGGAAGGGCGGTATACTATTTTAATAAACAAAAATAAATAAAATCTCTGATGAGCAGGCAGGTGAGGGGTGTGGCCTGGAGAATGGTGGGGCCTTGGGAATGCCCCAAGGGCCAAATAGGGAGGCTTGGAGGGCCACATTCGGGCCCCCAGGGATGAGATTCCCCACCGCTGCTTTGTGGAACAGGTGTTTCTGAGAGCTCTGCGGTCCTTACCCACCTTCAAAATGCTTTTCTCTCTCCGCCTCTTTTGTTCATTGATAATTTGCGGCGGCTCTCCTGCAAATTACCAGCAGGGCTTAATAAGCAACCTCTTGTGCCCATCTCTCATTGCAGGTTTGTGGGCCGGATTACCATCTACAAGGACGGTCAAGAGCCAGTAGCCAGGTTAGTCAGCTGTTTTGTTAGTTCATTATTGCTATGCTTTGGTGGGGGGGGGATTCTGTTTCATAATTAATTAGCTCACCTCTTGTCGCCTCCCTAAAGGCTATTGCTGACATCAGCAGCTTGATGTTTGACTGCTCTCTATCCCCTGCACTGATTTTTCACTTTCCCTGCACATTAATGAAACTGTCTTAGTGGTGTCGTCTTGCTTCCCCCTTACCGTTGCCATATTAGTTGCCATTTTCAGAATGCATCTTCTCCATCTCTCTCTCTCTCTCTCTCTCTCTCTCTCTCTCTCTCTCTCTCTCTCTCCTTTCCTTTTGTAAGTGGCCTAATAGTCTTAATTTCATTCTAGGGCACTGGGTCCCGAGAACCTGTTGCTGAAGGGAGCGACATTAAAAAACACCCCTATGATCTACGGTAAGCAATTGTTTGACGTCTCCCTCTTTTCCAGTTTATTTCAGCCATGCTTCTTATTAGCATTGAATTTAAGACCTGCCCTTCACCAGCCTCTCCCAGGGCACATTACAACAATTTGAAATTAAAGGCCGTTCAAACATGTTACAGTCATGGGAATGGGCTGGGCATTGGAAACACACATCCCAGGTGTCATAGGCCAGGGAGAAGTGATGCAAATCCTGTCTAGTGAAGGTGCCAGACACATCTATATAGGGAGGGAATCCCAGGTTTTAGGGGCTGCCACCCCAGGCACTGTCTCTTGGGCCATTACCAGCACCCCGCCCAAACTTTTGATGGCGGTGGAATGACCAAGAGGGACCCATCTGCTTATCTCAACACCTGGGAGGACCCATAGGGAAGAAGACTGAAATCTCAAATTTGTGTGGTGTTTATTTCCTGCCCCAAACAAAGGTTTTTGGGCTGGGTTCCTATGCATATTTACTCATGAGTAACACACATTTTAAATTAGTGGGATTTACTTTTGACTTAAGGGCTCACTCGGGCAACCTTTTTAAATGGACACTCATCTTGGTTTGCTTGCACAAAGCACGCGCAGTGGTTGGATGTTGTCTGATCTTCATTCTGATTTGCTTGCAGGGTCTTACCCCATTTCTCAGTGCATTTAATGGGTTTTTCAGATCTTACACCATTTTCCAGTGCATTTTCCCATCACTTCCCTAAGCGCAAAGAGTGATTAAAAACGAAAAGAAAAATTCTTAAGCAGATTTGTTGTGCCAGTGCAGTAGAGCACTTTAATCTGCTTGAACTGTGCAAACCTAAATTTCTGGTTTGAATTCCTCTCCCAAAATAACTTGACAGTCAGGAGGCAACCACAAGGTTGTACTTCATCTTCTTTCCTGAGCTTAAGCTCATCAGTTGTGACTTCATTTTCAACCAAGTGATAATGATTCTTCCATGCAGTAGGAACTGTTTATTACATTTGTTATGCCTCTGACTACCAGTTGCTGTGGAACATGAGTGAGCCCCATGTACTTGCCTACCTGGACTGGTCATTGTGAAACTTCCTTCCTAGAAAGGAGCAGGTAGGTGAATGTTTGCAGGGCATTTCACCTGTTGCTTTGATTTTTGTAGGAGTCGCAGTCTATACTGGAATGGAAACCAAAATGGCTTTGAACTACCAAGGAAAATCCCAGAAACGCTCTGCAGTTGAAAAGTAGGTTGTCTGGACATACTGTAAATCTCCTTTGAGTCAACTGTTGTCGTTTAATTGGATTATGTATATAGTACTTCAACTTTCTTCCTTTGTCTCAGACACACCCAGTGTTAGAAACTGAGATATGAAAGCTAGGAGCCAAATGGCACCTTAAACCTAGGTTACAGGCGCAACAATGGAATGTCTAGGCGTGCTTTTTTATTTTAACAAGAAAACAATGCTGAAATTGAACGCACTGCAGCTAAAATACTATGTTCATTTTTCACATGGTCTATTCCTTCCCCTGCCCACCCCCCCCCAATATTCTTATGAGGATCCTTTCTCCAGTCTTCAGAGAGTAGCTGGAAGTGGGGAGGCAGAAAAAGCTCCTCCTTTCCTTCCAGCACTGGCAGTTTTAATCTGAAATCTTAGGGGGCAGTACTGTGCCAAGAGCTCAGAAACTGCTCACGCTAATGAAATCCCCTGTTGCAAAATGCGCCTAGAAAAATTGGAGTTTCGAACACTTCACACACTGAAGAAGAAAACCCCAGCTTTGTGGCGGTGAAACATTCCGTATTTGCCCAAATGTAATGTTCACTTCAATTTTCACAACGTAATTTGGCCAAAAAAGGTGAGCATTAGATTAGAGTAAATATGGTATTTGTGAAATTGAAGAAGGCTGGTAGAGTAATCTACACCTCCCCCCATGCCTGTATAAGACATGCGCTGTGTGTGAAAGGGTAAGGTTGGACTGGACAAAGATGTGCCATATCCTTCTCTGCATGCCTTCCAAATGTGTGGGAAGGTGGAAGGAATCCCTACCAGCAGAAGGTTCTAGAACAAGGCATTCTGGAGGTGGGAAAGGCTTTAGCCAGCCCAGGATTCATTGGATCCCGAACTGGATTGCTGATGATGCGGCAGTCATCCTGCCCCCACCTTGAATCTGGGGCCCCCAAGTGGTCTCCCCTCTTTGTAAGGAAGGAAGAAGGAAGGAGTTTGGATTTGATATCCCACTTTATCACTCCCCGAAGGAGTCTCAAAGCGGCTCACATTCTCCTTTCCCTTCCTCCCCCACAACAAACACTCTGTGAGGTGAGTGGGGCTGAGAGACTTCAAAGAAGTGTGACTAGCCCAAGGTCACCCAGCAGCTGCATGGGGAGGAGCGGAGGTGCGAACCCGGTTCCCCAGATTACAAATCTACCGCTCTTAACTACTACACTACACTGGCTCTCAGTGTAAAGCCCCAACACTTGGTTTCCTCCCTGGAATTTCTATAGAAATTAACTGGAGTGACTCAGTGGCTGAGTTTAGGAGCTATTGTATCCCTCAACTGTTTCATAGCCCCGCCAGGCCTCCCTGTTTTGCACTCCAGTCTGTTCTGGCCAAGCCATGCCCACCTGCTAATCACCTGACCATCATGTATGACCATATGTATGTAACGACGACAACACATGGGCTGGATTGGCTCCTCGCCCCAGTCAAGTTTAAACTTCAAATGCTAAATAATTCTTTTCAGCCCTTTAAAATTGTAAACTGCCTTGGGTTCCTTCCCAGAAAGGCAGCATATAAATGCACTGAATAAATAAACGATTGAATCACGTGTGGGCAAGTGGGCAGGAGGCTGGGCTGAACCAAAAGTGTCTTCTGCAGCACGGGTGACCAGCTGATCAACAGGACTTCAGAGCACCATGCAAGGGTCCTTCCACGGTGCTTTGAGGTCCTGCCTGGCCATAGCTGTCAACTTTCGGATTTGAAAATAAGGGATTTTTTCTCCAAACTTTCGGATTTGAAAATAAGGGATGCCGCGAGGGCGGTGCAATGGCACCAAGTAGCCTCGCCACCCTGCGCTCCAGAGGCTGCGCGCAAACGGGTGAGCGAAAGAGCGAGCGCGTAGACGGCAGGCAGGCTGTCTGCCTGGTTGGGCGTGAGGGTCTGGCTGCACAAAGCATGCAAGCTCCACCCCCAGTCGGTCTCAGACTCCTTATTGGCAGCCGAGCAACGCAGCTGAGGAGCCTCCCTGGCCGGCAGGGAGGGAGAGGAGCTGCTTCCTTTGAAATCCGGGGAATTTAAGGGATATCAACAATCCGGGATAGCAGCGGGAAACGGCATTGGAATAAGGGAGTTTCCCGCAAAAAAAAGGGAGGGTTAACAGCTATGTGCCTGGCTGTCATGGATGCTTCAGCTGAGAATCATGCATTGCAGGGAATTGGGCTTAGATGATCCTTGGGGTCTGCAGTTCTACGATTCTATGATTGTAAGTGCTTCAAAGCATCATGTCGCTTAACTGATGAGCGGGCAGCCGTACCTACCCGTCAGCTTTGGCACGGGGGTTAGGGGAGATCCAGTTCCCCACCCCTGCTAAGGTTTACATCAACATTTTGGATTAAGACCAGAAATAAATAAGTATCCAGTGCGGTACACACCCCCCCCCAAAAAAATTCTCTGCCATCTGTCTCAAGGTGCCTCTTCTATCAGTGGCCAGTGCATCTTCTATCAGTGGCATGTGCATCTTCTATCAGTGGCATGTCTCAAATGCTCTTCAAAAGAGAGCCTCACATATGCATGATTGTAATGTGGTTCAATTCAAGTGAGGGGTCTATTGCCGGTGCAACTCTCTTGAAACAAGGCTGGATGGCTGCAAAACCTTGATGGGTATTGTACCCTTAAACGTCTTGGAATTGTTTCTTTCAGGTCCCTATCAGCGTAGAGTTTTCCCACTGCTTGCGTAACACTATAAAGTATAAACCACTGTGATTCTTTTTTAACACATTGGCTTTCCAGATCGATCAACATGTTCTTGATCGTTTATTTATGCATTCTTGTGGGCAAGGCTATAATATGCACAACTCTGAAGTACATCTGGCAAAGCGTTCCATTTCACGACGAGCCTTGGTACAACCAGAAAACCCAAAAGGACAAAGAAGCCTTCAAGGTAACTGGGCATTACTTCAGCTTTGATTGCCATCGCCTCTGTATTCATTAGCGTTTGCCCTTGTGTACTTTTAAAAACAACAGTCAGTCAATCTTTCTGTTCTCTCTAGCTCTTAAAAATGTTCACCGATTTCCTGTCCTTCATGGTTCTCTTCAATTTCATCATCCCTGTCTCCATGTACGTGACAGTTGAGATGCAGAAATTCCTGGGCTCCTTCTTCATTTCATGGGACAAAGAGATGTATCATGTGAGCTGCAACGAAGGAGCCTTAGTGAACACCTCTGACCTCAATGAAGAGCTGGGTCAGGTCAGAAACATCTCGTTTCCTTTTTCTCACCTTTCCCTCCTCCCCACTGCAGTTAGTGTCTTGCGATCGGTTGGTCCAAGTTAAAGTGATACAACTACCACTATTGAATTTTGGTGAGAACTGACCTGAAGTATCAGCAGTGACATGGGTTTTCCAGAAAAATCCAAACTGGAAAATTTTCCCAAGGTAAAATTGGACTAATTTTTATATGCTAATCAGAGTAATTTGCTTGGGAAGTTTTCAGATTGCATTGGAGAAGCTGCCGATGCCATGGAGAGTGAGTGATCTGCTTCAGCAAGTTCATTGTCCTTGTTATTTATAAGTAATTCTAAAAACTCACACCGTGCTAAGCTTGACTAATACTGAATCTGCAGTCGGCATCCATTCATCTTCCAAATGTCCTTGTGGAACAAATTTTCTGCAGAAAAATTAAGCACCAACCCCCCCCCCCAGCCCACAACACCGTGTGTAGATCGGAACATCATAATCCTGAGGGCTCAAGATTTGACCATCAATCCAAGTAGAAGATCACCTTTGCTTTGATGTTCCATTAGCATTCTCTTCTCAGTTAGATCCTGTTTATTTCTGCCCTCCCTAATGAGAACAATGCAGCTATAGAAAAGCATATTGCAACTATCAAAACAAAAGGAAGCACGGCTTGGTTGTGAAACAAGCAGAGCAAACATGTCAGGGAGAAGATAGTAGATTCCCTGCCAGTGCAGTGGCTCTAAAAGGCCGTTTAGCCAGCCAAGACGTAATCATGTGGCCTTAACAGAACCTGAGACTTCTAAGTTCTCGTGTTCCTTTCAACACAGGATTTCTTTTTAGAGTATTTAAATATGTATTAGCGCTAAAGATTGATTCTTTGGGCCCCTGAGTGCTGGATGCTATAATTAGCCCTCACTAAGCAGGATTTGCATGCTTGTTACCAAGCAGGGAAATGTCAGGCTCCCAATCCCATGCTGTGCGCATGTCAGCTGATCCTCCTAGTCGTGCTGCTTTTAATTTTTAAAATTGCTTCTTCTTCTTCTTCTCCTTTTGCAGCGGGGCTGTTTTTCTTGCAAATACAAACTTGGTTTGACTTTTTTGTTTTTCCCTTTCTTGGGCTTTTGGGCTTCACTGCTTGCCGCTGTGTAAGGCTCAGCAGCTAGAGGATCTCAGCCAAATTCTCCCTCCCGAGGGCCTGCCTTCTCCCATCTGGGGAGGGAATGGGTCCTCTGTGAAGTGGACTTGCCAGTAGGCCACTTTGAGGGATGGAGCCTTGGTTCTCTCCACCCTTTGCTTCAGGGATGGGAAACCTGTGTCCCTCCAGACTGCAGGGCTCCCACAGTTTTTGGCCTCAGCCAACATAGCCAGTGATCCGTGCCGATGGAAGTTGTAGTCCATCTCTGCTTTTCTTCCATTTTCCAAGTGGCCCTCCAAGAAAATTAGTTTCTGGCCAGGGACGTGAAATCAACTAACTTGCTTGCTCACCTGGACAGTGAGACGAAACTAGATCATTACTGGCGGGGGGGGGGGGGGTACCAGTGTACCTCTGTCTTTGAAGAATGAGCAGGATAAAAATGAAAACAGTGTAAAGAACCAGGGGCCATTGCTGCAGGAAATATGAGGCATAAATCAGAATGTGACAGGCATGTTTTAATTCTACCATTTAAGCCACTTCCTAAAGCGTCTTACGTCTTAACACATATATAAAAGTGAAGTGGGCCTCCTTTTCCTATAGATGCCACTGGTTGGAGAAAAAGAGCAAAGGGTTTTGCTTCTCGTTAACCGGGAACCATTTCTCTTCTACTTCTAGGTTGAGTATGTGTTTTCTGATAAAACGGGGACTTTAACAGAAAACACAATGGAGTTCATTGAGTGCAGCATCGACGGCCACAAGTACGGAGATTCCATTACAGAGGTTGATGGATTGAAGGGTCCTGGAAAAGCAGATAAGGTAAGCATCCAGTGCAGGGCAGCCTAACTTTCTATACCAAGAGGGCTGCAGGAGCACTTAGACAAGCTTTTTGAGGTATTGTATGTGTGGGCTGCGCACACTGTCTTGTCACGGGAGGGTGGTGGTGGTAGGGTGGGTGGAGCAAGACTATAATTTGACTGCTGTTGCGCTGGAAGCAGCTGGTCCCGTGACGATGTCTCCATGTTTCCCCCTTGTATCCCTGGAACAAGAGGCCTGCTTGCTAATGTGCTCGTTTCTTTTTGTTACATCCCTTCCCCAGAACCGCGAAGAGCTGTTCCTTCGTGCTTTGTGTCTCTGCCACACAGTTCAGGTCCAGCAGAAAGACGAAATGGATTCAGGGGGGTCGCAGACAGGCAACACGAGCAAGTATGTTGCCGCTTCCCCAGACGAGATTGCTTTGCTGCAAGGAGCTCAAAAGTAAGGATGGCTTCGGAGGCAAGGCCACTCCCTTCCCAATGCATCTCTCCTCCCGCTCAGTTGTGTTGAACGGTACACAAATGTTCCTCGCGAGGCCGTTGTGCTCACAGGTGGACACTCTCCAACTTTGGATACTGAGAGGGGTAAAGAAAATATTGCTGAAACCGCCTGGTGAAATCAGGCTTAAAAGTGTCTGCGGTTGTTGGTGGGGTCTGGCTGTTGGTTTCCGTGACTTCCGTGGTGTTTTGGAGCTCCCTTGATGCATGGGCAATGCTAGGAGCCACCATGGCTTGGGCACCCACTGAAGGTCAGAACTCCAGGGAGGCTCACCTGACAGGAGGAAGTCCTGCCATTTTGGTACCCACTGGTCTGGTCTTGTCAGAGGTGTTGTGCATACTCCCTCTTTCAAAACCAGTCCAAGGCTAATCTCAGAATCCCCAGACTTCCCTAGTATCCCCAGATGTTTCCTTGGCCCACTTCCCTCCTGCCTTTTTCCATTTAACCCCATAATGGTGGAAAGCAAGGGCAGCTGGACTCCCACGTCCTGCCAGCCACAATAGCTGTTGTTATGTAGTCATGGGTGATGGGAGCTGTAATTCAACAACATCTGGAGGGCAACAGAAGAGGACGGATTATTTTGACCAAGATGTGTCCTTTGCCTGCAGGCATTTGATCTGTTTGTTTGAGGATTATTTTGTGGTTTACCCCCTTCTTTTTAAATTGTATTTTATCTGCTTTATCTGTCAGGTCTTTTAATTTTTTGTTTTTGTTTTCAATTGCTTGGGACAACTAATTGGATTTTATGGTTTATTAAAATTGTTGTAAGCCAATGGATGTGAATAGGACCAATAGGGGTGCACCCCGCAAAGACATACCTCTGAATAGACCCTTTGAAATGAACATACCCATGCTCATCAATTCCAACTGGTCTGCTTTGTGCAGGACTAACATTGGATATACAATCCCTAACCATCTAGCTCAGTGTTGTTTACACTGACTGGCAGCAGCAGCTCTGTGATTTCAGGCATGGCATATTTCTCGGCTCTCCCTGGAGATGCCTGGGACTTTCTGCATTCAAAACAGGTGCCCTACCGCTTTGCCGTGGCCCCTCTGGTGAAAAGGTGGGATGGAAGTAATTATAACAAGTCGTTAAAATGAAGAAGCTGAGTCAGGAAGGTGAATCACTTGGAAGTGAGTCTTTACCGCCTACTCAGACAGGTGTGGGCGTAATTGTAGAGGTAGTGGCATGCATCTGGAGAAGATGCTTGTAAAGCAGATGTGTGTGGGGTGTTTCTTAATCTTTCTACTGGGGATAGCCAACTTCTTCTCTCCCTTGGCCATGACATCGCACCTGTCCTCTGTGCATTTTGGAGCTGTGTAGCTCGGACGCGGGTTAAACCACAGAGCCTAGGGCTTGCCGATCAGAAGGTTGGCGGTTCGAATCCCCGCGACGGGGTGAGCTCCCGTTGCTTGGTCCCAGCTCCTGCCAACCTAGCAGTTCAAAAGTGCACAGTGCAAGTAGATAAATAGGTACCGCTCCGGCGGGAAGGTAAATGGCGTTTCCGTGCCAGAAGCGGCTTAGTCATGCTGGCCACATGACCCGGAAGCTGTACGTTGGCTCCCTCGGCCAGTAAAGTGAGATGAGCGCCGCAACCCCAGAGTCGTCCGCGACTGGACCTAACGGTTCCCCCCCCCCACCTTAAGGAACCTGGCAGGCAACCTTTTCTCTGAAACCAAGGCCATTTCAGAATCTCCTGGGGCTGTGAAAGGTGCCAGCCAGCTGAGAAATCAGCTGACAACTTCCAAAATTAGAGTGGGGGGGGGGAAGGGGGGACAACGTGAAAAATTGGGCTGCAGCCCACCTGTTGCCCAAACCTGGCCTAAACGTAGGTTGCTGGGTGGTGTCTTGATTTTTAACAGCAATCACTCTTGTCTCATCAGTGGAGGAACATTCCAACAACTGGGCTTGGTCCTTTACCTCTTGCTGAAAAAGAGTGTCGCCCCCCCCCCTTTTTCCCTCGCTTGCTTGTTTGTTTTAAGTTGCGTTTGATGCTTCTAAGGTCAGCGTAGGCTGAACCAGAGTCCTTCAACCTTTTCCCCCTGTGTTGCAACTGTGGCCAAAAATAAAAACAAATTTTTAAAAAAAATTAGATCATTCTGTACAGCAGAGATAAATTCTTTAAAAGCCCTTCAGTCAAGTTTTGTTTTGCAAAGCAGCTGAAACAGGGGCATCAGCAAAATGTGAACACATTAACGGACAAAAAATAAATAAATAGACGAGCTGCTTGCCAAGAGAGTATTTTTTTGGGGGGTGGGGTGGAGATGCAGTCGTATTGTCCATAAGTTAAAAACAAGCAAAACAGAAAAAATGTGAAGCGCAATCTCTGAACATGCTCCCCCCCCAAAAAAAAACCAACCACATACAAGGATCAGAGGTTGCTGTATTCCATTGTTTAAACATGCTCTCACACACATCTATGGGCGATTGGAAGTCCTTCACAACCACAAACTCAGTCCTACATCTTGCGTACATTTTATTTATTTCTAAAAATATTTATAGACAGCCCCCTCACATAAAATGTCAGTGCACAAGTGTACAACAAGTTCAGAAAATAAAAACAACACAGAGCAATTGTAAAAAATAAATTAAAAAAATGAATAAATAGGCCTGTTGGCATGAAATGGTCTCCAAGAATCACCTGAAAATTAGCAGCAGGTTTACCTGCCAGAAGACTGTTTCGCAGCATCTAACCTGTGACTCTAAATGTCCAGGCGGGTTTCTGAAACATGGGAAGCAATTCAAAGTGAGCAAATGTCCTAATTCTGATGCTTCTCATTGTATGAAGGGGCAGGGAAGTTACAGGGAACCAGGCAGAGGGCCTTCTCGGTAGTGGCGCCCGCCCTGTGGAACGCCCTCCCTTCAGATGTCAAAGAGAACAACAACTACCAGACCTTTAGAAGACATCTGAAGGCAGCCCTGTTTAGGGAGGCTTTTAATGTTTAATAGATTATTGTATTTTAATGTTCTGTTGAAAGCCGCCCAGAGTGGCTGGGGAAACCCAGCCAGATGGGCGGGGTATAAATAATAAATTATTATTATTATTATTATTATTATTATTATTATTATTATGCTAAAGAATACGACATCCCTGTCACCAGACATTGGAAAGCTTAGCCACTTCTCTGAGATTTCAGCAGATAATGTATTTTCATCCATGAGAACTAGAAACCTACTTTTTAACAACAACCAAAAAAAAAGCAAACCTGAGACTTTCTCGGGAAGTTGAACTCTGTGTCCAGCACTATTTATTATTATTATTATTATTATTATTTTATTATTATTTGTGCGGGTTTCCTACGTTTCCAATGAACTGCTCACACAACGCCTGCCTATATTGCGTTTATCAAGCAGCGTTTTCTCCACGTGGCTTTTATTTCGTTTTAATTTCTGTCAGTTTTTTGTTTCTTTTTAAATCTGAAGTGTGTGCGTGTTGGTTTTTTTTTTTCAACGCCATTCTGTCCTTTTTGTTCATTGACAGGTATGGTTTCACTTTTCTAGGACAAGAAAATAACTTCATGAATGTACAGAACCGAAAAAAGGAAATCGAAAGGTAGGCGCAACCGCGGCTTGGCCTCACAATATCACGCAATGCAGTCAAAGTCTGGTTAGGGAAATCCTAATAGCAGGCGGTGGTGATGGAAGTGACTGGCTCATTTCGAGGCATGTTTGTTTGTTTTTTAATATATAAATATATATATATCACCTGCCTTCCTTGAATCTAGCACCAGGGTTCCCATTGCTCTTTTCCTACATTTCTGCTTCTCTTGAGCCATCTGGGCTGTGACCGATACCTGTTAAGAGCAGTACAGAAATCAGCAGGTGTACGTGGGCTGCACCCCCCCTTCCTCTTTTTTATATCGCTCAATTGAGGTGGGGCAGCTCAAGCCTTGCGTTTTGCAAGTATTCTCTGTGATCCTTGCATGTGGCTGCTGGCTCCACATTAGAATTCCAGAAGTACTAGCATCTTTCAAAATCCATCATTAATGTACTCAAAACAGTTTTCTCTTTTTTGGGAGGGTGGGGGAGGCATCCCTAAGTGGGCCAAGGCTATTAAAGGGGAAGAAGAGTTTGGATTTGATATCCCACTTTATCACTACCCGAAGGAGTCTCAAAGCGGCTCACATTCTCCTTTCACTTCCTCCCCCACAACAAACACTCTGTGAGGTGAGTGGGGCTGAGAGACTTCAAAGAAGTGTGACTAGCCCAGGGTCACCCAGCAGCTGCATGTGGAGGAGCGGAGACGCGAACCCGGTTCCCCAGATTACGAGTCCACCGCTCTTAACCACTACACCACACTGGCTGAAGGACAAGGGTTGGCTGGCTGCATGGCCAACAGTTGCTCCTCCTCCTGCTTTTAGACACGCCCCCTTTCTTCCTAAGCATCCCTTAGGAGGGTGGATTTGACTTAGATACCCCTTTTCATTTACACAAGTTGCAACCCCTAAATACCTTCATAATAGATATAGAGTGTTTGTTATCCTTTCCAGAGCAGCAGCTAACTGAAGCTTACGCAGGGCTCTTATTTGATTCACTTGTGCAGGGTTTGAGGGTAATAAGTGGTTTGAGTTTCCCAGCTACCTCCCAAGACCCTGAGTGCTCTTTGTCTTTCTTCCCTCGAAAGGTACGAACTGCTGAATGTTCTGGATTTTGATTGTGTCCGTCGCCGAATGAGTGTTCTCGTGAAATCGCCCGATGGTGAGTTGAAGCTCTTTTTTCCTCTTCACCATGAAATTTATTATTTTGGCTTTTCCAGCAGCGGCCTGCTAGTTTAACTTCTTCACTGCTTTAAATAATAACCAATCCCTTTTCTTCTTAGTTTTAAAATAGTTTTTATTAAAGTTTTCAAATACACATTTCCACCATTAAATATCCACCATTATAATAATACATTCGTTGGCTTCCCTACTTCCTCTTCCATGGGTCTTTTAATTTTCTCATAATTGATGCATATTCTGTTAAAACCATTTAATCCCCTAATCATATTTCCTCATTCTGTATTATATTGTAGAACCTACACTAATCCTGCTAGCATTTTCACTTGTTTACTGTTATTTTCCAGATATTCCACAAAAAAAATTCCACTCCCCTCTGTAGACCCGATCTTCTTGCTCTCTTATTTTACTGGTTAGGCTTGCTAACTCTGCATATTCTATCATTTTAAGTTGCCGTTCCTCCTTCTTAGAGACCTCTCTCACGCTCCATTTTGGGGCTAACAAAGTCCGAGCTGCTGTAGTTGCTTACATAAATAATTTTTTTCTGACTCATGGGTACCTTCATCTGAACCATTCCCAAAAGGAATGCTTCTGTTTTGGGGGGAAATGTTTTTTTAAAAAAAACATTTTCATCTCATAGTATATCATTTCCCAATAATCTTTAACTATTTTGCATGACCACCACATATGGAAAAAATGTGGCTACTTCTTTACATTCCCAACACAAATCAGATTAAGATTCATACATCTTTGCTAATCTACTCAGGGTTAAATACCCTCTATGTATCATTTTTATATAGTTTTCTTTCAATGTGTAGCATGAAGATCTTTCTTCCATAATTACTCCCAGAGATCAAATTCTATGTTATGTCCTAGATCTCTCGTCCTATGAATCACTGATTATTTTACCCATCCATCCCTTTTCAAACTCTGTTTTTAGGAAACATTTACCTGTTCTGCAAGGGAGCAGACTCTGCAATTTTCCCCAGGGTCCCAGAAGCTGACGTCCAAAAAACAAGGATACACGTGGAACGCAATGCATTGGTAAGCGTGCCAACTTTGATGAGTTATTTTGTTTTGTTCATAGAGAGAATGCATAGTCCAGAATCTTGGCGTTTGGAAAATCAAATGCCGTTAAGCTTTGCCTAGATTGGCTGTTGATTTTTAACAGGGACTATGTTTGGACTAAAGTCCCAACGGCTAGTGTCAGTGGCTCTTTCCACCAGCTCACCCTTTCAGGGTCACCTTTACTGCTGACTCTCCAGGACAAATAGTGCAGAACTTGCAAGATAATAGCAATGGCCACCAACCTGGATGCCTTTAAGAGAGAGAAATTGATGGATGGAAAGGTTTTCAACAACTGCTAGCCAGGCTGGCTATGTTTTCCCTCCACTGCCAGAGGCAGTATGCAATTGGATAACAGTTTCTGGGAATCACAGGAGGAGAGAGCACAGTTGTCCTCAGGTTCTGCTTGTGGGCTTCCCAAACCCATTTGGTTGGCTGCTTCTGCATTTCGTGGTAGCAAATCCATTAGTACTAATGGCATGAACCCTATTTGCATCACAGTTGCTGTTCCCTTGGAGAAGGGGTGCTGTCTCCAAAAGCCATTCATCTTGGCTTGTGTGGTAGAAAACAACTGATGAAAAGGGTGGTGTTAATTTGTCAAGGGGCGGGATTGCGCTCCCAATTGCCTATTCCTAATCAAATGTTCTAATGGGTTTCATATTGGTGGCCCCAACCTTAAACTTTTTAAATTTTGTGCTGTTAAATGGGAGCCTCCAGCTTCAGTATTCTGAACACTGGATGGGGAGCAGCGGCAAGTAAGGCCTGTTGATGTAATGCCTTGTTATCTGGCTGGCCACTGTGGGAGACGGGACGTTGGCCTTGCTTATTCTGTGGATAATAAACTTCCTTTCCATGGTGGAACACAGGCTGATGTGCATGGGGTTCCCAGGTTGTCTCCTGAACCCAGGCACTGACTAGACCTGCATCTGCTTAGCTTCACCAAGGTGGCTACCCCCTTCACCCACCCCATGCTTTTAGACAAGGTCTTGGGACTCAGTGAATCTCTTGGTCTGATCCCACAAGACTCTTAGGTTTTTGAGCACCTGAATGGTCCCTCTGCTGCTACCAACTACACTTAGCATCAGTGGATTTACTGCAGAATCATGGCCGTCAACCCATGACCCAGCAATCTTTTTAAGGCAGCTTTGAGAGGCTACCTATGACCACCGGCCCAGCAGGTTGAGTCTGGTTTTTTTTTGCAGGTGCCTGTGAGCAACTGAACCCTGCTGTTCTAGAGGGACGTTGGGTGGGAGACCCGAGGTTTAGAAAAATGCCCTTCCTTGCTTGTTTTCTTAGGATGGGTATCGAACTCTCTGCGTGGCCTACAAAGAAGTATCTTACTATGATTACAACATAATTAGTACCCGGGTTAAGGAAGCGACGATGGCGCTACAGGACCGGGAAGCAAAGATGGCCCAGGTTTTCGACGATATTGAGAGGAACATGCATTTGATTGGGTCCACTGCTGTGGAAGACAAGTAAGTGTCCACGGGAAAAGAAACGCAACCTCCACAACTTGGAAAAGGAGATTGGGTGGCGTTTTTGTCCCCGCCTTTCACCGCAAGATCTCAAGGCAGGCTACATATATATTGTTAAATGCCAAGGCAAAGAGCGCATCCATACAGCTGCACCACATGACTGAGAACCCAGATGTGCCTACGCACATCCCCCTCCATGTGTGTCAGCCTCCTTTCACATTTTATGGGGAGTGCATAGTGAACATGCACGACCCCGCTTCTTTCATGTGCTCACTGAATGTGGGGTGGCTGGCTCTCGTACATAGCCCTGTTGTGTTTCTGCCAACCAGTTTAGAATGCCAGCTAGCGAGAAGAGAGCACCTTGCTGAATATTATCACCAAATGCCATCGGTGGAAAAATAATGCCAGTGAGGAACTTGCAAAGGGGCTTGAACCCTAGCGACCAGAGGGGCACTTTAGCATGGAGGTGTCAGTGCACCAATAGGCTTTGATCTCCGTTGCCTGTCTGAGCAACTTCGGAACCTGTCCTCCTCTTTCAGCTCTCCTCTGTCAGATTTTTGTGGTGGCCTCAGGACTAAAGGGGTAGCGAATGTAGTTTGCATGCAGAAGGTCACAGGTTCAATCCCAGGAATCTCCGTTTGAAATGATCAGGGAACAGGTGACAAGGAAGACGTTTCTGTGCCTGAGACCCCTGAAGAACTTCTGCCGGTCAGAGTAGACAGTACTGAATTACATGGACCAACAGTCTAACCCTAAGCCAGTTCTCATATTCCTACCTCCTGCCTAGAAAGTAAGTAAAATCAGAAATCAGCCCCTGAACTGTTAGAACAGAAGGAAGAGTGAATTCTTCTGGAAAATATACAGTTGTCTTTTCTTTTTTTTGTAATAGTGGAATTGTTGGCTGGAAAATGCCTTATCTTCTCATTCTCACCCCCACCAGTTTTACTGGGTTCCAGTTCATTAATTAATGGTTGTGAGGGTGTCGTTATAATAATAATAATAATTTTTTATTTGTACCCCACCCATCTGGCCAGGTCTCCCCAGCCACTCTGGGCGGCTTCCAACAAACATTAAAATACATCAAATCACAAGTTAAAAACTTTCCTAAACACAGTGTCCTTTTTTACCTGTTACGAATTCTGAATCGTTCAAAAGAGTTCTCTCTTTAAAAAAAGAAAAGAAAATTGTAGAGGGGAAAGAACATTTTGGCACACCAGCTGTTTCTTTTGATAAGTGAAAGGTGTCTCTGCCCATAGGCTCCAGGACTTAGCTGCTGAAACCATTGAGGCCTTGCACACCGCGGGCATGAAGATCTGGGTGCTGACAGGGGACAAGCTGGAGACGGCTCAGGCCACCTGCTATGCCTGCAAACTCTTCCAGACCAACACGGAGTTGCTGCTCCTGACGGCCAAAGTCATGGAAGGGGAAGGCCATAAGGAGGACCGGCTGCACGAGCTGCTCGTGGATTATCACAAGAAGCTGGTGAGCGACGTGCCCCCAAATGCAAAGAGGTAAGTGTGAAACAGGCAGCTTCTAAGGGTCTGTGGACAGGCGCCCCTGAGATAACTTTGCAGCCAAAGAGGAGAGACTGGACTTCATTCAGCCAAGGGCATTCTGTAGTCGATTATTTTCCAGAGGTGCTCTGGAATGCAACCAGATTTAACCTTTAGCACTATTTGCTGGTGACTATGGATTAAGTTTCTTTTTAAGAGTGCCCAGACTTTGAAATAAAGTTCACTTCTGTGTACCTCAAGGCTGGCCACCATGCCTCTGTTCTCCCTCCTTTGTTGGAAGCGATATATCTCTGAATACCTGTTGATGGTAATCACAGGTGGGGAGGTGCCTACCTGTCTGGCTGCTGTGAGAAATGGATGCTAGACTGGGTGGGCCCACGGCCTGATCCATCAGGCTTGCCTTATGATGTTCTTTTCCTTCCTGGTTTCCTTCACCCCACAACTTGCAATGAACTCCAACAATCGCTGTTGGCAAGTTTGCTGCAGATGGAAATTGGGAGATCATACCAGGGCAAGTAGGCAGTAGCTTGATCCCATGTCCCTTGACCTTTCATTCCATGGATATTGTACTAGGATGCTCCTGTCTACCTGAGCTCATATATGTATTCTCTGAATCTTCTCCAAACCCTCTAGCACATGCGCACAGAAATAAATCATGCAAATATTTAGTTGATCTGGCTGGTTTCTTCCAACTGTCTTAACACCAGAGCGTTCTGCTAAAGGGTGGGTGATAGAGGACATTGGGGGGTGGGGGGGGTGGGAAGCAAAGGATGAGTTAGCAGGAATGTGACTGCAGAGGATTGCAGTAGGGAAGACGAAGAATGCCAATGGTACACTTTCAAAATTCCTAACAGTTAAACAGGCTCAGCACAAAGGTTACAGTCCGTGGCAGTTCTTTTTCCAAAACTCTTCCAGCTACCAGATGCCCAGTAAAAAAACTAGGAGCCATTTGAGCAACAGCAGCTTAACAACTGGCCCCAGAGTAGCTTAGTTGAAGGGTTGCAACTCAGAGCTAGAGCATCAGATTTGCATGTGAAAGGTCCCATGTTTGATCCCTGCCATCTCCAGATAAGAGGGTGGGGGGAGGAGTGGGGGAACCAGCCTGAAACCCTGGAGGGAGCCCCTGCCACTCAGTATAGACAAGAGGCAGTTATCTTTATATCTTTTATATCTTTATTGTCATTGTACAAGTACAACGAAATTGGATAATAATAATAATAATAATAATAATAATAATAATAATAATAGTTATGCCCACAGCAAAAAGCTAAAGTCCACATCCTTTTGTTCCATTATGTATGCAGTAGTGAAAACAGATAATGTAACCAAATACACACAGCTTTCTGTTTTAGCTGCTGTTAATTTTGGCTTTCTGGTTATTTAGCTGTCTGTCTTATGGCGCCTTGTGCCAAAGCAGCCGCTGCGCTTCCAGGGTCTATGTCAGGAGAGGTGTATATAATTATTGCAAGGCTTGTTGTCTTCTGTTTTAGAAGCTGGACACTAAGTCACGAGTATGGACTGGTTATCGACGGTGCCACCCTGGCCCTGATACTGAACCCTTCCCAAGATTCAAGTTTCAGCCACTACAAAAGCATCTTCCTCCAGATCTGCCTGAAGTGTACAGCAGTCTTATGTTGTCGGATGGCTCCCTTGCAGAAAGCGCAGGTGTGTGTGTGATGCAGGGCCTTTGATCAACAAGAGAACCACTGCATTTTAACTGCTACGTTTACACACCTCTTTACCCCGGCCTTTGGTACTGAGAGGAGTGCTGTGTTTTAGGACACACCTGTTTGCAGTTTTTTTAAAAACTGCTTACACTACTGAATTTCAGATTGCTGCAATGCATCTCTGACTTGCTGTTGAAGAGCATGATATGACGTTCTGTCTTGCTCTTGTTATTTATTGGTTGCAAGCCGCTTTGGGATTCATTTGAATGAAAAGTGGCATCTAATAAACCAAATCAAAATGTGATAAAGGTGATGGCGACGACGGGCAGGTAATAAATATTAACAGTAAAAGGATTGTAAGTTTGACGACGATTGGTAATAAATTACCTCACCTGGATAACAAACAGGAGTTTGTTACACTACACTAAATGTAATGCACAGGGACGCGGGTGGCGCTGTGGGTTAAACCACAGAGCCTAGGGCTTGCCGATCAGAAGGTCGGCAGTTCGAATCCCCGCGACGGGGTGAGCTCCCGTTGCTCGGTCCCTGCTCCTGCCAACCTAGAAGTTTGAAAGCATGTCAAAGTGCAAGTAGATAAATAGGTACCGCTGCAGCGGGAAGGTAAACGGCGTTTCCGTGCGCTGCTCTGGTTCGCCAGAAGCGGCTTAGTCATGCTGGCCACATGACCCGGAAGTTGTATGCCAGCTCCCTTGGCCAGTAAAGCAAGATGTGCGCCGCAACCCCAGAGTTGGTCACGACTGGACCTAATGGTCAGGGGTCCCTTTACCTTTGAATGTAATGCTCATGAGCAGTACAAGAGAGATTCATGGACTTTACTCATTTCTCCTTCTCAAGCCTGCCTTTATTTCTTCTCTTTTGCCCATTTAGATTGTTCGGATGGTTAAGTGTTCAAAGGGCAGCCCAATAACCCTGGCGGTAGGAGATGGGGCCAACGATGTCAGCATGATCTTGGAAGCTCATGTGGGCATAGGTGAGGCATATCTTGAAGTGCATTGCATTGGGTGACTATTTGGAGTATTCTTGTCTTGCAGGGTGAGTGGGGGAGAAATCTAAGAATGAGGGGAGTGTGATAGAAGCGTACGTATGGTGGTGGTGGGGAGGCAGAGCAACTGGGGTTTTTATACAGGACGTATCGGGCAGGGAACTCCTCACCCACCAATTTTCCCCCCTCTGCTTCCAGGTATCAAAGGTAAAGAGGGTCGCCAAGCATCCCGGAACAGTGACTACGCCATCCCAAAGTTTAAAGACTTGAGAAGATTGCTGTTGGTTCATGGGCATTTGTACTACGTGAGAATCGCACACCTTGTACAGTATTTCTTCTACAAGGTAATGGGCTTCATCTGCTTGGAGGGCGCATTTAGTCACTTCCCAGTCATTGGTTAATCCCAATATGTACTGCTGGTGGGCTTCAGGGGAGGTGGGAATTCCGAAGCCCTGATCCTAGATGAGTGGCCTACAGCACCCATCCTGGCTTACCGATATGTCGGTTCTTCCTGGCCTCTGCTGTTCTTCAGCCACTCCTGGCTTTGCAGTCCCATAAATGAGCGATGGAGCAAGTGTTTCGCATGCTGGGAGCCCACAATTCAACCCCCGACCACCCCAGTTTAAACTATGAGCTAGCAGGTGACGAGAAAGGTCTCTGCTTGAGACCCTTGAGAGCCACTGCCACCCAGAGTGAACAGTATTGGGCTAGGCTTGCAAACAGTTTGACCCGGAAGAAGACTGCTTCCTATGTCCTGTCTTACCATGGTTGTTGGTATGCATGCCGAGAGAGGAGGTGTTTGTTAGTGGGTTGGCAGTTGCCCAACAAAGACCTCTGTTTGCATTGCCATGGGTGGGTGCACAAGCTAGGGCCATCTCAATCACTGCGCCATCGTGACAGAATTCCCTTCCAAGAGAGGCTGGCCACTTGGTCTTCCAGCATACTGTAAAGATATGGCCCTTCTGTAGAGCATTCATGGATAGGAAAATGGGCAGTAGGCATGTGATGCAACACACACACACACACACACACACACACACACACACACACACACACACCTGAAACAAATAAGGCTGTTCTGAATTTGTTGTTTTACATTTGTGATTGTGATTTTTAAATTTGTTTTATTGAGTTGTAGCCTTTGAAACCCAGGTGGCGCTGGTGGGTTAAACCACTGATGGGTGGGACCCAGGTGGCGCTGTGGGTTAAACCACTGAGCCTAGGGCTTGCTGATCAGAAGGTTGGCGGTTCGAATCCCTGCGACGGGGTGAGCTCCCGTTGCTCGGTCCCAGCTCCTGCCAACCTAGCAGTTTGAAAGCACGTCAAAGTGCAAGTAGATAAATAGGAACCGCTCTGGCGGGAAGGTAAACGGCGTTTCCGTGCGCTGCTCTGGTTCGCCAGAAGCGGCTTTGTCATGCTGGCCACATGACCCGGAAGCTGTACGCCGGCTCTCTGCCAATAAAGCAAGATGAGCGCCGCAACCCCAGAGTCGGACATGACTGGACCTAATGGTCAGGGGTCCCTTTACCTAGCCTTTGAAAGACTGCTGAGATCCAGGGGGTTGGACTTGATAACCCTCAGGATCTATAGAAGACAAAACAGGTGCACACACAAAAAGGAGCAGCTCGCTTTGTGATGCTGGGGGCGAGCTGCCCACTCCCAGTCTAACCTACCTACAAGCCTGTCTCCCTCCCCACTCCAAGGATAAAATGGGATCACCTGCATATATGCCACCCTGCACCTCCTGGGAGGGAGGGCAAAACATGGTGCTGCTCTTTTGAAGTGAGGATTTGGAGCAGAGCTTTGTCAGCAAATCTGAAATGGGCAAGAACGGTTTTGCGGGGATAGCTGTGGGTCCCCAGTGCTCTCGGCTGTATAAATTAAAATAAATTAAGTGCTTAGGTCTCCCGAGTAACATGGCTTTTGCTTCTCTGTTTCGTTTTTAGAATCTTTGCTTCATTTTCCCACAATTTTTGTACCAGTTCTTCTGTGGCTTTTCACAACAGGTACGTTGCTGCTATCGGCGATGACTTTGCGAGCCGAAGTGAACCGCGACTCACAGTTTGGGCTGAAGTTCTAGGCCTGCTAATTTTTTATTAACTGTGCTACCTCCTTTTCTGCGGCCAGAATTCTCAGACTGCTTGTTTTTATCAAATTATATGAAACTATTTTGTTCCTTTCAGTGCTTGCTAGAGAAAAATGCTCTTTCCTCCCACCTGTTCCATACGCACTGCCTAGGCTTGCGCCCTGGAGGGACCGCTTTGGTGTTGCAGTTGCAGCAAAGACAGCGCAGGAGGCACCTTTTACTCCAATTGGATTTCCAGATAGATACAGATATATATTGTGAAGGGATGAGTGACCTCCCACCTTACACTAGGGCAGGAGTTGGGATAAAGGTCCAGTGGCAAGATGGCCGGCTCCCTTGTGCATCTTCTCTTGTTCTGCTCTGTAAACCAGTCAGCTTTGGACCAGCCTCTACCATTCTTCCACTTTTATTTCCTAATGCACCCCTTGCAAAATGCAGAAACATAGGCACTTGCCAATCGAGCCAACAACCTTCGCCAGGAACTCTCCTGTGCTGGAGGTTTTTAAAGAAAGGGCTTCGCAAGGGGCAGGGGCAGGCGGGGAGTTCCATTGTGCAAAAAAGCCGTTGAAGCCATCTGGGTGTGCAGCTTTCTAAATTAATCAAAAGTGAAATTGTTTGGCAGCTGTCACCGTCATAGCAAGCAAGCGTCGGCAACTGCTGTCTGACGGTTTGGTTTCCTGCCCTTTGCACCTCAAAATGTTTTCCATGGTACTCGAAACCCACTTCTAACCCCTGTTTGCAGAATTGCTGGCTCATCTCCAGAGGCTCACAAACCCCCCGGTGTTCCTTGAAACCAGACTTTCTGATATATTGAATGAGTACAATGTCCAGTTTCTCAAGTGTTCCATTCAAGCACAGATTTTGCTGTAACCAATGAGCTGAACCCCCACCCCACCCCGCTTTGAATGCAGCTGTTCTCCATAAACCTACTTCCTTTGACTCTCCTCTTTTCTCCCTCTTTGGCTTGTGGTTACTCCTCCCCACCCCCACAGTTCAATTTTGTGTTTGGTGTAGAAGTTCAGAGTGAGGTTATGCTTGAGTTTACAGTTCTAAGAAGGATTTGCCTTTGCCGCCCATGTTCCTTCTGGCTGCGTAGGACTCGGCCCTCTTCTTGAACCTGTAACATTGCATTGCGACTGTGATCTCTTGCAAACCAGAAGTCCAGAATGGCATGTTGACAGCCTAAAGCGAGCAGGAAGCGTGCCCCAAAACTGCATAAAAGCTTTTCCCACCTGGTTTGCGACCAAGTGCATTTTGCTAAACCTGAGGTTCAGCTGCCTCTGGAAGCCTGGAAGCCTTAACTGTAGGGGAGGCTGCTGCAGCGGGCAGCATCATGAGTATTTTGGAGAGGGCAGGAGCAAACAATGGTGCTGCTTTCCCCTCCTGACTCCCCATCTCCTTTCTTTGTCTTTTTAAGCCTCTCTATGATGCTGCTTACCTTACCATGTTCAACATCTGCTTTACATCTATGCCAATCGTGGCCTACAGTCTGCTGGAGCAACACGTCCCTGTTGACACGCTGATGGCCTTCCCAAAGCTATACCTGTAAGTAACCATCAGTGCTTTTCCTGTTCTATCCGCCTTTGGCTGCTGGTGACAGAAGTTGAGCTGGATTGTGGGCAGAGATTCAACACTCCCTTCCCTCTGCCCGTAGCTTTAGGCAGTCAACCCCACTCCCAGGTGCAATGTTTTGGTTTGCTTTTCTTTGTTTATGGCATTTATATATCCCACTCTTTATCGGCAGTGACAGCAAGCCCTGCTGGAGTCAGCTGGGCTGCTGAGTCCCCCATGGGGAGAATTCCATAGTCCAGCCTCCCTCCCACTAAAGAAAGCAGGGCTTGACGTCCGTTCTGCTCAGCTTGGATCTCTGCTTGCTGTGCACCTTTGGCTCAAGCTGCACCATAAATGATGAATTAGTTACCTGATATTATGGTCTCCTCCAGTGATTGACAGGTGGGCAGAGTGCCCGCCAGGGGTCAGTGTCATGAGCTCTGCAGCTCCGTCTGGGTTGGGGTCAGGTTGGCAGACACGAGCAGGAAGAAACTGGGGGGGGTGCTCATTTTGGGGAAGTGTAGCTGGCGGGGAGGCTCTCCCCAATGTGCCTCAACTTCCACCTGCTTCAGAAAGGGGAAGCAAGGATGGTAGTTCCTCCCCAGCAACCTCCTGGGGGAGAACAGAGAGCCCCAGTGGGAGCACTTGTTTTCAATTCTGGCATTCTCACAAAATGAGCAAGTCTCACCTTTGCAGCTTGGGACAGTTGCTTCCTTCCAGATCTTGTCCGATTCCTGAACTTCTGAATTGTGACTCCTGAGTTCTGCTGCTCTGCCTGTACTGTTACTTCCCTGGCTAAAGATCTCTTTCTTACCATACACGCAAGAATTTCTGTCTTGAATATTTTGGGAGTGAGACAGGGCATGCAGGATCTGGCCTGTCTGCCGCAAAAGGTTCTCCACCCCTGCTTTAGAGTAAGGAACTGGAGATAGCAATTATTGCTGGAGAGGGTTGCTAGTTGATGATGAGTACTATGGTCCCCCCCTGCCCCCCCTTGCAGTCACGCATGGGATGTCCATTGCACAGCAGATCCATAAATTAAAAGTTTTGGAGTATCAAAAAAAAAATTTTTAGACCTGCACTTGTGGGTCTTTTGACTCCCCTGACTCAGGGTGCTTTCAGAAAGCTCTGACTGCAACGATGATTGGGCCGTTACCAGGATTACCTTCTGGTTCCCTTCAGCGGGCTGTTGCTTCTCAGTCTTCACCGCTGACACAAACCAGGTGAGGATTGGTGCTGCTGGAAGCTGGTCCCTGGAAACGCCCCTGTCAGTGGCTGTCTCTCCACCTCTCCCTGAGCTGTACAGCAACAGATGCTTAGCCTCGCATTTGTGGAGTGCTCTGCTAACCTGCTCCAGCAAATGAAAATCTTCCTCTGGCCCTGGTCCAGCAAGCCAGCTGCTGTTACCAGTATTGGGTGCTTGATGCTGGTGTAAACATCCTTGTTTGCATCCAAAGGATTTGTGTATGTATCAAAAGGCTGGGCGGGCGGTTGTTGGGGGGCCACGGAAGCGGAGCTGCTCCAGAATAGGACGGACCACCCCTGCCCCACTTCTCCCTCTGCCAAGCGCCTCAGCGTTCCTCTCTGCCACTATTTATAACTTGGTTGGAGCTTATTGAGCTCCTGTGCTTGCCCGGCGATTGTAATTGCATGAGCAGAGTAAGGAAAACAAGCTAATTGCAAAAAATAAGATGGCCTTGCTTTGAATATTCATCAGCTGAAAATGTGTCCCTGAATACAAAGCGGTTTTGCAGGCTGGTGCCTTTTCCAGCTCTCCCATTTTCTGCTCTGCTACTTGGGCAGTTTATCACAGCTGTTTGCGCAGGCGGGATGGTCCAACAGCAGAATCCCAGGCGGGGCTTGCAACAGTGGGCTCCCTATGGTTTCTCAATGGGATAGTTAGCCCTGCCATCATTACAGTCTGTCCTGAGGCACATTGCCTTTCATAAATCTTAGCGCAGCTCTGCCTGGTTTGGCTTTGTCTGTGGAACAGAGTTGCCATAGCAGGTGGGAGGGGCTTTAGCCCAGCCTGCTGTTAAAATAGGCCCTGCGTTATCAAAACAAAACGAGAGGGAAGGTAGCTTTGCCTTTCTCTGCCCCCATGCACGTTTCCAGAAGTAAAACATTCCTGGTCATGACCCTGTCAAAGCTAAGCACTTTTAAATCCCATTGATTCTTTCAGAGGGGCCCTGGCCCAATTGAGTAGGGCCCGAACGTGCATGACTCCATACTGTACCATTCCAATTTCATAGATCCCAAGGCCCATATCACCCTTCATGATAGTGGCGCCCTCCCTGTGGAACTCCCTCCCTTCGGATGTCAAGGAGATAAAGAAGACATCTTAAGGCACCCATGTATCTGGAAGTTTTTAATGCTTGATGTCTTACTGTGTTGCTGTATTTGGCTGGAGGCTGCCCAGAGTGACGGGGGCAACCCAGCCAGATGAGCAAGGTAGAAATAATAATAATAATAATAATAATAATAATAATAATAATAATAATAGTACAACAACAACAACAACAACAAATATAATAACATGAGCTTGGGTAGGTGTAGCAGAACAGCTGGAATTGGGAAGGAAACAGTATTTAAAGGGGGGGGAGTGAGGGGAGCTTGATCCCTACAAGAATTGGTCTGCTATTTATTGTATAACAAAGAAATAGGAAAGACGACTTGTGTTAGCTGATCTTTGCTACTGTAATAGCCATATTTGCATGCCATCTGCTGTGCAGCAAGAGGCCATGGCTCAGCAGTTGAGTACCTGTGTGCTGGTATGTGGAAGTTAAAAGGAGACTATGGGGAGAGACCCTTCTTCTGGTGAGATCGTGGGGAGCAGTTGTCAGAGAAGACAAGGCTGACCTTGAAGGCCGGCTGCTGCCTGGGCTAAATCCTGCTGCTGTCCCATTGCATTCCCTTTTCAGTCTTTTTAAACTCCCTTTTGGAAAGAGAGAGTGTTTCAAGCCCAGCAGAGGGAGCCCACGCCTTACATTCCACATAGGAATGATAAGGACAGATCATTAAAACAGTTTCAAGTATCAGATCTGTGTTTTCCATTATTATTATTATTATTATTATTATTATTATTATTATTAAGCCACCAGAGCAATACAGCCAGAGTAGTTCAGACATTCTCCTCACTTATTTTTGGAGCATGTGGCTGGCTAAAAGATGATTCTGTCGGGCCAAACAAAAGAGCAAGACCCTGACTGGGCAGAGAATAAGTACTGGAACGGAATGCCAACCTGTGGAGAGAAGTGTCTGAAAGTTATACAGTCCCCTTGTTACCGTCTTTGCAAATTAACTCTTCCTGTTTCTTTTCATGACCTGCTAGTCTTATGCAGCTTTCTTTTCCACTTCTAACGCAGGAAGGGGATTTCATAGATTTTATTTATTGTGGTTTTTTTTATCCTATGTTCCCTCTAAAGAGCTCAAGGTTCTCCCCCTCCCCAAATATAATATATCTTTACAACAACCCTGTGAGGTTGGATTGGGCTTGAAGAACGTAACTATCCAGAAGATCACCCAGTGAGGTTGCATGGTTGTGTAGGGATTGTGCTGCTGTTGTAATCTTCACGGTCACCTTTTGGTCTCCTGCCTGCTTTGAGGCCCTGCAGAACACCATCTGACAATTGCGCGCATACACACACACACACACACACACACACACAAACACACACACACACACACCTACACACACACACCTACACACACACACACACACACACACACCTACCTTCTTGCTTTTCGTGAACACATTTTTAAAGCCTTTTCTTTCTGTTACATTTTCCTTGGCAGGAACGTTTCCGACAATGCCATGTTGCAGTTGAGACCTTTCATATACTGGACCTTACTGGGCCTTTTTGACGGTTGTGTGTTTTTCTTTGGGACTTACTATTTTTTTATGAACGCTTCTATAGAGAACAACGGAAAGGTAAGAGGAACAAAGCCTTTTAAACCAAGAATCAGGCTGTGCCTGGAGTTGCTGAGTGGTGCAACTCATTCCATGCACACACACGGGCTCATCAGATGTGTGTATCTAAAAGAGCATCCCCCTGTCATTCAGGAAACCATTTTTGAAACTCTGTGTGATTGTGGCAGGAAATGTTTTCTTTCTTTCTTTCTTTCTTTCTTTCTTTCTTTCTTTCTTTCTTTCTTTCTTTCTTTCTTTCTTTCTTTCTTTCTTTCTAAAAGAGCTTGTGAAACAGCATTCAGATCTACCCTGAATGAGAAAAAGCCAAACATCCCATTGGATATAAGCACACTTCTGTGTCAAATTCAGCCAGCTCTTGGGAATTTGTTGCCAAGGAGTGTGGTGGAGTCTCCTTCTTTGGAGGTCTTTAAGCAGAGGCTTGACAGCCACCTGTCAGGAATGCTTTGATGGTGTTTCCTGCTTGGCAGGGGGTTGGACTGGATGGCCCTTGTGGTCTCTTCCAACTCTAGGATTCTATGATGCTAGCCTCATTCCATTAAGCATTTGTGCCAAAGTGTATGTGAGATGAGAGATCTTTGTAAACTGCTTTGCAGGGTATTATTATTATTTTTTTTAACATTCAAGCAGTGTTTAAATTTTATGGAATGAATGAATGAATGAGTACAGTTTTTAAATTGGCGGTTGAAATCGGGGAAGTTTTCAAAGGCTCCATCAACCATCTTGATTCCAAAATGGCATCCAGTTGCATCCAAACATAGACAAAAACCTGTTCCTCGGCCTCAGGAACCAGTATGCGGAATTTGCTGACAGTATCTTAAGAGGTTTCCAAATGCATACAGACATACAAACAACTTTCCAAACCGTAGCGGAAGCACTGAATAGCTGGGAGGTAGGATGGAGGATTAGTACTGTGCTGTCCACAGGAGGGTTTTTTAGCCTTTCTCCTTGTGTTGTTTTCTCAATTAACTTTCCCCATGAGTGGAGTGGCAGTTCCTCGTTTTTTGTTTGTGTGTGTTTTTTTCTTCGTTGCAAGTTAATAGGGAGAAATGGCATTGGGGGAGGGGGGGATTGATCTGAATGTTCATCTCCCCCCTCCCCCAACCAACAGCTGCAATTATCACTTCAAAAACCTGTGGGGAATCTTGTGTGTTTCTTTGTTTGCCCTTAGGTGACTTTGTGTAAATTGCAAATTATGCATTTGACCATTGCGGTGATGCATCTCTTCTACCAAACCTGTTTACTTGTGGCCTCTGTGCAAAGGTTGTTCTTACTGCCAGTGAATCAAAGCCTCTTTAAGATTTTGCAATGTTCCATAAACTCTTTGGACAGTGTTTTTCAAAAGCAGCAGCGGTTGGCAGCTTCCAAAAGGGAGATCCACGTAGATCTACTTTGCTGCATCCTTGGTGTAGTGGTTAAAAGCTGTGGACTCTCAATCTGGTGAACCGGGTTCACTTCCCTGCTCCTCCACATGCAGCTGCTGGGTGACCTTAAGCTAGTCACACTTCTCTGAAGTCTCTCAGCCCCACTCACCTCACAGAGTGTTTGTTGTGGGGGAGGAAGGAAAAGGAGATTGTTAGCCGCTTTGAGACTCCTTCGGGTAGTGAAAGGCGGGATATCAAGTCCAAACTCCTCCTCCTCCTCCTCCTTCTTCTTGCAAAGTTGCTTCTTGTTGACCATTTAATCACGTTCCCTGGCTTTCTGCACCTTGACTTTGTGACTGTTTGTCATTAAATGCAAAAGATTTTTTAAAAACAAAACAAAACACTTTTTACATGTCACTTTCTGTTTTAATGTATGCATTCAGATCTTGACAGAATTTGGTAAGCAAATTGTCCCATTTGTTGCCATCGTTCTGACTTTGAAACACAGCCTGTTGCTTTTTCTTCGGTGCGGGTAGAGCCGAAAAATAAGAAAGAAGGAGATGCGTGAAGAAGGGGGGATAGCAGTCCACACATAAAGGCTTCTCCATGTGGGTGTTGAACCAAGCTCCTGTTTAGCACTGAACCAGAGTTTCGGGAATTGGATCCTAGGGACGGGATTCAACTTAAGTTGTTGTGTGAGCAGAGCAAAGTCCGCTCACGCAATGGGACCCCGTCCCTCAGTGTGCCCTCTGCACCCCCTAAATCTGCTTTGGAGAGTGGTAGGGGAGCTCCACTTAGCACCCTTTTGAATTCCACACCCCATGAAGGCAGGGGCGATGCAGGCTGCATCATCCCGTGATCGAAAAACGCAGATCAGTTGTTGTTGTTTTAAATTTGCCCTCTCTTTGACTGAGTGCATGTGTGGGAACATTACCCAGAATCCTTTGCAGAGACTGTACCTTCCTTGCAGTGCCAGTTCTTCCATCGTACAACCGCAAACCATTCAGAGTTTCTTTCAACTGGACCCCTTACCAGCCAACAAAAACCGTTGTGGAAAGGAATGCTAACTTTGCTTCCTCACACCTGTGGTTGTTGTTGTTTTTTTTATATAAAAAAAAGCAGGAGACCACTATGGTTGCATTTTCTCTTCTCCCCCACCCCTTTTTAAAAAAGAACCATTGGGCAAATTGCAGTAGATAGCCATAAATGTTACTTGTTTGATTTTGTTGTGCTCTGCAAGGTGTTTGTTTGTTTTTTGGTTAGGGGAAAACGTTCTAATGATCATTGCAGTATCTTGCCCCTGTGGGGTGGGGATGAATTATTCAGTTCATTGTAATCATCTATTTAATTCCTCACCTGCCCTCTTTTCAAAAATCTGGACAAGGCAAATATCTCAGCCAACTCTGTTTTTCAGATGTTTGGGAACTGGAGTTTTGGAACAATGATTTTTACTGTGTTGGTGTTCACCGTCACTCTAAAGGTTAGTGTCCTCGTTTGAATTTTTTAAAAAAGCTACCTCTCGATTTAGTTGTACAGGGGAGTTCCTGATACTGAGCTTGATGTATTGATGTTACTGACAGTGATTTTCTTCCTATTGCTCCAACTGCTGTGGTAATTAGTGATAATTATGCCCTACAATGTATTGTATCTAAAGCTCCCCATTCCCTTTTATCTCTTTCTCTTTTTCAAATACTCCAGCTGGCATTAGACACTCGGTTCTGGACGTGGGTGACCCATTTAGTTATTTGGGGTTCTTTGCTCTTCTATATGTTTTTCTCATTCTTCTGGGGAGGAATCATTTGGTAAGCATTTTATTTTCAAATTATTATTATTGTGCTCCAGCGTAATCTGCACCGATTGCACCCCAGATTTAAGTGTATTTGCATACTGGGGGGGGCGGCTATTGGGTGGTTGCTTTTATTCTTATTATGTATTTTGTGGTTTTATATATTGATTTTACTCTGTGAACTGCTCTGAGACCCCCGGGTATAGGGTGGAATATAAATTCTAATAATAATAATTAATAATAATAATTAATAATAATAATTAATAATATTATTAATAATACAAAAAGTTTAGTGGGGGGAAATTGCGTGAGAACAAATACCTTAATAAATATGAGGTGCCTCCTTCTTTAACGTAATAAGATTGATGGGGGGGGGGTTATTCACTGCTACTAAAATATATATTTTAAAACTTTTTTGGAACATGGGAACATAGAAAGTTGCCTTCTGCTAACTAAGGTCATTGGTCCATGTAGCTCAGCATTGTCAACAATGACTAGCAGCAGACTTCTCAGGCAGGGGCCTCTCTTTTACACCCCACCTGGAAATGCCTCCTGGAACCTTCTGGAGGCAAAACATGTGCTCTCCTACCACTGAGCTATGACCCTTCCTCGGCACGAGGTGGTGGGAAGACCTACACTCAGACTCTCACTTGGCCATGGAATTCACTAGCTGACCTTGCTAGCGAATGAGTCTGCCTACAGCACAAGACTGCTGTGGGAATAAATTCTGTGTGCAGGGAGTGGCCCTGAGATCCAAAGGGAAGAGTCTGTGCCTTGGTGGTAGAGCACATGCTTTGCATGCAGAAAGCCCGGGATTCAACCCCTGGCATCTCCAGTTGAAAGGGTCAGATAACAGGTGCTGGGGAAAGACCCCTTGGTTACCTGTGGCTAAACAAGAGTGGACGGCACAGGTCCCGGTGAACCAATGGCCCAACTCAGTGTTAGTTAGCTTCATAGGGATAGCTCAGTTGGTAGAGCACAAGACTCTAAATCTCAGGGTTGTAGGTTTGAGCTCCACGTTGGGCAAAAAGAGTCCTTCACTGCAGGGGGTTGGACTAGATGCCCCCTTGTGACCCCTTTCAACTCTGGTCTATGATTCTATGTGCAAGGATGGGGCAGGGGTATAAAATGCATTACCGTATTTTTCCGTGTATAACACAGCCCCTATTTTTTGGGACTCCAAATAAAGAAAATGTGGGGAGATTGGCCAGAGTTGTTAAGCTTTTTTAGGGGGGGGGTTGCCCAGAGTTGTGGTTTGGGCAGGGATTGCCAAAAATCACTCAACCGCCTGACCGATGCTGAAAATCGCTCGTGTCGCCGAAACCACCAATTGTCTGCAGGCAACCACCAATCGCCTGCCCAGTTGCCACAGCAGCTGCCAGTCGACCACAGGCATGGCGGCAGCCACCAATCACCCACCTAATCGCTGCTGACAATCTGCTCGCGACACAAACCAATCGCCAGTCCCCCATATGCACTATCCGTGTATAAGAGGACCCCCAATTTTAAACTTGAAAAAATAGGGGGGAAATATAGTCTAATACACAGAAAAAATATGGTAATCCTATATTATAATAGGGGCCTCAGGTCTCCCAAGTGCCAATACTTGCATGCGCATGCATAGGTTTTTAAAGACTCACTTACAATCCCAAACCACGAAAATAACAGTAGAATGACAGTCCTCATTAGAATCACAAATATTGGCACCAGAGACTTCAAACGGCCACTGGAACTTAAGGCATCGAAAACAAACTAGCAAAAGATTTGTGTGGGCAAAATTGCATGACCCATGTTCAGTGAAGGGGCTATCGGCAGATTTGAGAGAACAAGGTGGGTGGGTGGGTTGCAGTGGCTCGATGAAGGCCCAGTGGGCATTGGGAATACTGAGTGCCTGTTTAGGAGGGGCATGGAAAACCAGGTGGGTAGGAAGGAGAATGTAATGGAGTAGCCTGGGAGAGGGCATGGCAGCTGGCATCATGAACTGGAGCACTCCATGCTACGTTCTGTTGCTTGTAATAAGTTTTCACATTCATATTATAGTTGATTTAAATACCATAAATCTTGATGCTTTGGGATAAATAAAAGAATGAGGCAAGCCTGTTTGGTTGAGGGGTGTTTTTTAAATATATATATATTAAATCTAATGTGTGCCTTTCATTCTTTCTTTCTCCTTCTTTGTTCTTCCGGCCAGGCCTTTCTTGAAGCAACAAAGAATGTATCATGTCTTTGCCCAGCTGCTGACTTCCATCTCAGCCTGGCTGGCAATATTTTGCCTGATCATACTTGCCCTTCTCCCCGAGGTCATTTTCCAACTCTTAAGAAGCATAAAGAGTAAACGCCATCAGGTAAGGAGCGAACGGAAGATGCCCGACAGTTCTGAACCCGAAGAGTGGATCCCCCTCTTCTAAGCAATCGCTTTGGCAGGCAGGCTGTTCAGAACATTTGGAAAGCTCTGGCCAGATGATCTAGCAGTAGTCGGCCAATGGCTCTTTGTAGAGATCAGCAAGGAGGATATCTCTGGGACATGGAAGGGCAGCTGGCAGTGCATAGCAGACAACAGCTTCATCCATCTAGACTGTCTAGACCTGAACTCATAGAGGCTGGACCAAGACAAGCGAGAACGCAAGCAGGGGTTTCCAGAAAGAACTTTCCCCAGAACTCCAAATCAGACCTAGACTCCATCTTTTGAGGTTTTCAGCTGGACCTTTGCTTAGGGCTTCCTGCATCTGCTCCAGCAGTTGTGGAAGGTGGTGTTTTGTTTTTGTTTTTTAAGAGTTGAGGAGATGTCCAATTTCTTTATGTCCCTTTATGTCTGACAGGGGCTGAATTGCGTACCTGTGTGAATCCGATACTGCTGGAACCATAAATCCCATAGCATACCTGTTGGGACCAGCGGGAAGGGATCCTGGCTTTCCTCTGTGATGCTTATCAAGCACTAAACCCCAGCCTTCAAAGTCCCTCACTTGGGCTAGTTGAATAGTACTTAGTTCTCGGTTTTTCAAAAACCGAGAACTAAGTACTAAGTGTCTGCTGCTCAGAAGCTGCTACTTGGACCCACTTAGCCCCAGCAGCCACCGTCCATGACAGATTGGGCCTGCCAGCTGAATCATCCTTTGTGCCAGTGAGGCATTGGCAACAGTCGTCTACTGCAAATGCACCTCCCTAGATCTCCTAGCCATGGGTGAGGAAGTGTGTGATTTGTGAGCGCATAAGCTCCGTCCTTCCCCCTTGAGCATAAGTTGCCCCTCCCTCCCTGTCTAGCTTTAAACCTGGATTAATGCTGGTCAACCAGCTCAGGAGGGAATCCTGGATAATGCTAAGCACTGTAAATGCCAGTGCAGATGGTAAACTGTGATTGCAGCTGGGCAGGGAGCAGGTAGCCGATTTCTTAACTGAGAGACCAGCAGTATTACATCTGCATCGGAACTCCCATGTAATCTTTGTTTCGTATGGTTCTAGCCCATAAACCATTTCATGAATTGCAGGTCTCCCTTTTCTTACTTGTCTTTTTTAAAAAATGCTGGAGTTGGCATTGTTTTAACAGGGATTTGGTGAGTTCTAAGTGATGCCTTCAGAAATGATTTTTTTTTTTTTATACAGCGTGTTGAAAAATGTTGCCGTGTGCATTATGTTAGATTGTACTTTCATGCGGTTTTACAGTAAACTTTATACACAATTAACATGTCAAAGAGTTGTCTTTGCTAAAGTATAAAAAAGGCACAGCAGCATTATAATTAAAATACCCCAAAATAAATTGTGGAGGCTGTAGACGCTTTTGATGGTCAGCTGTCAATCGAGGGAGTAATATGCAAGGCAGCTTTGCCAGCAGAGGGCAGTGGCTAAAACTGAGCAAAGTTTCCCAGTTCAGACTGCAATTTCACAGGACAGCCTTCGGCTCAGCTCCCCCACCCGTATTTTTTTGGGGTGGTGGTAAAAACATTGGTGTGATGTGAAGTGCTTTGAACACTCCGCAGTATGTTTTTGTTGTTGTTATTGCCCTTGACACATTTGAATCCACTAATCCTGCTGTGTTTTCTAACTGGCAGGTGGTGGGAGGGCATACATCTCCCTCTTTCAAGTTACATTAACAGCACGTTTAGGGTCAAACAGTAGCCAGGTCCCCTGACAGTTTCCTAAAGGGTTTAAAAGGGAAGGTGGGGAAATTGCATCAGGGTTCCAAGTCATGTGGGCAACCTTTCCACATAGAGTTGCCTCTCAAGGCACAGGGTGTTGTTTTGTGGGCGGCAGAGGGCATTGTGTCCTTCTTGGAAGTGGTGGGGTTGATGAGCAGGCAGTTGCAAACCCTGTAAGGGTGAATGGCCAAATAGGACTTCAAAGTTGTTGCACAGCATGATCCCTGCACCCTGTAGAGCCGGGGTGGGGACCTGTGACCCTCCAGATGTTCCTGACTCCCACCAGCCCTGGCTGAATTGGGGGGAATACATTGTTTAGTGATTTTGGAGGTCAGATTAAAAACTTTCCCCCCAAAGGCATGGTTATAATAAAGTGGACGCTCAGGTTCACAACCTGCGCCGCTGCATCTGCGCACGTGCGTGATGCAATTTGGCGCGCATGCGCAAAGCGCAATTTAGCGCTTCTGCACAAGCACCGAAACCCGGAAGTAACCCACTCCAGTACTTCCGGGTTCGGCGCGTTCGTATCCTGAAAACGTGCAACCTGCAGCGAGTGCAACCCGAGGTATGACTGTGTAATCATACCTTGGTTCTCGAACGCCCTGCGATTCGAACGTTTTGGCTCCCAAACGCCGTAAACTCGGAAGTGAGTGTTCCAGTTTGCAAACTTTTTTGGAAGCCGAATGTCCGATGCAGCTTCTGCGGCTTCCAATTGGGTGCAGGAAGCTCCTGCAGCCAATCGTAAGTTGCGCCTTCGTTTTCGAACGTTTTCGGAAGTCAAACGGACTTCCGGAACGGATTCCGTTCAAGAACCAAGGTACGACTGCAATCTGTTGTGGGCATCACAACGTATCCAGTTCACAAAAGAAAACCTGGTGATGCTCAGACCTGCCCCCTTCATGAAAAGGGCAAAACACTGAAACACACACAAACCAAAAGCCAGGCATCACCCCGTCTTGATCCACCGGCCCAAAGGAGGGGTTGCGGGACTGGTTCATAGCTGTCAACCCTCCCTTTTTTTGGCGGGAAACTCCCTTATTCCAATGCCGTTTCCCGCTGCTAGCCCGGATTGTTGATTTCCCGGATTTCAAAGGAAGCAGCTCCTCTCCCTCCCTGCCGGCCAGGGAGGCTCCTCAGCTGCGTTGATCAGCTGCCAATAAGGAGTCTGAGACTGACTGGGGGCGGAGCTTGCATGCCTTATGCGGCCAGACCCTCACGCCCAACCAGACAGACAGCCTGTCTGCCGTCTATGCGCTCGCTCTTTCACTCACAGCCTCTGGAGCGCAGTGTGGCGAGGCTACTTGGTGCCATTGCACCACCCTCGCGGCATCCCTTATTTTCAAATCTGAAAGTTGACAGCTATGGAGTGGTTGGGTGCAGGGGTACCAAGGATGGATTCCAGAAACGCCAGAGAGATCAGTTCTAGTGCTTTATTTAAAAAAAGGTGTAGATTTACAGCAAATCAGCCTGCCAGCCTTTACAGACACGGAACTGTCACCGCAGCAAGGAGATGGCTTGTCTGTGCCCAAGCAAACGTTCATACGTTTCTTTATACACAAAGTTGCATACATCACTTCCAGCACTTCCCATCACTTCACCTGACCAGAAGAGGACATAGATGGCAAAGCATCCAAACAGGAGAGTTCCTGTTTCTGGGCTCAGAGCCCAGCACCCGAAGCCCACAGATAAGGATAACATCAAAGTATGCCAATTAGCGTATATCAAAGCAACTGAATATAAACATATATGAGCTCCTTGCTACAGCAACTACCAGTTAATTGTGGGGTTATCTTGACTACCAAGATGGCATTAGCAAAGCTTCTGGGACAGTTCACCTTTGGTTCAGCACAACCCCAACTAGGGATGGGGAAGAAGTTCAGTTCAGTTTGGGTTTAAATGCGTACCTACCTATTTTGCACTTTCTGAAAGAATAGCCAAAACTTCATCACCCTTTGAAATTTGCAATTCTCTGCATTTTGCAATGCAGTTACCCAGTCAAGTAAACTTTTTAAAAAACGCATAATGTAAATTGTGCATGTGAAATGCTGTATATTAGGGACAATTGCTTTGCAAAATGTGTGTATTAGGCAAAATTGCAAGCATTTGTATATTAGGGGAAAAGTGACACTGCAATATTGATGAATTTTCACGAAGACAAGTGAGGAGAACTGAAAATATGGCTGGGAGTATGCGAAACTCAGAGAAACTGCAATTAGTGTATTCATCCCTAAGCCCAACCAAACACCCGTTCCCCAAAATGAAAATTCGAGAGGGAGAGAGAGGGAGGGAGGAGTGGGTGGGATAGCGGGTATTGGCAGACACCAAGAGGGATCCGTGGTGCCCCCGGGCACCAAGTTAGGGTTCCCAACATTAAACTGGGATGAACAAATAGCACAGCTGCCTGTGTTGTGTGCTTGCGTTCTCTCTTGGTGTGGAGTCCAAGACAGACAGGCGGTTCCCTTCCCTCTTAAAAGCTGTGTTCTAGTTCTTTTTATTACAGTCAGTTCCTTTTATTTATTTTTTATACAGAGCACAGTTGAGGAGGGAGAAGTCTTGCAAAACTGCTCTGGGAAGAAAGGGGGTGTCCACAATGTTCCAGGTTCCAGCCAATCAGTGCTGTGCAACTTCTGCAAACCAAGATTTCCTGTGAACTTAATGAGATGATTGTTCATTGGAACAAAATTCAGTGATGGTGCTTCCAGAAGCAGAATTCCTAAAATTATATGTAGCTGTATATAACCCTGTACAGAGTCTGAGGCACTTAAAAATGGAAGGAGAAAGGAGGTTTTTCAGTTCAAAGAATTCTTCTAAACTTTTTCTTCTTGGCAATACAAACAGCCACATATAATATTTATTCAAGCTGTAAAATGAGAAAAGGATTTTGTCCTTTGATCCTCGAATTTTTATGCAGTCTGTCCAAGAGAAACTATCGGTTCTGGCAAATGAGAAGGTTTTCTTGTGAAAGATTTATCGGGGGGGGGGGAGAAACAACTGGTATCGCAGTATCATATTGTGTGATGTATTCAACTGCTTTGGTTGGTCAATCTAAAAAAACCCAAAGGTGTGTGAAAATGTAATCCAAGTGAGTGGGAATAGAGGTGTCAGAGCATTTTCCCTCTTGAAAGACTAAAGCAGAGATACGAAATCTGTGGCCCTTTAGATGTTGGTGAGCTATATTAGCTGTCATCCTCCTTGGTCATATTGACTGTGTCTGACAGCAGTTGAATTCAGTAACAGCTCAGGGTACCAGCTTCCTGTCCCCAGGATCTAGGAACATGGCAGAGTTTTATAAAAATTGGGAGAAGAATTGAGAGCAAGTGAAGTTTGATAAACCTTCTCTTGCCCCCAGAAAAGAGGCAGAGTCACCCAATGAAATCGACTTGACGGTAGACAAAAGAATGTTCCCTCCTTTGTGGCAGCACCTTCCATATGAGAGGGGTAGCCAAAGAGGCACTCTCTAGGCCAGTACTTCTCAAACTTGGGTCTCCAGCTGTTTTTGGACTACAACTCCCATCATCTCTAGCTAGCGGGACCAGTAGTCAGGGATGATAGCAGTTGTAGTCCAACAACAGCTGGGGGCCCCAAGTGTGAGAAACACTCTTCTTCTAAGTGTTGCTAGGCTGTAGTTCCCATCACTGACCACCATGGCTGTGGTTGATGGGAGCTAGAGTCCAATATCTGGATGGTAATAGGTTATCTTATGGCAAAGTTTGCTAGCTATCCTGCATTTCTTTTTACACTGAAACTCTTAAGGGTTAGACAAAATGTTGGAGGAGGAGAGGTCCTTTATTTTATTTTATTTTGAAAAATAATATTTTTTGTCATGTTTACATTCCACCTTTTTGTCTGTCATGGAACCCGACCAAGGCAGAGGATATGTGGTTCCCTAGGGATCACCCACTCCGACACTGACATGCCCCAGATCCATCAGACGAGGTGATGATGTCATGTGCCTTTGGACCATGCTTTGGCCAATGGCTCCAAGAGTTAAATGTAGCCCCAAGGAAGCGCCCATATTCGGGGGGGGGGGGTTGTGTGTGTGTGTGTGTGTGTGTGTGTGTGTGTGCGCACACACACACACACACACACACACACACACACACACACACACACCCCAATAATTGTATTAGCCCCCCACCCACCCCCGTTCAGGAAACGGAAACAATCCAAAAGTATTTGGCTGGTCCCCTTTGGAAACAAGATGCCTGGAAATGAGATGGGCATTCTGCTGGATCCAGCAGGGCTGATTCCTGAGTGTAAAAGATTACATACACAATTTTTAAAAATGCAATACAGATAAATGTTCCCTGCCTCCCCCTTTTTTTGCCCGCTCTGGATAAACTGCTTTTTTAAAAGCCTCCCCTCCTCCCTCTGGCCTATTTCAGAAAAAAATCAGCTTCAATAGCTGTGCTTTTGTTCCCCAAGTCTTCCTGTCTAAAAACTGCTGCTCTCTTGTCTCTATCCCTTCAGTGCTTCTCTATCTCAACATATTCTGTGCTCCCTGGTTTTTATTAACAGCGCCTCCCCCCATGTTGAGGTGGTATTTGAGTGGGAAGCTCATTTGTAATTTCTCTCTCTCTTGCTCCCCCCCCGCCTGTCCCCGCATTCCTTTCTGCACCCACCTACCTCCCTGCCTCTTTGAAATCTCCCCCTTTTTTTCTTTTGTGCCCTTCTGAACCAGGTAACGAGGCGCCTTCCTTCCTCGGGAACGTCTACTATCTTCGTGCTCTCTCAAACTTCCAGCAATCACAGCTTCTCTGAATGAATAAGGTGATCTTTCTTCTCTAATAATTGGAAGCCCTTGAGCCACTTAGCTGCTTTCCTTTCTCTCTACGCATATAACCTCCTTGATAATGTGTGTGTCTTGCCTTTTCCTTTTGAAGATGCATCTCCTTGCATTTCTGCTTTTCACTTCCTCCTGTCATTCCATCTCTCCCCCTTCTCCAAAGGCATCCCAATCTCCTCCCTCCCCAGTAGCCCAGCTGTCTTTGTGCCTGGCAAGGCTCTGAAGCTGACTGCTTGGAGATTGCAGCTGCCAGCGTTGACCAGCTTGTGTGATTGAACCATCCATGGAAGAGCCAGTGGTGGTGTAATGGTTAGGGTATTAGACTTGCATTCAAATCCCCACTCCCGCCAGGAAGCTCACTGGATGACCTTGGACCAGTAACCAGTATCATCGACTTCTTCTTCATCATCAACAATTTATTTCCACCCCAACTTTTCCCCTGACAATAGTGCTGACAATGTCAAGTTTGCTGGTTCGATCCCTGTATGTGCCAGCTGCATATTCCTGCATGGCATAAAGTTCGACTAGATGATACCTCAAGGTCCCTTCCAACTACACAATTCTACAATTTTACATTGCAGGGTTGGTAGGTTGGGGATAGCATGGCGATAACAGAGCCAAATGCTCATTGAGCTCCTTGGAGGAAATACAAAAACTAAAGTAAATACCACAGATAGGACCATTACCCCTGCCTGTCCAGTGTTTTCTCCTTCTCCCTACCTCCACCCTCCCTCTTTGGTGGAGTCAGCTCACCCAGGTAGGCTGCCGGGCGGCCCTTTCAATGGGATGCAGTGGTGGAGCTCCAGGGTGGAAGATAATGTAAAGGTATCATTTCAGACTGAAGGTGGGGAAACATTTTTTTTATTTGCATTACAGTGGTACCTCTGGTTAAGAACTTAATTCGTTCCAGAGGTCTGTTCTTAACCTGAAACCGTTCTTAACCTGAGGTACTACTTCTGGGTTAGCGGAGTCTGTAACCTGAAGCGTCTGTAACCCGAGGTACCACTGTAGTTTGTTGTTGGCATGGGTCTGTCTCGAGAGAACAGTGGAGTGCACCTCCGGGGGGGGGGGGTGAAGTCAAACGACTGGAGAAGCACAGCGTCTGCCAGTAACTCATAACTGCTGCTTCCCATGTTGTTTCTGCTGCACTAGCATCACCAGTGTGACCTCTCTGAGGCGCAAGCCTGGGCAGTGTGCATGGACGCCCTGCGCTGCCCAAGCAACAAGAACCGCCTCCCTCTCAGCCTCCCTGATGTGGTCCAGAGAAAAAGCAGAGCAAGACATTTGGTACCATTTTGGCTGCAGAAGTTGCCAGAAGGAGGGTCTTCTTAGGGTCTTCACTCTGGATTTGTGTAGGGTGTACTCCTTAGCCTTTTCTTCTCCCAAAGATGTCCCACAAGGCAGCAGAGGTTTAGGATCAAGAGTTTTCCTTCCCAGATTGATGAGTTAGTCCCTATCTCACTGAGGGTTCGGGACCCATCAGCTGCCCTCACCTGGTTTTGCTGGCTAGTCGAAGCCATTCCCAGGGTGTGGACGCTGTCACATACTGACAACTTCTAGGAACCCCTAATAATAATAATAATAATTTTTTATTTGTACCCCGGCCAGAGCCGGGCTCAGGGCAGCTAACGTCATGACAGTATACAAAGAACATAAGAACATAAAAGCAGGCAATCAGTTAGTTAAAATACATCTTAAAATTAGTTCAGAGCAAATTAAAATCTGGACAGATGGCAGTCCACAGGTAAAATTGAGCAGAGTGGGGATGAACCACCCCGGAAGGAGCACGACATGTTCCCCCACCAGAGGTACAACCCCTCCCATTTACTTTAGTGCTATTCGCTTAATTCCTAGACTGCCCTTCATTTGATATTGCACGGCAGGATTGCGCAGTATTCAAAATCCTAACAAAAATAAATTTATATATGCTATTAAAATGCTCCATAACATAGTTCCATACAGGGAACCAGGCAGGGTTCTTGGTAGCGGCGCCCGCCCTGTGGAATGCCCTCCCATCATATGTCAGGGAAATAAACAACTATCCCGACTTTCAGAAGACATCTGAAGGCAGCCCTGTTTAGGGAAGTTTTTAATGTTTGAAGTTTTATTCTGTTTTTAGTGTTCTGTTGGTAGCCACCCAAATGGACGGGGTATAAATAATAAAATTAATTAATTGATTGATTGATTGATTGATTAATTAATTTACTTACTTACTTACTTACTACTACTACTACTACTCAGTTTTGTTAAAGGCTGATCAGGAAGCTGCAAGATAATGGAAAATTCAGCCACTAAGCTACTTGCTGGGGCAGCCTATCAGTCATGTATTGCAACACTCTTAAAGGAATTAACACTGATTGTGGATAAGCTACTGGGTCAGGTGTTGGTACTGGCCTATAATGTCTTCATTAGTTTATGCACCACTTCAGGTATCATTGCTATTCATCAGGTGTGGGGGGGGGGACCTTCAGCCCATGGGCTAGACGTGGGTCACCAGGCCTCCCCATTTGGCCTATGAGGCAGTTTCCCCCTAAACCACACTTGTGCCAGATGTCGGGCTGGTAAAGATGCAGCTTCATAAAGCAGGAAAAAACTTCCTGCATGTCTGCTGATGCAGGGGGTTCAACCCTTTTCATTTCAGGTGAGCTAGTGAATGCCTGCTGGGAACTGGCTGGCTCAGCCAAGCCCTGGCCAAAGCAGGAATGAAATCCCTGCCCATCAGGTAACACACAGGGAGTTCAAACTTGCTTGAGCAACATCTTCCCCACCCCTTTGACAGGTGGGTGGTCCCACCCACCTGTCAAAGTTACCCTGCCAGGGTGTGGAAGATGAATACCTGGCCCCCTGGGCAAAAAATGTGAAGAAAGGTCTCCACCATACAATTAATTGGTGGGGCCTTCCTTGTCATGCCGAAGCCTATGGGAATATAGCCAGCGGTCGCTAGAGGGAGGGCCTTTTCTGTGGTGGCCCTTGTACAGTGGAACAGCTTTCCCCCTAACCTTAGGCTAGTGCTTGCATTAATGATGCCTAGGCACCTTTTCGAAATACACAAGACAAGAGCAAAGTGCAATATATAGACATGAACCTTTTTGTTGAGTTGGAACGGGCAGCCGCAAGACTCTGCAACAATAAAACCTCCAGCACATTTGCAAAGCTAAGCAGGGTCCGGTATGTTTCGAATTGGATTGCAGGGGGTTGAACTAGATGGCTATCAGGGTCCCTTCCAACTCTATGATTCTATAGGTGGCTGGTGGCCTATACATTTTACGAGGCCTGGCTAATCCAGAGGCTTCATACCTCTAGGTGATAATGGGGGCCAGTGTTGCACCCTGCCATTCCCTCCTATCCATGAAGGGCCCCGTGAGGCTAGTACACAGAGAATCCTGGATAATTTACTAGTCAGGTCCTGCAGAAGATGGAACTCAGAATCAGTGAGGCCTCTCAGGTCGGGGATAGCAGGTAGGCGTCATTGAAGGCATGTAAGCTGTATCTTCCCCACACTCTGAATGGAGCAGAAAAGCCAATAGGGTGGGGCTTTATTCCTCTGTTTGCTGCGTTGGGGGTGGAGTTGTGGAAACGGACCACGTGCATCTCAGTTGATATCCGCGAAGGAAGACTTTTTTATTTTTATTTTTGCACAAACTGGGTCCACTTTTCTCACAGTGAGTTGTGTGCTGCCTCCCCCCCCTTTTTCCTTTTAACCTTTTTCATTTCCATTTTAGCTTCCGGAGCGCAGTTGCGTTGCCTTGTTAACCTCGCTTTGCCCAGATCATCTGCTGCATTTTCACGTGCTTTATGCTCTGTTTGCCTCACCCTTTGCAGAAAAGAGGGCACCCTAGGATTGCAGCCAGTTCAGTGCCGACCAGACCGTCAGTCAGACCTCTCCTTTTAAGAACCTTCTCAGACGAATCTAATGTATTGTGACAGGTATCCTGTTATCGAGAATTAGGGCCTGGGAAGGCATGGATTAACCAAGTGATCCCTGAAATCAATTAAAATGTGATTCTTGTAATCTCAGCCATTGGGGCCTTGCCAAACTCTCCTTGCCAAACATCGCCAGGTACAATGCCTGCCATATGGGTTTCGGGTGCCATTTGGGAGTTTCGGATTTTCTTCTTTTTTAGTGGAGATGATTTTATTAAAAGCAAGATAGCCAGAAGCGGGAGGGAGGGGTGTTCCCCTCTTCTCTTTTTAACCTAATATCTAGCACAGGCCAGAGAATTGAAAGCTTTTATTTCAATAAAAGCTTTGTGGCCATCTTGACTGAGGTTTAGAAGGTGTTTGGAGATGCATGGATCTTTTTTCTGCAGAAGCCAGAGGAGCCTGGTTTGCTTCCTGACTTCTGCACATTTCTGGGTCTTTTTTGCCTTTTTCCACAGGTCCCTCAACCTGTGGCTACTTCTCTCTTTCCTGGAGCCATGAAAGCCAGGGTAGTTGCCAGATACCCCACCATACACCTGGCCATAAAAACCCTGAGACATCCCCAGTTCCCTGAAACCTTTGTTGTCAAAACTGAAGTACACAGATGAAGGGATGGACAGAATCTGCACGCAATTGTTATTATTATTTTACTTTGTAAATGCTTTCATTTGATTTTTTCCAGTATAACAAAATGAGAAGCCCCCATACAATAAAAGGGGGAAGGAAAAATCCTCATCTCTCATGAGAATAAGGTGCAGAGGTTAGCCTAATATACCCTGCCATAATTCCCGGAGACTGCACGCCAGAGTCAGTTTCTGATACGCATGCTGTAAAGCAGAGGTTGGCAAGGTTTACCTCGCCTGAGCCGGTTCACTCCAGCAGAGATCCCTCCATGGGCTGGATCGCGCATGCATGTGATTTCCAGCGTCTGCGCAGACACAATTTCTAGCATCTGCATCTGCGCAGATGCGATTTCCGGCACCACGGAAGTGAGTCCCTGCGCTGTACCAGTTTAGCGCAGCGCGTGGGGACTCACCAAGCAGGCGGCTCGGTTCGGGGGCAGCTCATGGGCCAGTTAAACAACCCCCTTGGGCTGCTTGTGGCCCATGGGCCTTAGGTTGCCGACCCCTGCTATGAAGGCATGCCGTATTTCTGCAGAATCGTTTTCCATTTGCTGTCCGTTCAGTGCCTTTTTAGCATTTAGTCAACTTTTTCATGAGAGCCATTGTCCAAGCAGGCAACTGCAAATTATCCAAAACCTTCCAGTTTTTTGTGCAATCAGCAGATGAGCTGCAGCCAGTGGAAGTGGGGTCTGTTCTTTGTGCAGAAGGTCCTTCCGTTTGTCCTTCTTTTTCTTTTAAAAAAAAAAGTGAAAAAGCCTAATTTTGTCTTTGTTCATTCTGTCTTGACTATGTCAACATCCTGAGCCACAAGATTGTAGTTACTGTGTTTAGTATATCGGTGTGGCCTTCGTACATTAATCCTTTTAGAAAGAACCTTGGTATGGTAATAGTTATTCAGCAGCTGGTTATACAGGAAGGCTGCTTTTTGAGGGTAGCTCCTTTTTCACCCAAGCCTTGGAGACCTTTGGGACTGGGGGGGGGGGGGGATGTGTGGCTTCTATTCCAGTTGGGTTCACTCGCACAGGTTTTATGTCAGACACCACTTCTATTGCTTTTTCTGTTACATTAAGTGCACTTAATGTGCCATTGTGCAAAGTGGTGTGTAGTGCCTTGTGTGTCTCAACAGATACAGTCTGATATTTCTGGGCAAGCAAGGAACACAGGTACAGTGGTCCCTCAACTTACGAAGTACTCGACATCCGTATTTTCCGACTTGCGAATGAAAAAAAAGTGTCCGCACGCCTACAAATTTTTCGGCATCCAAATGGAAATCGTTGCCGGTTTAGATGCGGTTTCCTCGACTTACGAATTTTAGATGCGGTTTTTTCGACTTACGAATTTTTCCGAATATTTTTCTCCCAATGCATTCCTATGGGAAATCGACTTATGATTTTTTTCGACCTACAAATGTCCATTCGGAACGGATTAAATTCGTAAGTCGAGGGACCACTGTATCTAGCTTATATTGAGTTGGACCATTGGTCCACCTAACTCAGTAGTGTTTACACTGCCTGGCAATGGCTCTCCGGGATTGGGTTCTCTCCCAGCCCCACCTGGAGATGATGGGGATTGAACTCGGGCCCTTCTGCACACAAGGCAGATCCTGTACCACTAAGCTAAGGTAGAGCGGATTGTCGGAACCCATTTGGAGCCCCATAGCCATTACAAGTTTCACAGAAGAAGAGGTGAATCCCAGCTCATTCCCCAAAGAAGTAATTTCCCCAGCCCTAGCATAAGCTTCTTTTGGAGTTAATCAAACCTACAGTTGGTACAGTCCTCCAAAAACCACAGAGACTTCAGTGCCTCTGTGGGTTTCAGTGGGGCCCAAGAGGTTTTTGGAGAATTGTGCTCAGTTTTAAACATCGATGAATCCATGATGGTTTCTTGGTGACTCTAGAAGTGAACATTTCAATTGGAAGGAAAGAACAACTGGCTTCCATTTACTCCCCAAGTATTCTGGCATTGCACTTGTGAGGTGTTTAAATGATTTGATGGTCTTTAACTGCTAGCTGCATGCTGCTCCTGTCTGAATAAGACTTGCAAAATCTCTGTATTTTGACATCACCTGGCTTTGATTGCCTGCTGATATAGAATAACATGAGTCAATCTGTCTGTGGATTCTGTGTCTGTTGTGTATTCTTCACACACTGCACGCAACTTCTTCCTAAATGTTTTTGATTCTCAAAAGTAATGTAACGAACAGGGAAGAATGCCAAACCAATCACCTTCCTACTTCCATTTAAAATATCACCCTGTGGTCTATTTCATGCCCATAATAGTCATCTCTGTTTTCAAGTTTTTCCCCTATTACATAATATGGGGGCATGAAGCACCAAGTCATTGTTTGTTTGTTTGTTTTAAAATGTATTTATTATAAAACTCTAGAATCTGCCTTCCAAATGGAAAGCAAACCAAGAAAAGCTAAATGCAACTATAAGAATGTCCATAGATAATTAAGAACAATAATAAACAGTGGACTTCATTCTGTTTGTTAATGCAAGGATTATTGCATTTGCAGACAGGTGAGTTTTAATGTTGCACAACAGAGGAATCCAACACAAAAGTTGCATTGGTGGAAAATGGTTCAGTGAAGTTGCCAGCCTCCTGCTTATGTATTCCCTTCTGCCAAATGACATCCAGAAGCAGTACAAGTATACTGCTCTACATTGGCCACAATCCAATGCATTGGCCTAGTGAACCTCAGTTGGTTGTGCTTTCCTTAGGACAGCATCACTACAAGGGGAGTGGCCAATGTAGAGAAGGCTCTGTTCTCGTGTTGCCACGCTCCAGACCTCTCAAAGAGGAGGCACACGAAGAACTGTAGAACTCTTAAAAGCTTGCCACTGTGGGCTGAGCTTGTTTGCATTAATATCTAGGCAGCTTTGTTAAGTGGGCAGTGTGGAAAGCTGCCTTGGTTAGCAGAAAGGTGAGGTGAGATTTCATACTCAGAAGAAAACAAGAAAGCAAACCTTCCCTTCAACGCTAGGTGGCACCCAAGCTTTTTTATTTTCTGGCAGCCTCAGGCGTTCCCTCCTCATCCCCCCCCCAAAAGCGCACCAGTCTTACTTGGCGAATGAAAGAATCCTGTCCCCTTATCTCATGAAGGGGATGTGGCTGCTCACAGAGGCACAAAATGTCCTGTGATAATCACTGCAAAGCAGAGGAGCATGCGAAGCGTGTGTCTTACTACCACTGTGCGGAGGTCCTTCCCTAAACAGAGTTGCACAATTAAGCCATTTGAATGCACATGATGCTCTGCTAACCCCGCTAGCCACACACCCAGCCTACGTCTAAAGTACTAGGATGCCACTTTAAAGAGCCATGGCTTCCCCCCCAAAGAACTGTGGGAACTGTAGTTCACCAAGGGTGCAGAGGTTTGCTAGGAGACCCCCGTTTCCCCTCACAGGGCTGCAATTTGCAGAGTGCCCTGGGATTGATTGTTAAAACACACGGGGATGTGTAGCTCTGGGAGGGGGGGGAAGCACCCTTAACAAACTACAGCTCCCAGAATTCTAATCATAGCGCTTATCTGCTTAATTATGAATTTGGTTTGGCATTTTCCCTCCCCAACCCCTTTGCAAATCATGTAGCTCTTTCCCTCCTTGCAAATTCTAAGCCTTGATTTCTGACATGGTGCCACACTGCTTTATCTGTCTCTTTCCCTTCCTAGTCCACGTTGACAACAACAACAACTTAAGCTGAATTCCTCTCTCTTCCTTCCCAACCCCTGCCCTCTGTCTCCCCCCCCTTTTTTTTCTTACAGCCTAACCCCCTGGAGCTGCCGATGCTGCTATCCTACAAACCGCGGGGGAACGGCTACACCACTGAAGGAAAGCCAGGGAGCTCTGTGACTAATTTTGCAGAACGTTGCCATCTCAGGATACTTCAGATGCAAAGATTTTAAACCCCAGCACACAGTTCTAAATGAACAGCACTCTCGGAGTCAAAAATGAACATTTGAAAGCAATCAGGCCCACCAGAAAAAGAAAAAGAAGAAAAATACAAATGGTTCTATATTTTGGTTAGGCTTTTTTTTTAAGAGGACCTTTGGCTTGCATTGTGATTAAAAAAAAAAAATCGGCATAAGGGGGGTGCCATCCTTTTCATCTGTTCCTCCCCCTTCCTAATGCAAGTTTTGAGAAAGCAACCTTGCTGTTTCGATGACAAAAATTGTGTGAGACTTTTGCCTGCCGCGATGGATGATCTGTCCTCTGTTCAGCCATCTTCACCCTTGTCCAAGGAAGAGGAAGGGGTGTGCATGGCTCTGTTCCCCCCGCCCCCAACCAAAGATATAGCACAAGTGGTATGTTACAGTTCCCCCAAAATAGCACTAGGATTTTTTGGTAGGTAACCATTCTGTTGCTAAGCCATAAACGATGTTTGTTGGAGGAATCCTAATTTCCCCCATCGCCACCCCAGTTCTTCTAATGAGAAAGTTGTGCCATACCCTTTAAAAGGGACAATGTGGACATTTAGAGAAAACACACACCCATTTTTTCCCCTCCAATCCGACCCGTCAGGAATACCTGAAAAACAAAACAACTGAAGCACCCATTCTCCCAGGCATCTACTACGTCCATCTCAAAACCTGAGGTTAATTCCCACCTTTTCAAAATGTGTCCTTTGTCCAGGTTCTCTCTTCTCCCACCAAACAGGTATCTCACAGCCAAAGTGAACATGCACCTATTCCCACCCACCCGCCCACCCAAACTCTAGATTGGTGTCCTTTGGCTGTGTGGAAATGTGGGACCTGCGTTTTCTGACCTGCTTTGACTTCTGCTGTGATGGGCTTGCACACCTGCCTTTGGGATGCAGGTGTTGCCTGGAATGTATGAATTGTTCACAAGGTCAAGTCAGTGTCCCGAGCGTCGTCGAAGGATGCAAGCCGTGGGTTCTTTGCTGTGCTAACCTTGCCCCCCTCTTCAGTATTCTGTTGAGCGGGTGGCAGGTCCAACCCATGAGACATCAGCCTTCCCTTCCCCCCCTTTTTTTGAAAGGGAGTGGGATGCAAAACCTAAAACAGCCTGTACTGTTATCCCTTCTGTTCTGTGAAGGGAGGCAGAAGACACATCGCCTTCCATCTCCTCCAAAGTGTGGCACATCTTAATAGCCAATTCCAACAATAGGTTTCAAAGGCGTCCCCTGCAGAATCCTTTCAACGTGGACAACCTGGCGCTATTTTGCATGTGCAACGCCAAGCATGCCTTCAGCTGCACGTGTCTGGTGGGTGCATGCGTTTGCCGCCCCGTAGTGTCTGATGCGGCTCGTTTGGGCACATGCAGTGGACACTGGAGCACCACGGGTTCCCCTTCCTTTACCGCGAGTGTTGCACACAACCTCAGCACTTCCTGCAACGGTGGAAGAGGCCCCATAGAAAACTGGTTTGGAATTTACGATTCAAGTTAAAAGAGCGTAAGCTTCGGTCCACACATTGCTTCTATGCAAGGCAAAGGATATTCACCAGCAGCAAGCAATTCCACAACAGTAGGGCATATGTATGGTCCAGTTAAAATGTTTCTGTAGCAGATCTGAGCCTGTGATGATGTGGTACGTGGCGACTGGGGCTGCTCCTAAAACTCCCCAGCATTTAAGCTAGGTTCAGTCTTCCTTTGCTCATTCTTTCCCCATTGCCAATTCTTTAAACAAAAAACGGGGCCAGTAAATCAGAACTTCTCACTTCCGCTGTGCCTACAAAGGACATATTGGAGAACATTGCTAGATGTTAGTGGGGAGGCTGGCAATGACCCACATCTCTCGGGAAAGAAACCAGTGGTGTGGCTCTTGCCACTCTTGGGATAACAGTTCTTAATTTAATCCATGTCTCATCTGCAGTGTCCAGATAGGTCCCAGAGGCAGCTTGAATGACAGCCTGAGTGCCAAACCATTTGGGGGTGGGGAGGGAGGGATGTTTATATGCATATTTCAACCAGTGCTTTTGTGACTTCTCCAGTGCTAGTGCTGAAATGTTCAGCTCTAATGTTCTCTGTATCAGGGAAGGAGAACCTTGAAGTCCTCCAGATGTTATTGAACTATAGCTCCCATCAGCCCCAGCCCACATGACTAGTGATAAGGGATTATGGGAGTTGTGGTCCAGAACACCTGGGAGATGGCAGGCTCCCTACAGACAGCCTTTTGCCTAGTGGTTGTGATTTGGATTCACTCTGAACTCCCCATTTATTTTAGTTCAAGGAGTGTGGTGGTTTTATTGTGGTTTTGTTGTTGGTTTTTTTTGGGGGGGGGGTGTATGTGTGCTTTTTATTCAAATTGAATCAGGAGAAGCCTCAAGCTTACCATCCATCCATCCACCTTCCCTACCCCCCAAGTAACATTAATTTGGTAAGTTTACCAAACTCTCAGCTGTGAAGAAAGTATGGTTTCTGCATTTTGTTGCTTTCGAAAATACCAAGCCACCTCAGAGACAGTTTCATTCCAGATCCACCGAAAGTAACGTAAACCTAGCAGTTCATTGAGATTTATGCAGAGGCTTGGAGGAAGAAAAGAGGAAAGATGGTTTCTTTGAAATCCCATTTGTAAAATGATGGGTTTGGTCTGGCCTACAACACAGAAAAGATCGGGGTGGGTGCTTAAAAAACGGACTGTGCCATTTAGATAGCAGATGGGGGATCTCCCAGTTGAATCCCTGTCCATTGTGTTCTCCAGTGGGATGGCGGTCAGACTTGCTTCACATGGAAAACTGGATTTTAGAGAGAAATGGCCTAAACAGCTCCCTGATGTGCTCCTTTTCATGGGATACTCATTCTAACATGGTATAGTTCTGCCACAGTTTTTCCAGGTGATCTGCTCTCTGCATAGACCGGGCCTTAATCAATACCAACCTTCTCTGCACTTCATTCTGTATTTTCCAGCAACTAAGTGTGGCTGGTGGCTTCTCTCCCTCTTCCCAAGGCAATATAATCGTTGCTGAAAATTTGCATATGGTCAGTGACACAGAATAAGCAAACAAAAAATTAAATTCAGCTTTGCACCTGTGCCACACCAGTCCAAAGAGACTTGTGTCAATATCTTGAAACTTGCCTGACTTAAATCTGCAGCAGAACTTCCGGAAAATACATTTGTTCATTTGTTTTTGTAAATACGGGGTGGGGGGTGGGGCGAAGGAGGGTGTAAAATTATATATACAGATTTCAAGACGCATTTTTCAGCTTCTTGCAAAAACCCAGCAGGACTGCATTCTTAATTTTTATCACTTCAACTGCAATTTTATACGTTCATGTTGCTTTATATAATGACAATGGAATGTGAATGTTAACTTTTATGAATGCAACTCGCTCCTTTTTTCCCCCTTATGAAAACAAACCTTTTCCTGTTTTGTTTTGAAATAATCAATAAACTTTGGTATGTTCTGATTGAGCTTGGTGAAGTTTGTTGTCTTAAGTCAGGGGTCCTCAAACTATGGTCCGCGGGCCGAATTCGGCCCTCCAGGGTCCTAAATCCAGCTTCCCCAGCCATTGCAGAACCAGCTGCGAAGCCATTGAGGAGGAGACTCAACGCGCTTTGGAGAGCTTTCGCCACAGTGCCTTTAAGCAGAGCAGGCGGGAGGGAAAGAGGTGGGTCAGGATTTCCCCCTCCTGGCCCTGCCTTGCCTTGCCTTGCGGCCTGTCTCTCCCCACGTGTGTCCGCCTCCCTCGATCCCCAGCCACCATGCTGCTCGCTCGTGTCCTGCGCTCCAATGCCCTCTCCGCTGTGGCGTGCCACCTGATCCAGCCCTCCGTCACCAGCCGCAGCCTCCACACCGATGGTGAGCTATGCGCAGAAGTCAGGGGAAGGAGGTCGCTCACAAGGAACGCAGGGCTCCAGCGCTTACTCGTGAGGAAACCCCCTTGGGGCTGCTGGGGATCGCGTCCGAGGAAAAAGACGGCCGCCATCATCCTAGCGAGTTTTTGTCCTGGGGAAAGTGCTTGGGAGCTGGGCTGCGATCCAAAGCGTGCTTCCTTGCATACCTAACTGAAAAGCATCTGGCTCTTCTACTTCCTTTTATCACTAATCATGCATAGGACTGCACTGTTAAAAGCAGGGGTAGTTGGTACTTTTAAAAAAACCCAACAATATTTGTTGGGAATTTTAAATACATTATCCTCTTATTATTTTTGTATGCTGCTGTCAGATTCGCTTAACGGTTGCTCATGAGTAAAGACCGAGTCCGTCTTGTCTTTCAGCTATTTTATTGTGCAAAGTATGTACAGTGCGGAGCTACCCTAAAACATGACCACCTAGTCGCTAGCAGAATCCGGAAGTGCCCCCCTCCTGTTGCGGTGCCAACACTAAAGTCTCGGCACCCTAAAGTGCCGCCTCCTTTCTCCCCTGACCCTTCTGCGTAAAGCAGGCGCCGGAAATGGTGTCTCCCCCTCGGAGTGGGTCTGCTGAGCGGTGCTGGGTCTCTCTGCATCATCCTGGAGACCTCTTCCCACCTGGCTCCTCCCTGGTGACTCCTCCTCCCCCGGGGAGGAGCTGGCAGACTCACTGGGAGATGTGTCCGTCGACAGCAGAGGCTGAGGCTGCCGGTACCCACTCAGTGCCATCCGCTAAACATGGTTCTGAGATTACGGAGTGGCAATGTGAAAGTGCTTTCTTTTCCCCCCTTCTTTAAAGAAGTGTTTTAGGACATTTATCTTTCGTTGGACTGACAAAAGGAACGTCCAGTATGCGATGAACAGATGGTGCTCACTGCCACAAGCTGTCCGCCCTTTACTGGCAGGAGTCCTGGACTTTTATAACAACTGAAAGTGCCAGGCAGAAATCCTGCAGGTGAATCTCCCAACACTGCTGAACTGAAGTTATTTGGCTGCAGATAATGTTAAAAGTGGAAGGAGGACCAGAGCTCAATGGTTAGAGCACATCCTTTTGGATGCAAGAAGCTCAATCCAGGTTAGACCTTGGGGAAAGGCTGCAACTCAGTGGTAGAGCATCCTCTTTGCATCCAGAAGGGCCTTGGCATCTCCAGGTAGGTCTGGGACAGTCACCCTGCCTGGAACCCTCAAGAGCCTCTGACAGTCGGACAGTTCTGAGCAGATGCAGATTTAGAGGAGCGCAAGTGGTTCGGTCTTACTGGGTGCGAATCCTTGAGGATGCTGCATATATGATGTACGTAAAGTGGAAGGCAAGAAGTGGAGGGAGCTGAATCTTGGCGGCCCACAAGACGCTGCTGACCCCAAGGTCCACCACTGTACTGAGCTAGATTGTCCCATGATCTGGCTCTGCATAAGGCAGCTTCTTAGATTACTTATATATTTCCCCTTTTCAGCATTGTAAGGACTAGAATCTTGCATTATCTTTAAGGGGTGGTCTGTGATTCACCAGCCTTGCATACTGATGTGTCACAGGTTCGGTTTCCTGGATCTCCAGGTAGGGCTGACCTAGGTGGGCCAGAGATCTGACTCGGCCTAAAACAGCTTTTAAACCCACCTCCCCAACCTGAAACTCTCAAGACACACAACCCTGTTAGTACAGACAGTCCTGAGCTAAGTGGACAAAGTATCTGGTACCTAAAATAAGTGTGCCTTGCGTTTCTAGAGGCACTTTGTTTGAGAGCTGGCACAAGGGGTGCCAATTTGAATAAAATGGGGGGGCAGGTAAGCCCCGCCCCACATAATCACATGACACAACACACAATGTCCATCAACTAGGGGATGCTGCCCCCCTCATATTTTATTGGGGGGGGAGGGGAAGATCCCTCGTTGGTCCCTAGGAGTTTGCTTCTATGGCAAGGTGGCTCTGATGCGCAGTTAGCCCCTTACACTATGGGAAAAGCCATAGGCTCACAGCGCTATGCAGCTCTCCGCCCCCAATTCTAAGGGCCAAATCAGACTGGAGATGTCTTGCAGGCCTTCCTGAAGATCCAAGCCTATGAAAGCTCCTCTCTAGCGCATCCTCTCCCTAACACCAACCCGACCCCAAGCCGGATGTAAAGGGGTTCTCTGGTACATGTGTCTCCAGCATTACATGTGAACAGGAACAGCGTTCCGGTTTAAAGCCAGTGGCGGTGCAGTGCCTATGGCTTTGTCTCACAGGTGAAAGTGCAAAAGTTCATCAAGAAGTTGCAGGTCAATATCTTCTGAAGAAGCCTGATGAAATAGGAGAGAAGCCTTGGCTGCATGTTGAAAAGAGATGGGGTCAAATGAAATTCTTTTGGCACTACCCTAGGGAAGACCATGTCCTTTGTGTCCATAGGCCATACTGCAAACAGTGGAAGAAACAGCAGGGTCTCAAGACAATTGTTTTATACCCAGTTTTGTTGCTGGAGATGTGAGATGCAGCACTTTTCACCAGCTAAGGTGGGTCCATCAGCTGTGCATCCCTGCCCCCCTAGTGGCCACCGTGATCCATGCCATCACCACTTCCTGACTAGACTACTGCAGCATGTCGTACCTGGGGCTGCTTTGGAAAACCCAAAAAATTAGGCACTTCATAAATACAGGTGAAGGGAACACGTTTCATCTTTCCTGGAAGACAAAAACAAACTTAGTTGTCTCTAAGGTGCTACTGGAAGGAATTTTTTTTATTTTTTGTTTATTTTGACTACGGCAGACCAACATGGCTACCTACCTGTAACTGCATCTTTCCTGAAGGAAAGGTACTGGATAGCAGTCTGTCTGAACCCAATTTACAGTGTCAGCACTTTTAAAATCTTATGCGGCTTTGAGCCGGAACCTGCCATTCTACTAGATGTTTTCTGCCATAAGAATCTCAAAGTAACTTACAAACCAATATGTAAAAACCTTAATAATGAAAGCACATGCTTGTTCCTTCAGCAATATATTGGTAGCTCAAAAGTGTTGTTGCCAAAGCCACTGAGAGCTAGACAATATTTATATATTCCAGCTACATACTGGCAAGGCTGCCAAGTTTTGGAGGCTTGCAAAAAAAACCTGAAGAGAGGTGAGCTTTCCAAACCTCAGAATTTCTCTCCCCTAAATTCTGCTGACTCAGTTCCACCCCCATCCAACCAAATGTAAAATTGTTGTTGCCCTTTAGGGACTTTATATGTGTTAAATAACAATACTGGTCAGTATCCAAAGTTGCCTGTCTCCTGAAAGAAGGCAACTATCAGCAGAATGGGCAGGCAATTTTCAGCGATTCCCATTCTGTCCTTAAATCTGCTCTGGGTGATTCCCCAATCCTCTGCAGCAGATCAAAGAGGGGCGCAGGGTCCTGCGTAAGGTGAATCACCCAAAAAATATTATCTCCCCTGTTCTGCTAACAGATTCCTTCTGTCAATGAAGTGGCAGCATTGGAGACACCCAATAAGACTTCAACATTATTAGTGGTTACAGGTAGGTAGCCGTGTTGGTCTGCCGTATTCGAAATGAAATAAAAAAAATTCCTTCCAGTAGCACCTTAGAGACCAACTAAGTTTGTTCTTGGTATGAGCTTTCATGTGCATGCACACTTGGTATCTGAAGAAGTGTGCATGCACACGAAAGCTCATACCAAGAACAAACTTAGTTGGTCTCTAAGGTGCTACTGGAAGGAATTAGTGGTGTGATGAATTATGTCATTTAACTCAGAAACGTTGAATAACTCCAGCCAAATGGAGAAAGATAACGCTAGAAGGCCTATAACCAAATATTATTATATTCATTAAATATATATACTGTTGGGAAAACGCCCTGGGGGTGCCAGCAAGCCCCCGAAACTCTGAGCGTCCTCCGGTACACACAGCTCTGGAAAAGGCACCTCCCTTCTCTTCCAGTGCGCTTCTAGCGACATATTCCAGCAATTTAAAAGCTCATAATCCCCCCCCCTTTTAACCCACGCGCATTTAAAACAGCTGGCAGTCGAGGTGGTGGTGGAGGAGTGAAGCAGTTAAAAGCAAATAGAAATAGAGAGAACAGTCGCAGGAAAAGGCTGTGCGCCCTGTTCCCAAGTCAGAGCTTCGCGTGCATGTTTGGCCGAGTTCTTACTTCCGAGTAGACCATAGCTGTCAACCCCCCCTTTTTTGGCAGGAAACTCCCTTATTCCAATGCCGTTTCCCGCTACTATCCCGGATTGTTGATATCCCTTAAATTTCCCGGATTTCATAGGAAGCAGCTCCTCTCCCTCCCTGCCGGTCAGGGAGGCTCCTCGGCTGCGTTGCTCGGCTGCCAATAAGGAGTCTGAGACCGACTGGGGGCGGAGCTTGCATGCCTTGTGCAGCCAGATCCTCACGCCCAACCAGACAGACAGCCTGTCTGCCGTCTATGCGCTCGCTCTTTCGCTCACCCGTTCGCGCGCAGCCTCTGGAGAGCAGGGTGGCGAGGCTACTTGGTGCCATTGCACCGCCCTCGCGGCATCCCTTATTTTCAAATCCGAAAGTTTTTGGAAATCCCTTATTTTCAAATCCGAAAGTTAACAGTTATGCCTGGGGGTGCCAGGAAGCCTCTGAAACTCTGAGCGTCCTCAAATACGCACAGCTCTGGAAAAGGCACCTCCCTTCTCTTCCAGTGCGCTTCTACCGACATATGCCAGCAATTTAAAAGCTCATATATATATTTTTCCCCTTTTAACCCACGCACATTTAAAACAGCTGGCAGTCGAGGTGGTGGTGGAGGAGTGAAGCAGTTAAAAGCAAATAGAAATAGAGAGAACAGTTGCAGGAAAAGGCTGTGCGCCCTGTTCCCAAGTCAGAGCTTCGCGTGCATGTTTGGCCGAGTTCTTACTTCCGAGAAGACCATAGCTGTCAACCCCCCTTTTTTGGCGGGAAACTCCCTTATTCCAATGCCGTTTCCCGCTGCTATCCCAGATTGTTGATATCCCTTAAATCTCCCGGATTTCAAAGGAAGCAGCTCCTCTCCCTCCCTGCCGGCCAGGGAGGCTCCTCAGCTGCGTTGCTCGGCTGCCAATAAGGAGTCTGAGACCGACTGGGGGTGGAGCTTGCATGCCTTGTGCAGCCAGACCCTCATGCCCAACCAGACAGACAGCCTGCCTGCCGTCTATGCGCTCGCTCTTTCGCTCACCCGTTCGCACGCAGCCTCTGGAGAGCAGGGTAGCGAGGCTACTTGGTGCCATTGCACCGCCCTCGCGGCATCCCTTATTTTCAAATCCGAAAGTTGACAGCTATGCCTGGGGGTGCCAGGAAGCCCCCGAAACTCTGAGCGTCCTCAGATATGCACAGCTCTAGAAAAGGCACCTCCCTTCTCTTCCAGTGCGCTTGTACCGACATATGCCAGCAATTTAAAAGCTCATATATATATTTTCCCCCTTTTAACCCACGCGCATTTAAAACAGCTGGCAGTCGAGGTGGTGGTGGAGTGAAGCAGTTAAAAGCAAATAGAAATAGAGAGAACCATAGCTGTCAGCTTTCCCCCTTTTTAAAGGGAAATTCCCTTATTCCAAATAGGATTCCTCGCGAGAAAAGGGAAAGGTTGACAGCTGTGGAGAGAACAGTCGCAGGAAAAGGCTGTGCGCCCTATTCCCGAGTCAGGGCTTCGCGTGCATGTTTGGCCGAGTTCTTACTTCCGAGTAGACCCCTTAGAAACACTGGAGGGGGGTTACTTCGGAGTAAACGCGGAGCAAGATGTGTGTGGGGGGGGGGATGCATCTGCGGCGCACTCGCACGCGGAGTTATAGCGCCTTCTTCATTCATCTCGCCCCCGGGCCGTTTTCTATTGGTCCGTGGGTGACGAAGGCGCTCAGTCCCCGCCCGCAGGTTGGACCGTACTAATGTCTAAGGGGATGGCGGTGGGGGCGAATCTATCTCAGGCGCCTGGGCGGGGGGAGGCGATGAGACAAAGAGCGCTCAATCCCGTATAAAAGGACCGGTTTCGAGACATTCGAGCCTCCTTCTTATCTCTCGGGAAATGAGTGAAAGGAAGGGGGAATACTCGCCTGGCTTCCCCCTTCGCCTTTTCCCCCCAAGGGCCGTGGTAGTGCTAGGGTTAAAAAGGTCCCTTCGTACTTTACGTCGTCTCTCTTGGGTCAGGCCAGGCAGGGAAGCCGCTTGCTGATTGGCTGGATCGGATTCTCAGCCTTGCGAGCGCGTGAATTAAATGCGTGCCCTTTAAAGCGCTGCGAAGCCTGCTTCCTTTACCCCTTCTGTTCCAATAGTTCCTCAAAAGCGGTTTTGGATTGAGAGCAGTGCCGGATTTGCGCATAAGATAAACAAGCTATAGCTTGGGGGCCCCCCAAAAAAAATTTAAAGGAAAAAAAACCTGGATGTACATTTCCAAAATATAAGATAAAAAATAAAACCTACATCCAGCAACAGTGTTTTGTGTTGTGTAGGCTCCTATGATGTAAGAAATGGGACCCGCCTGCTAGCCTGCTCTCTAAAATATCACTAGTTTGCTCATTGCCTACATTCTGCATGGACTGGTTGCACGGGAACATGTAGCATGCAGATGCAGACTGCAGTGCAGTACAGTTGAATGTAGGTCAAGCTGTTGTAAAAGGTAAAGGGACCCCTGACCATTAGGTCGTCGTGTCCGACTCTGGGGTTGCGGCGCTCATCTTGCTTTATTGGCCGAGGCAGCCAGCGTACAGCTTCCGGGTCATGTGGCCAGCATGACAAAGCCGCTTCTGGCGAACCAGAGCAGCGCACGGAAACGCCGTTTACCTTCCCGCCGGAGCGGTACCTATTTATCTACTTGCACTTTGACGTGCTTTCGAACTGCTAGGTTGGCAGGAGCAGGGACCGAACAACGGGAGCTCACCCCGTCGCGGGAATTCGAACCGCCGACCTTCTGATCAGCAAGCCCTAGGCTCTGTGGTTTAACCCACAGTGCCACCTGGGTCCCGTCAAGCTGTTGTACCTATTCTTTAATATTAAAGAGTGCTTGTAGACTGATGATCAGGCAGCGTAGACTAAGGGTATGAGTCTTATGCCTATGGATTGATTTCATGTAATACATAATTTACTTATTTTGATCCCATTATAAAATTACTTTAGAAAAATATTCATCTTTATTATTTAGTAGGCCTATAGTATTATTTACTAGTACAGTTCCCTATTACCCCCTACTTGCTACTACTGTATAATATATATAAATATAATAATTATATTAAATTATATTAAATATTTTACTTACAGTTTCTAAAATGTCAACCAGGAGTTACAAAAGTGGAGCTCAAAAGAGGAAGGAGAAGGAGAAATGAAGAAGACTGTAGCAAATTACCAAAATTAGATAGCTTCTTTACAAAGACAGATAAGGGGCCTGATGAACCCAAAGCCTATACCGCAATGAGTCAGTCATGTGATATTCATCCCATTCCTGATACAGAACCTGGTACATCTAGTTCTATAGAATCTGCTTCAATGACTGAAGCAAGAAATGTTCAGATTGAGCAACCAGAGAGTAGTACAAACACAGAAGATTCAACATTAAAATACAAACAGAATGATGTTAGGCTATTTAAGCAAAGATGACATTGTATACTGGGTAGAAAAAGGTCCGTCAGAGTGTCAACACTCAGATGGTTCATTTGAAAAGTCAAAGAGGTCTTTTGCAAACCAAGACAGATATTGTTCAAAGAGCTTGTTCTATCCCAAACGGGCTAATGGTGAAAAATACTGCAGAGAATGGTTAGTATATTCACCAGAAACTGGTCGTGTATACTGTTTTGTGTGCAAACTCTTTTCAAATTCTTCCACGCCATTATCATAAAATGGATTTTCTGATTGGCGCAACACCTATTTAGTTCAAAGTCATGAAAGCTTTGAAGACCATAGAACAGCTTCAGTAGCATATCTTACAAGAAGAAAATGTGGCTCAACAATTGACTGTCAAACTAGCAGAACAGATACATAATGAATGGCAGTACTGGAAACATGTTATTGAACAAGTTGTGGCGGTCCTAATAACTCTGGCAGAGCGTGGTTTACCTTTCAGAGGAGATGAGGAAATATTTGGTTCTCCCCACAATGGCAATTACCTTGGATTACTTGAACTTATTGCAAAATTTGGTCCTTTTCTAGCAAACCATATAAAAGAATTTGGAAATAGAGGGTCAGGTGTCGCATCCTATCTTTCTAAAACAATATGTGATGAATTTATCCAAATGATGGCATTTAAAGTAAGAGGATCAATTTTGTTTTTGTTTTTAAAATTATTTTTATTCATTTTGTAAGATATAAAAAAGGTAACATAGCATTACGTACAAAAAGAAAATTAAAAAAAGGAAAAAGAGAGAAGAAAAAAGAACATCTTATTGTTCTTACATAATAATAATAATAATAATGTAAAGAGTAAGTAATAACTTACTCTTTACATTATTGGGAGGCTTCCCTCGGTCCCCTCCATCTGAATTTCATTTCCATTATATTCTCTAGCAGTTTCTATAAACTAAGATCTTAACCAATATTTTATTCTAAAACATCTATAATTAACCTATTTCCTAAAATTATAGCAAAAACCTATAACTACTTCCTTAAAGTAAGAGAATCAATTTTGGATGATTTAAAAACTGCAGGGTACTTCAGTTTATCTATGGATTCCACACCCATGTTGATCAGCTCACTGTTATTGTAAGGTATGTCTCACCAGATGATGGGCTCCTATTTAACGTTTTCTAACCTTCCTAGAGATGGGTAGCCACACAGGGGAAAGTATGACTAAGATGGTGCACCTTACAAATGAATACAAAATAGATTTTAGTAAGTGTCAAGACCAGTCATATGATAATGCTGCCAAAATGTCTGGCAAATACAAGGGTATGCAAGAAATAATATTGAAGATTAATAAGTACGCTATGTATATTCCATGCGCAGGTTATTCCTTGAATATTGTTGGTAGAACAGCAGTTAACTGTTGCTTAGATGCAGTAATTTTTTTTGAAATTGTTCAAGAAATATATGAATTCTTTTCATCATTTAAATATAGAGGGGCAGCAGTGCTGTTGTCATTCTTCAAAGATGATTCAAAAGTTTCAAAGTCTTTGTCAAAGGCTGGATGTGAAGCTCATTCAAGGGCCACAGGTGCAATACTTGACAGTTATGATGAAATAATTTCTGCATTGCATCAGCTGCATATTGATACCACAGAGAAGGGTGAAACAAGAAATAAAGTCACAAACATTTTTAATAAAATGGAGGAACTTGAATTATTGGAAATGTTATATTTGTGGAGTTATTTGCTGGATGAATTTCACAAGGCTGATCAATCACTGCAAGACCCCAAAATTAGCCTAGGTGTATGTAGTAAATTGTATGCTTCACTTTCTGATTTTGTTAAAGGTTCTAGAGATCTTTTTGTTCATATTGAAGAACAGGCAAAGGACAAACTGGCCGGATGTTGATTACAAGAAAAGCAGAAGAAGATCTAGAAGGAGTCATATAGGTGAAGATGAAGATGAAGCTTTAGAGAACCTTGAGCCAAGAGACAAGTTCAGAATCAAAGCATTTATACCTGTACCTATGATGGATGCATTAGAATCAAATCAGGCACAAAGGGCATCAGTATACAACGATGCTGCAAAAAAGTTTTCATTCTTAACAAAATTAGATGCTACAGAAGAAGAGATTCGTGAAGAAGTTAATGCTTTAAGTCAAACATATCCTGAAGATGTGGACATTAACCTAGTTGGAAAACTCAAGCATTTTCATCATTATGTTAGACCAGCGTTTCTCAACCGGTGTGCCGCGGCACACTAGTGTGCCGCGAGACACCGGCTGCTGTGCCGCGGGAAAACCGTGGTTCGGGACCCCATGCCGCAGCCGCAAACGCGTAGCAGCGGCTGCAGTGGGGGAAAGGGAGCGCAGAAACCCACCGCCGACCTACCGCGCATGCGCCAGCTTGGAGCTCCCCGCCGATTCTGATTGGTTGCCAGGGACCAATAGGAAGACAGAGGAAGGAGACGCGAGGGCTGCCGGTAGCCACCCGGTCAAAATGGCCGCCACCCTAAGGAGGAGCGCTCTGCGAGCGTTCCAACCGCCAGCCAGCCAGCTGAGAAGCCTCCCCGGCTCCACTCACCGTCCTCACTCGCTGCCTGGGATCAGCTAATTCTTTCCTTTCGGGTTTTCTTTCACAGTCCCAGGGGCGGGCTTTTCATACCAGTGGGGCTGCTTTGGGCGCATAACTCCGTGATTTCCGTTACCATAGCGACGTTGCCGCCGCCATTTTGTGGGTGGTGTGCCGCGAGATTTTTTTCATGAAACAAGTGTGCCGTTGCCCAGAAAAGGTTGAGAAACACTGTGTTAGACACAGTCAACCATGAACATGATAATCTGATACATCAGGATCCGTACCAAGTAATATTTAATGACCATGTCCAATCAGCATTCCCTAATGTAGAAGCAATTCTGAGAATGTTCCTTTGTATGATGATTACAAATTGCCATGGAGAAAGATCCTTTTCTCAGCTGAAGAGGATAAAAAATGAATTTAGAACAATGTCTCAAGATAAATTATGTTACCTCAGCCTCATGTGCATAGAAAGTGACAAGCTACACAGTTTATCATTTGATGATATCATCAGTGACTTTGCTTTGGCAAAGGCAAGGAAAATCGTAATTTAGATCATGTTTGTGTACTGTATACACAGGTACCTCGGGTTACATACGCTTCAGGTTACATACGCTTCAGGTTACAGACTCTGCTAACTCAGAAATATTACCTCAGGTTAAGAACTTTGCTTCAGGATGAGAACAGAAATCGGGCAGCGGCGGCGCAGCGGCAGGGGGAGGCCCCATTAGCTAAAGTGATGCTTCAGGTTAAGAACGTTTTCAGGTTAAGAACGGACCTCCGGAACGAATTAAGTACGTAACCAGAGGTACCACTGTACAATGAATCATGATAAAATTATACAGTTGAATGGGTATTGGGTAGATGCATTAATATAATTAGTCCTGTTAAATAATTTTTTGATGTACAGGCATGTATAGTATTGGTATTATTTATGAATGTGACATATTACTAGAAATACCGTCTTTTACACTCACTAAGTTTAACAGGGTACAAAGGTCTGCTGTCCCAATGAACAGTGTGGACTACTATGGTGATATTGATATTATATAAAAATGCATTGTACTAACTACAATTGCATTGTACAGGTTATAACACTTAATTCCATATTAATAAAGCAATTTATAATTATTAGTAGTTTGCATCATATATTTAAACCTATTATTATTTCATGTTATAGCAAGTTTCTAGAGACTAGATTATGAGTCTTTGTAAATTGTTTGTATTATTAAGGTTGTTATGAATAAAAAATCATTTTAAGTTAGAGCTTAATAATTATTTCACTATTAATATACTTCTTCTTAATTGTATTTCAGTTCAACAATTACTTTGATAGAATACATATTCTGTTATGTGCAAATAGCTTTAGATACTTATTGGTCCATGGATTACCATATAACACATATTCAACACAAAAAACAGCGATAATTTGTTGTTGACAAAGGACAGCTGGACATAGAAAGGGCCCCATTAACTTCAGTAGCTTAAAGTAAAGGTAAAGGGACCCCTGACCATTAGGTCCAGTCGTGTCCGACTCTGGGGTTGTGGCGCTCATCTCGCTTTATTGGCCGAGGGAGCCGGGGTACAGCTTCCAGATCATGTGGCCAGCATGACTAAGCCGCTTCTGAACCAGAGCAGCGCACGGAAACGCCGTTTACCTTCCCGCCGGAGTGGTACCTATTTATCTACTTGCACTTTGATGTGCTTTCGAACTGCTACGTTGGCAAGAGCTGGGACCGAGCAACGGGAGCTCACCCCATTGCAGGGATTCGAACCGCCGACCTTCTGATCAGCAAGCCTAGGATCTGTGGTTTAACCCGCAGCGCCACCTAGCTTAGGGCCTCATCAAACCTAAATCCGGCCCTGCTCACAGGGTTGTTCTGGGGATACTAAATGAGGAAGGGAGGACCATGCACGCCTCATTGGAGGAAAAGATGGGGGGTTGATGCAGTGCATTTAAATAAATATAAAACAAGCCTTCGGGGGAAAAGAAGCACAGAGCGAGGCGGACCCAAAGCACGGGTGCCCAAAGCAGCTGCCGGGCAGGAACTCATCCAGGCGCTCCGCCCAGCCCGTGCGCCCTCCTCTCCAGGGCGCGAAGGTCCTTGCGCCTCGCAGTCGAGGCCGGGAAAGGCATTGGAGAGACTTCACGGGCCGCCGAGGCAAGAGAGCGCCGAGCTGGGGCGCTGCGCTCTTCCTGTCTCCCGATCGCCGGGAAGGGAAGGAGGGAGCTGGAGCCGGGAGCGCCCCGGGAAGAACTCCTCGACGGAGGCGGGCTATGGAGGGCGCAGCCTCCGTCTCCTCCGGCCGGGAGTAGCCGCCGAGCCGGCATGGCCCTGGCCGGCTCTTCGCCGGAGCTGCGCCTGCCGCTGACTCGGATCTCCGAGGCGGAGATGGAGCTCTACTACCGGCTCCTGCGAGCCGCAGTCAGGGCCGAGTCCTTGGCCGCCGCCGGTAAGTCGCCGCCTCTGGCCGGGCAGCAACAGCAGCTGCAATGCAGCGAGGCTCGGGGGCGGGTGTCCTCCCTCTGCCCGCGCGCCCCGCTTCCATTTCTACCGGCGATCTCCCTCTCTCTCCCCTCGCGCCCTCGTCGAGGCAAAGAAGTTACCCCGGGACGGGGGGTGGGGGAGTTACAGAGGGGCTTCTCACGCGGACCCCCTCTTCCCTCCCAAAGATGGGCTGCATCGCTGTAGCATTCCATCTGCTAATATTAACATTGGGGGGGGGGGATGGACGCATGAGGGTTGCCAACTGACCTGTCTTGCGCCTTAAAGAAGGGTCCAGTTGCAAAAATCAGCAGGTCACCGGTGCCTTTCCTCACCTCAGGCCCCTTCGCTCTATGGAGATAACCGTGGTTTCCTCTTGCTGGTGCATGCAGAACAGGTGAGGGCGACTGAGAAGTTGGCAATGCTATGTATTCACTGGTGGGGCTTCTTTCTGTGCATACAAGGAAAATCTACAGGTGTTGGAGCCTTGGAGAGAGGAGCAGCTTCCATTCTGATGGATGCAGAGTGCTGTGAACAGAAAGGGACGGGAGACTTTAGGCCTAGCAGCCAAATGTGGCCCCCAAGGCACTCAGACTGGCCTTCTAACTCTCCCTGGACCACCCTTTTTAATAGCCATGCTCTGTGCACCTTCCTCGAGTTTTCTCTAGCTAGAATGTGACCTTGAACTGGAACCTGGGAACATAAACTCCTCATACTGAGTCAGAAGCATTGGGCCATCTAGCTCAGTATTGCCTACACTGACTGGCAGTCAGACTGACTAGGAGGCAGGGGTTTTATGCAGCTTGGTGCAGCTTCTCCAATGTACAGTATTACCTGCAGTGAGCACACTGGGGAAGCAGACCACCCACCCCCATGAATTAACTCCGACAGGTGGGAGGGACCATTCGCTTATGGTGTCACCGTGATCTCAGGTGACTGGCAGGTGGCTGGCCCTACCCACCTGCCAAAGTGGTCCGCTGGGCCAGAAAGATTCCTCATCCCTGGTGTAGTTGTTTGGTGTACTAATGGATTGAGTTGGATTGAAGCAGCTACCTGTGTACTGTACTGGGGCTACAGCTAGGTGGTTGAGAGGGCCGAGGTTCAATTCTCAACATCTCCAAGTAGGGCTGGGACATACCCCTTCCTGAAAGAAACTCTCTGTCAGTCACTGTGGACTGAGCTGCTAACTCCCTCTGCAGTCCTTGGCTGTGAACTGATTCATACATGCATGTGAGTGCGTCATGTGAATGTGTGAACAGACTCATGTGTTGGTCACTGGGAGTTGGGGTCCCCCAACATCTGAAGGGTCACAGGCTCCCCACCCGTCTTCTAAAGAGAGATCTGCTTGCAGCCATCAAAACAGTACTCTGATCATGGGTGGCTTTGGGGAATCATAATATACCTCCCTGGGAGTCTGTAGCAATTAACAAGAAGCAGCAACATTGACCTTAAAAGCAGGTGAATCAAGGCGTTGGAAATGCTGGGGCTTGTCCTGAAGCAGGTGTGGCAGTGAGACATGTAAACTGCTAGAGCAGGTGACTTGTCAGGCTATATCCTCAGTGGGAAGAAAGGATGCTGTGCTGGAACTTGGGCAATTGCGAAAGGATGTAATGCAAGAAGCTATCGACTCTAGCAAACAGCAGCTGAGTGAGGTTTGTCCAGAGGCTGTACCGTTTCGGGCTGCAGGTGCTGGCTTGCATCGTGAACTGCTCATCCGCCACAACATTTTCCTGCATGCAGGAGAAATGCAACAACAGTGTGCCGCAGGCTTCCTTGCTTTCTATCATGCAATTGTATGGGCTCTGAGTCTGGTGTGATGCTGTCTGCCAGACACAGGTCTACCACTTCAGCTGCTGTTTGTTAGAAGGAGGCTTTAGTGCAGGGACGGGGAAATCTCCATCCCTCTGGCCCTGGGAGGATTCCCACCATTACCCTATTCCTCCTCAGCTTCCTGATGGCTGTGGAGGAAGAGACATCTATTCCTCCCTAGTCAATAGAGAAATGCAGCAAACGGCAGGCATGAGGGCTTGAGCTGGCTCACTGTGCTATTCAGTTGTAGATTTAGTTGGGGTTTCCTAACCATGAAAGTTGAGAAACGATGTTATCTCTCTGTGTGTTTTGAACATTCTGAACTATTGTATCAATATTATTCTAATGGTAAAACTGACCTAATTTTAGATGTAGACATAGTAGTAGTAATAATAACAATTTTTCTTACTGTGTTTTTTGCACTATCAGGAATGGGGAACCTCAGAGCTAGGGGACAAGTACAGTCCTTCAAGTCTCACTCTCTGGCCCTTAGAAGCCTCCTGGGGCCACACCCCTCATCCTTCTCGCTTCAAACCCTCCCTGAGTGTTTTTGCCTAGGTGGAATGTGTCTTTGAACTCTCATAATGAGAAGGCTTCTTGCTCGCCTTTAAGAAAAATACAGAAATAGGTGTGCTGAAAGTTGTCAGGAGCCAAGTGGGCAGTAAATCACACTGTGCAAATTGGAATTAACTCTTCATTAACAAAAACATGATCTTCAAAGATTTGGCAGAGTGTCAGGCCTAATGAGCACAGCAGCTCACCCCTGGTAGGTTTTGTCCCATGGATCAGTTGCTGAGGCTGAATGCCCCCCCCCCGGCTGCCTAAGTCCTCTCCTCTCCAGGGGTTTCCCCAAGCAACCTGAGACTGCGCCTGCATGAAGCTAACTTCTCCTCTGCCCTTTTCATGCCTCTTCTGGTTCTGGGACAGAAGTGGGGAGGAGATCTTGTTGCAGCAGGAGGAGGAGACACCCATGGCTCTTCTCCAGCCAGACTCATCTCTGCCTCTTGGCCCCCCTCCTCTCCTGCTTCAGCTTCTGCCTCTGATTCTGGACTTCTCTCTGCCACAGACTTTCACTGCTCACTAAGCCCTTCAGCTTTTTACACCTCCTCCCAGTCTTCTCCCTCTGACCACTCATTGTTGTCCCACCACCAATCCCTGGGCTCTGAGATGTCTTCCCTACCACTCTTCTATGTCCAACCAGTCCATGACAAGCATGTGCAGAAAGTAGCCTGCTCTTTAAAGCTACGGTTCACATTCATTGCTCCACCCGTTTTTGCCTCTGACCCCACCCACCTCTGTCATGTGGCCCTTGAAAGGTTGCCCAGAAGGGAATATGGCCCTCAGGTTTTTGCTTTCTGTCCTTGCTTATTCTCTTCCTGAAGGCATCTGTTTGTTGGGCCATTGTGGAGAGCACCCAATGAAAGGAAAATTATTCAGTGGCTGCTATTATTATTATGCTGCTATAACTTTTTAAGCTTATTGTAAATGCAGGAACCTGCCTTAGACTGAGTCAGACCATGGGCCAAACTAGCTCAGTACTGTCAACACTGGCTGGCAGCATCTATCAAAGATTTCAGGTAAAGTCTTTTGGAGAAGTTGTATTTGTACCAGGGACCTTCAATATGGAAAACATTCTCTTCACCACTGAGCTATGGATATTCTTAATGAACTCCGTATGCTGCCTTATCTTGACACACACTGTGGGCCCTTGTATTGTCAACACTGGTTGGCAGGAGCTCTGCAGGCTTTCCAGCCCTACTTGGTGATGCTGGGGACTGAACCTAGGATTGATCCCGGGGCTTTCTGACTGCAAAGCAGGGGCTCTATCACTGAGCTTCATCCCTTTCCCAACTAAACCTAAGTGATGGGGCCCCAGGACATTTGCCTGGTACCACCATTGCTACCTTTTAGGTGTCTGCTTGAAGCCAATTTTGCTTTTCTGGGTGTTTCAATGGCTAATGCTGTCTTTGCTCTTTTATTACTGCCAATCGTGTTTTTATAGCTGCGGAGGACTGCATGATTGGTCTTTTAAAATGCCGCTTCTTGAATATTTTATTTAGTTGTATTTATCACTACACCTCTATTCCACCCAATAAACAAGGCAAGGTTTTGCTTTTCGTTTGTTTGTTTTTGTGTTCAAATTGCACTTTGCTGCTTTGGAAGCCTGTCTCTATCCTACAAAGTGTTTTAAAAAATATTTGGAAACACATCTGATTTAATACCCTAGTATGGATACACTCTGTCCAGATTTAGACTGCTCCATATGGAAATATAATGTGATTTCTTGTAGTCCTACCTTTTTAAATCCCCCCCATCTTCCAGATTGCCCTTCTAGATTATTTTGTCTCTCCACCCACCCCACTGCAAAAAAATTAAAAAATTATCCAAAGCTCATAGCTGTGCATCCTATTAAAAATAGATGCTTCAGATGCCGTTACAAAGCTTTCAGAATATAGGGCAACAACATCCCAAAAGGCTTTGGATGCTTTCATAAGCTGAAGAGAGTGTCTCAAGGAGAGAGAAGCAGATTGAAACAGTCATAAAGGTAAAGGTAATGGGACCCCTGACCATTAGGTCCTTAAAACCCTACACATGTCACACCAGCAATAACTGCAGTGCGGTGGGTCCCAGAGTCCTAACTGTTTACTGCAATAATTATAAAAAGTGACAGCAGGTGTGTGTTGGGCAGAAAGATTTGTTTTGGATTGTAAATTGGGAAGAAAAGCAGGGGCGTAGCAAGGGGGGGCGGGCCACCCCGGGCAGCACCCTGCTGGGGGTGACAATTTGGGCCTTAAAAAAAACTTTTTAAAATTTTTGTTTTACTTTTTTTTTTTAAGGGTATTTTCGGCACTGCCGGGGTGGAGCCGCAGGGGCGGCCAGCGAGGAGCGGTGTCACCCCCCCCTCGCTGGCCGCCCCTGCGGCTCTGCCCCGGCAGCGCCGAAAATAGCCCCCCCCTTCCAGTGGCTTTTTCCGCCACTGGCTGGCTTGCAGAGCCGGGGAATGGAAAGGGGCGGGCCAGCGAGGAGGTGTGACACCAAGGGGGGGCCGGGCAGCAGCTTCGGGCAGCAGCAGCCTGCAGAGTCTCCCGAAGCTGCTGCCCGGCACCCCCTTGGTGCGCCGGGCAGCCACCGCACCAAGGGATGCCAGGTGCTGGCTTCGGGAGACTCCTGAAGTTGGCGCCGGTCATCCCCGGGGGCTGGGCATCGTGCTGTGCGCATGCGTCATGACGTCATGACGCACGCACATGCCGCGACGCCCCGCCCCCAGGGGTGCTTCTTGGCTTCCCGCCCCGGGTAGCCAAGGGGCTAGGAATGCCCCTGAAGAAAAGGCCTTGGAGCCAGTGTGGTGTAGTGGTTAAGAGCGGTGGACTTGTAATCTGGTGAACCGGGTTTGCGTCTCCGCTCCTCCACATGCAGCTGCTGGGTGACCTTGGGCTAGTCACACTTCTTTGAAGTCTCTCAGCCCCACTCACCTCACAGAGTGTTTGTTGTGGGGGAGGAAGGGAAAGGAGAATGTGAGCCGCTTTGAGACTCCTTTGGGTACTGATAAAGCAGGATATCAAATCCAAACTCCTCCTCCTCCTCTTCTTCTTCTTCTTCTTCTTCTTCTTCTTCTTCTTCTTCCTCCTCCTCCTTCTTGGCCTTGGTTGAGGCCAGTCTAATCTCCTAGAGGCTCAGGACCTCCAAAATGTTATTATTTGCAGACCGCAAGGTCCTCCGTGGGGCATACCAGGAGAGGCAGTCCCGTAGGTACGAGGGTCCTAGACCGTATAGAGCTTTAAAGGTTTAAACCAGCACCTTAAACCTGATCCTGTACTCCACCGGGAGCCAGTGCAGCTGGTATAGCACTAGATGAATGTGATCCTGCGGTGAGGACCCCATAAGGAGTCTCGCTGCGGCATTCTGCACCCGCTGGAGTTTCTGGGTCAGCTTCAAGGGCAGCCCCACGTAGAGTGAATTACAATAACCAAGCCTGGAGGTGCACCATTTCAGTACTCCCCACTTCCATTTTATCCTCACAACAACCCTGTGAAGTAGGTTAGGCTGCGAGACTGTGACTTGTCCAGGCCTTTGGGTAACTGGGAGTTTCAGCCTCCCAATGAAAATTTTCAGAATATTTCTGACATTTTTGTATCAGCAGTTTCAATCTATAGGCTTAATGTAGCTATATCTCTTCAGATCTTTACCAGGGCATATTGACTTCATGGGGATGCCAGGAATTGAACCTGGGACGTTCTGCATGCATAGCATATCACCTGTTCTTGAGCTTAGGCTCTAGTAATATGAGGTAGGGCTCTGCTCTGCTGTTAAATTATGAGGTTCTACCTTGGCAGAAATTCCACACCCTTTCACAAAATGGCTATTTAAGCACCAAAGGTTGGAAGCTTTTGCAAGATTCCTTTTTGTGCTTGCAGGAACCTACTGTGCCTTTGTCCCAATGTTATTATTTTCACGCACTGGGGGATTTAGTGCCACTTTTACACAGACACGCACCCTTTGTGTTGCAGGAATCCCTTCTGGGACGTTGTGTACCTTCAACCCGAAATGAGATCCTCTTCCTCCAAAGAATGTTTGGTCTGCGATCAAATCTTGCATGAATGACCAGGGATTGCTTGCAACAGCCAGCCACGATCATCACCGTCCTGCAAAGGAGAAAATGACCATCTTAGAATCCTAGGATTGTGGAGTTAGAACGGGCCACGAGTGCCATCTAGGCCACCCCCCCCCCGCAATGCAGCAGTCTTTTGCCCAACCTGGGACTTGAACCCACGACTTTTATAATTAAGAGGCTCTGAGCAACTGTGGTGTCATCTTGGATGGCCTTCTGTCACGGGTTCTTTTGCTGCGATCCCTGCATTGCAGGGGGTTGGACGAAATGACCCTCAGGGTCCCTTCCATCTCCACAGTTTTATGATTCGTCACTTCAGGGCTCTTTTATCAGGATTCGAAAGGAGGACTTTCCTGGCTGTCTTATTACAAAGGAATTTCAGAAATAGACTGGTTGCTGAATTGCAACTGATTAGGGTGGCGCTGTTGGTTAAAACACAGAGCCTAGGGCTTACCGATCAGAAGGTCGGCGGTTCGAATCCCCGTGACGGGGTGAGCTCCCGTTGCTCGGTCCCTCCTCCGGCCAACCTAGCAGTTCGAAAGCACGTCAAAGTGCAAGTAGATAAATAGGTACCGCTGCAGCAGGAAGGTAAAAGGCGTTTCTGTGTGCTGCTCTGGTTCGCCATTTGTCATGCTGGCCACATGACCCGGAAGCTGTACGCTGGCTCTCGGCCAATAAAGCGAGATGAGCGCCGCAACCCGAGTCGGTCATGACTGGACCTAATGGTCAGGGGTCCCTTTACCTTTTTACCAAACTTAAAACCATGGAGAGACCTGGCTTGAATAGAGACATTGGATTCTTATCTCATTATACATGTCAAAGCTTTTTTTTTGCCATCTCACCCCTTGCTTTTTCCTGCAAGACCAATTGCAGTCGTTAACAGTCATCAACAGGTTTACCTCACCTATCAGCCAATCACCCATTCCCACCACCCTTCTGAGTAACACCCCTTTCCACCCTCTCACTATATATAAGGGTCTGGTGACTTCTGTTTCAGTGCATCTGAAGAGGTATGCATGCACACGAAAGCTTATACCAAGAACAAACTTAGTTGGTCTCTAAGGTGCTACTGGAAGAAAAAAAAATTATTTTGTTTTCCTGGCTCATGTTTAGTTTCTTTCCTACACCACTTTGCTCTAGCTAGAAAATGGCCTTGTTAGAGGGAACAGTCTCCTCTGCTTAGCGCTTGTGGCTGGATGTGGCTCAGCTACCCTCAGTTGAATCTTGGTGTCACTTTACTCCCTGGCTCTTATCCTTTCCATCTTTTTGTGCTCAAGCTTTTTCCATTGGGGATGCTGCATTGTCAGCAGTGGTGCTCACATTTCTGCTTCATATTTACTGTGCCTTGGCATGACGAAATGGAAACATCCCCAGGAACAGAGGAGAGAACCATTGGAAAGGCAGATAAGATAAGGGATGACCACTCTGTGTTAACAGCACCATAACTATCCAGATGTGCAAACAAGGGAGCAAGATGGATTTCCCCCTTAACAGTGAAGTGCGGATTCTAATCTACTGTAATTTAGGCTGCATTCACAAAGCAGTTTATTCCATTTCCCTTATTGTTAACTTCTGCAATATGTTTGAGCAATATGTAGAAGCCAGAAAACTATTGCAATATAGTGCACGTTTAGTGATCATTTCTGTGTAAAGTGACAAATTTGGGGTGGTATACTGGCATACAGTACTTTCCTATTGTTTTTGTGGGGAATCATGGGGGCTTTGCCTTTAAATGAGAACTGAATCGAATTTCTCCTATATCCCTAGTTGTGAGAAAATATAATTTGTGACATAGCACAATGCATTTTAATGATCAGCGGGGTACCTCTGTAGAGGCATCAGCTTCAGCTTCCAATTCCCTGGCTTTGTGGAGCCTCTCCCCCTCCCTGCCACATAGGGATGTCCTGTAACCCCTCCAGTTCTTCCATGGCTTCTTTCCTCCCATTCCACAAGTGGCATCAATTTTATTCTTTCCAACCAAAGAGGTAGCTGTTGTTGTTGTTTAGTCGAGTCCGACTCTTCGGGACCCCATGGACCAGAGCACGCCAGGCACTCCTGTCTTCCACTGCCTCCCGCAGTTTGGTCAGACTCATGTTGGTAGCTTCCAGAACACTGTCCAACCATCTCATCCTCTGTCGTCCCCTTCTCCTTGTGCCCTCTATCTTTCCCAACATCAGGGTCTTTTCCAGGGAGTCTTCTCTTCTCATGAGGTGGCCAAAGTATTGGAGCCTCAGCTTCAGTATCTGTCCTTCCAGCATGCACTCAGGGCTGATTTCCTTCAGAATGGATAGGTTTGATCTTCTTGCAGTCCATGGGACTCTCAAGAGTCTCCTCCAGCACCATGATTCAAAAACATCAATTCTTCGGCGATCAGCCTTCTTTATGGTCCAGCTCTCACTTCCATACATCACTAACCATAGCTTTAATTATACGGACCTTTGTCAGCAAGGTGATGTCTCTGCTTTTTAAGATGCTGTCTAGGTTTGTCATTGCTTTTCTCCCAAGAAGCAGGCGTCTTTTAATGTCGTGACTGCTGTCACCATCTGCAGTCATCATGAAACCCAAGAAAGTAAAATCTCTCACTGCCTCCATTTCTTCCCCTTCTATTTTCCAGGAGGTGATGGGACCAGTGGCCATGATCTTAGTTTTTTTGATGTTGAGCTTCAGACCATATTTTGCGCTCTCCTCTTTTACCCTCATTAAAAGGTTCTTTAATTCCTCCTCACTTTCTGCCATCAAGGTTGTTTCATCAGCATATCTGAGGTTGTTGATATTTCTTCCGGCAATCTTAATTCCGGCTTGGGATTCATCCAGTCCAGCCTTTCGCATGATGAATTATGCATGTAAGTTAAATAAGCAGGGAGACAATATACAGCCTTGTCGTACTCCTTTCCCAATTTAGGTAGCTAATCTCGGCCAATAATGGAAATCCAGTTTGACTTGCTTTAATTAAGAGCCTCCCTCCTTCAGGCTGGAAAGCCATTAGAGGATTAGAGGAAATTTGGGACATATAATTACAGATCTTATTTTGCTGCCCAAAGCCACTACTGCAAGGGAGCTTTAGTGGTAGATACACCCAACTGTTTTCGCATTGGCCGTGCTATTTTAAAACAGAATATGCTTTAATGCACCTAAAGATTCTGGTCTGTTGCAACATATACAGAGTTGGACCATTGGTCCACCTATCTCAGTATTGTCCTTACAGACCGGCAGCAGCTCGCCAGGGCTTTGGAGTGGGGACAGTTGTAGGGCACCCTGGAGATGGTGGAGATTGAACCTGGGAACTTCTGCTTGAAAGGCATTTGCTCTGGTCTGCAGGCTTCCCCCTAAAATAGGAGCAGGAAGCCGTGATACTGCCCATCTTGCTCTATCACTCACTGGTGGCAGCTCCCCAATACCTCTCAAAAAATATGTTGCAGAGCTGGAAAAGGTTCAGAAAAGAACAACCCATCAGCCCCAACCAGCATGGTCAGTAGCTGGGTATGCTGAGAATTGCAGGAAGATTCAGATGCCAGTGTAGTCGACTTCCATACATATATTTGGGGTGTGGCTGGGGAAAAACCACCTTACCCTTCGCTTCAGGAAGCAAAATGCCTTCCGCTGGCCCTGGCAATGAAGCCTGGGGAAGAAGTTAAAGTACTGCATGTTCAGTTTCCTTCCCACACATGGTAAATATTCACAAGAACCTTGCAAGGTACGTTGGCCAGAGGCAACTGATCTGAGGTTATCCAGTGAGATTTCTAGGGATTTGGGCTGCCTGGGTCTAAGCTCAAATTTCTAGTCATTGGGCTGTGTTCACAAAACATTTGCAAGGGCCATGTGGAAATGCAGCCACCGCAGACAGCAGTCCCATGCTCCTTTCTTGTTGACTTGGGTGGAAACACACTTTCCTGGGCACTTGAAAGAATCCGCAAACCAACTCTTTCTCCCATTTCTGGGTTTCCTTGGTAGTGCTCTGGCCCTTTGACAAAGCCCTCGTCTGTTCCTTTTTTATAAATCACAATTGGGATTGTGTTCCACAAAGAGCAGTTGATTGGTATCGAGAAGAGTAATGAGTTTTTTAGGCGGCTAGACAGGTGTGTAGTATACCTGCTGTTTGCAAATGGTGTGGGCTGTTCTGGTGAGGGGCAGGGAAGATAAATAACAGGCAGCACTGAACCAGCCCTCCTTTCTTTAAAGGGCATTAATTACTGCACATGCTGTGTCTGTGACTCAAGAACATCACCTACTCTGTAACCTTTTGCTGACCCTGGTCTTGCCCTGGTCTTGTTGTTCATAAAACCCAGGCCCAACATTTTAGCCCTCTGAAAGGATTTGTTGTAGGCTGCCTGCCTGCAGGTAGCTGATTGCAGCACACTGATGGTCTGAAAGGAAGGAGGGCAAAAATCATACCTCCTGGCCCTGCCTTGACTCATCTAGATGTTTTTCAAGCTGTGAACACATCTAGATGTGTACAGTACATAAGTTACATGAACAATCTGGGATCCTGCAAAATGCAGCGTTGTTGATTGTGCAGAGTTGCATCAGCTCTGTTCACAAGTTGAATGAACTCGAGGTTGTGTAGATGGACCTACTCTGGAGTGACTTACAGATGTCAGCGATGAGATAGTTCCTCCCTCCAGGTTGACAATCCAAAACAATACACAACACAAAAGGAAAATGGATTGGGAGGGAGAAAAGCAAACTCAGACATGCTTCCTTAATTACAGAGTTCTTGGAATGGCCAGCTGGAATGGGGGAGATATCACAGAGAGGATGAGCAGGGTCCTTTTCCATCAGGAGATGCTAGGGTTTGAGCCTGGGACCGTCTGCATCCAAAGCAGGTACTCTGCCACTGAGCTATGACCCCCCCCCCCCAAGGAGGCTATAGAAAGGCACTCGAGTCGATGGGTGATGGAGATGCAGAGTTGCAGGAAGGAGAAGCCTAGAGAAAGTGGGATATAGATGTGACAGGTTCAAGCTACGCAATGATTAAGCCATGCATTTCATGTTCCTTTGTTTGCCAGAGTCATCTCTTCCAACACGTGCAAAGGACATTGCTGAGGACTTGAAGAAAGAATTTGCATTTCTTTCTGGTGAGTACGGCAAACTCTTCTTTGTCTCCCAAACATTTTTAAAAGTGTGATATAAATAGACAAAATTAAAGTGAACCCCACCCCAAATTGCTGGGACCAGTTTGAGACTGAACAAGGGCTCCGCTGGGACCAGGGGTGGACAGTGCAGTTTGAGACTGAAGCGAAATGCAAGTCCACAGCAGTTAGCATAATAAATAAGGGCTCCATTTAGGTTAGTTTCAAGGTCACATAGTAGTGTAGTTGGACCCCTTCATGATAGTCACAGCCATGCCCCCTTCAAAAATTATGCTAACCTAATAATCTTATCAATATATGGTAATAATAATTAGAGATGCAATTCAACAACCAGTGCGGATCTGCATTTGTTGCCCTTCAGCTAGAGCTCTGCACGCACACGGGCAAATGATTTGGAGTGCTCCAGTGTCTTATTTCAGAGTGACTTGAGTTCTGTTTTCCTTGAAGTCCCATTGCACATAAGCCCCTTGCGTTCTCAGTGTTCCTAAACACTTAGCTTTGGAGCATGCAGAACAACTCCTCGTTGTTCTCCCCATGTTCTTTCTCCAGAGGGGCGCTTGGAGCTAGTCCTCAGGGGCTGACTCATCTCTTTCATTCCAGACAAGCTCCAAGTAGCACCCAGGGTGAGAAGACTTCTTCTTCATCATGGTGAAAAGGTCCCCTTCCATGCTGATTGACAGGGAACCTGCTGCAGAAATAGTAATGGGTCTTTGACTGTGACCCTGCCTCCCCCAGCAGGCACATGTGTTGAATGGTTTAGCGTCTGGTTTAGGATGTCTACTTATTCCCACCCACCCCCTCTCTTCCAAACTAGGTGGAAGAGGGAAAGACAACGGCTGGATCATAACATTTCCTGAAAATTCCAATTTCAACCAAATGCCTGAAGAGGTTGTGACAAAAGTTTTGAGCTACTTAACTCGGATCCCAAGGTACCCATATTTCACTCTAGTGGGTGCTGCGCTGTTATACCAGCTTGATATTGTTGTAGATTTAAGGGTGGGGGGACTCCCCTAAACCCTATAAATTAACAAATGCTAGGATTTTGATTATTTGGGACATGAAGGGAGAATGCAAGCTGCAGAAGAATTCCTGTGGCTGAGCTATGTTCCTCAAGGAACAATAGAGAGCAATTGAGGGACATTAACAATGGGACGTGGGTGGCGCTGTGGTCCAAACCACTGACCCTTGGGCTTGCTGATCAGAAGGTCGGCGGTTCGAATCCCCGTGACGGGGTGAGCTCCTGTTGCTCGGTCCCAGCTCCTGCCAACCTAGCAGTTCGAAAGCACGTCAAAGCGCAAGTAGATAAATAGGCACTGCTCCTGCAGGAAGGTAAACGGCGTTTCCGTGTGCTGCTCTGGTGTCAGTGTTCCATTGCGCCAGAAGCGGCTTAGTCATGCTGGCCACATGACCTGGAAAAACTGTCTGTGGAGCAGACAAACTCCCTCGGCCTGTAAAGAGAGATGAGTGCTGCAACCCCAGAGTCATTTGCGACTGGACTTGCCGTAACTGTCAGGGGTCTCTTTACCTTTTAACAATACAAGAGAAGGCCTTCTCCCTTGCCCTGAGGTGTGAACAGAGACTGGGGATTTGGAAGGTTGCCAGGGTGACTGTTCTGGGAGCAAGGAGGAAGAAGAGGAGCTGAGATCAATCCTGGGGAGGCTGCCTGAAGGTTGCCTGCGCTGCTGTGGGGGCTCCTTTTTAAAGGGCCAGGCTGTAAGATCTGGACTCCAGGTGTAATTAGGTGAATAAACAAACCATATTTCTTAAAGCCACAGCATTTCTCCACCATGTCTTTCTTAGGCTGAGAGGCAGAGGCTGGCTTAGCCTACCTCACAAGGTTGTTGCAAGGATGAAAGGTATATATTCGTGGAGGTGGCATGCAGACTACTGTGACGCACTGGAGAATCAGCATAATAAAAAAGCAGATTGCTTACTTTGACAAACTATGTCAGCACCAGAATCATAAACAGCAGTGTTGCTGCATCAATAACTGCCAGGGATCTGCCAGCCCCTGCCAGTCCAGCGCTGAGTGTTTATAGAGAGCCGCAACCTGTGTTAACAGATTCATCTTCAAGTGAAACTAGCAGTCCAGTCTCGGGTGAGGAGCAGTTAGTGGCTGGGAGCCAGGGAGTGCAACGTGTCCAGAGAGATAGTGGGAGACCTGGCACCACCCAGCAGACTCGCGCGGAGGGGGAAGCGTCAGTTCTGGCGCAGATATCATGTAGGAGGAGAAGGCGGCAATTTAGGATGCCGAGATTGTGGTATTGGCGCTAAAACAGGAGGGAGGCACTTCCGGATTCTGCAAGTGACTGAGCAGACATGATAAGGCTGAGCTCTGCACTGTAAATAGCTTGGCACTAAATAAAAGGACTTAAAGACAAATGGCCTTGGTATTCCTATTGAACAACCGATAAGAGAAACCTGACAATAACCAAGATAGAAAACTTGCAGCTTTTTTTCTGGTGGGGGGCGCGGCATAGCTATGCATTAGGAGCACATGTTTTGCAAATACAGTCATACTCCAGGTTGCGCATGTAATTTGTTCCGGGTTGCCGTTTGCACCCCGAACTGTGCGCAACTCGGGCGGTGCTTTTGCGGATGCGCGAGATCTTGTGAGATCTTGTGATCTTGCGCTTCTGCGCATGCGTGAACTGCGCAGAACGCTTCTGCGCATCCACGGACCACGCGGACATGCGCAGAAGCATCCACGCTCCGTTTGCGCTCCATGTTACACTTCCAGGTTTGCGGAGTGCGCAACCCGAACATATGTAACATGGGGTGTTCGCAAGCCGGGGTATGACTATACAATTCCCAGCATCTCCAGTTGGAAAAAAAAGATTTGGTGGAAAGTAATGAGAAACACCTCTCTCTTCCTGAGAACTGGGAGAGTCAGTGGCAGTCAGAGAAGACCAAATGCCTGCTATATGTTGATCAGGTGTTTATTATTATTATAATCATAAATTATTATTAGATCCCACTTCATAGAAGCAGATTCTATTTCAATAAGGAGCAATGCTAAGGATATACTAAGTTATGGGAGTTATCCCTTCACATACTAGAAACAGCCTCAGAAACTGAGCTATGTTCCCTGAGGTCTAGAAACTTGGCAAAGGGCAGGCGACTGTTTAAAAATGAAACAGAGATTCTGTGCATCCTTGCCTTAAATGTGTGCTAGATTTAAAAACAGCAATGCACACCCACAATCTTGGAGGTCCAAATAACAGCATATATATCATGTTTCATTTGCAAATGTTTGTTCTGGAACCTAATAATTAAACACTTGCTGGTTTAATTCACCTGTGTCAACCTTCAACACTGTGCTGCCAGGAAGTAAGATGAACTGGGGAAAGAAAAAGAAAAACATTAACTGTGATCAAGTTACTAATAAAACAAATCAGTCTACCTTGATACCTGCCCAGCAGGTTGAGTTGTATATTAAATGCAGTAGTGAGGTGCTCAGAACTTTGTTTGTCAGGCATGAGGTTCACTTTTGGACAATGGCTTTATGTCTCTCTAGATGGCAATGTGTATTTCTTCCCTTACTTGACCCGAGTCTCCTGTTTCAATGGGATTGTTTTAGCACATATTTTAATGGCAGATGTTTTCTATTTCTTTCTTTTTTAATTAATGGGATTCCCCCACCCACCCCTTTTGTATCTTAGTGGTTGACGTTTATATTTGAATGTTTGTGTAATGGGTTTTATTATCCTCATAAGCTGCTTGGAAGCTTATTGCGGCATTAAGTGGTATATAAATTAATAAACAGTAATACTTGTGGTCAGTATGACATTTTACCACACTTGGGGATCCTCCTGCTCAGTGGTGCCCTGGATATTTGCCAAAAAAAAAAAATCCTAACTTGATGGCACCACTCTTTGTTGGAGAGTTTAAGTGCCATTTGCCTCTATGTGGTCAGTAAATGAATCTAGCATTAACTGCTCTGAGTTCGATGGTATCTGCAGGTTCATTGCTGAAGTCAGAGAATGAATATTGGGCCTATGCCCAGAACATGCATGGTACCCATTGATTCAAGAACCCCATGACACCTGCTAAGTCTCTGAATGGCCATCCACTCATTGCTCCCTTGGTCATGAGGTGGCAAGGGTGGTTAATGTCCCCCTACTCTCCCTTTAAAGGGTCATACAGTTGAAGGAGGAAGTGGGGAAGAGTGGCACTCTTTGCCACTTCCTCTTTCAAATCTTGGTGCTTTTCAAGGCTCAGATGAATTCTTTTGGATCTGAATCTAGGTCCCTTGAGAAAGTGAAGTCTCTCTCTCTGTGTGTACATGTGTGTGTGCCCAACCCTTCTCTTTTTCTGTTTCTCAGAGGGTAGGATGATCCAGGGCAAGGGGCTGGTGCCCACTGTTAAAAAATCTTAATATACCCCCTGATTTGAAAAGGCTGGCAACTCCTGGCCTAGGTGTGCCATTTATTAACTCAAGCACTGATGTTGTTGTTGTTTAGTCGTTTAGACGTGTCCGACTCTTCATGACCCCATGGACCACAGCATGCCAAGCACTCTTGTCTTCCACTGCCTCCTGCAGTTTGGTCAGACTCATGTTGGTAGCTTCGAGAACACTGTCCAACCATCTCCTCCTCTGTCATCCCCTTCTCCTTGTGCCCTCCATCTTTCCCAACATCAGGGTCTTTTCCAGGGAGTCTTCTCTTCTCATGAGGTGGCCAAAGTATTGGAGCCTCAGCTTCAGGATCTGTCCTTCTAGTGAGCACTCAGGGCTGATTTCCTTCAGAATGGATAGGTTTGATCTTCTTGCAGTCCATGGGACTCTCAAGAGTCTCCTCCAGCACCATAATTCAAAAGCATCAATTCTTCGGCGATCAGCCTTCTTTATGGTCCAGCTCTCACTTCCATCAAGCACTGATACATTTTTGTAAACTGATGTGGAATTTAGTAAAATGGCAGTCAAAAAGGACTCCCACAAGTCGATGGTGATGGTAACTATGCCTAGATGCTCCGAAAAAAGGATATTAGACAAACTCACGGTTCCCACAATAGTTAAATGGAACCTTATATTCAGAAGCACTGCACCCCCAAGTATTGTGCACTGGGAGCAACAAACAGGGGAAGGGATCTTGTCTTAATGAGACAAACATCCATTTTTGAGAAGCATGTGGTGCTGCTGGAAACAGGACGCAGTGTTAGCAAAGTCATGTAAATAACGCAGGTGGAGACAAAAGAAATCCTTGTAACCCTTTACCAAGGAAAATGAGCAAAACTGTGTAATTTGAGGATAAATAAATGAGGAAAATGTGCATAATTTGAAGAGAGGTTTTTATCTATTTCACTTCAAGGCCTTGTATATAGCAGGGAGACATTCAGCAAAATTAGCTGGTGGGGAGAAGGGAGGAAGACTCTCAGAACTGCACGGCCAATCAGAGCATGTGGCATCTTAGCAAACATCATGCCACTCTGCCCGGTTGCTAAACAGCATCTCTGCCCGCCCCCACTCTTGGCTAGCAGAATTATCCTTAAGCAGGGAGTTCTGAAGAGTGAGTACTTCCACACTATAGGATCAATTTCATATGAAGTATCATGTGGCACCAGTTCCACAGATCAAAGCAGACAAGGGGGCATATGGTGGGAAAGGTGATCTTGCAAATAAACTGGCCCTAAGCTGTTAAGGGCTTTATAGACTAATTATCTTATTTTTGTTTTTTAGGTATTTAGTTATTGCATTAGGTATATCCCACTTTTCCTCCAAGGAGCTCAAGGAGGCATGCATTGTTATCTCCCTCCTCATTTAATCCCCCACAACAACCCTGTGAGGTAGGTTTGGCTGAGAGGCAGTGACTGGCCCAAGGTCACCCAGTGAGCTTCATGGCTGAGCAGGGATTTGAACCCTGTTCTTGCAGGTGCTAGTATGACACTCTAAGCCAGAGGTCAGCAAACTTTTTCAGCAGGGGGCCGGTCCACTGTCCCTCAGACCTTGTGGGGGGCCAGACTATATTTTGGAAAATAAAAATAAAAATTGAACGAATTCCTATGCCCCACAAATAACCCAGAGATGCATTTAAATAAAAGCATACATTCTACTCATGTAAAAACACCAGGCAGGCCCCACAAATAACCCAGAGATGCATTTTAAATAAAAGGACACATTCTACTCATGTCAAAACACGCTGATTCCCGGACCTTCCGTGGGCCGGATTGAGAAGGCAATTGGGCCGCATTCGGCCCCCAGGCCTTAGGTTGCCTACCTATGCTCTAAGCCAGTGGTGGCCAACTCCCAAGAGACTGCGATCTACTCACAGAGTTAAAAACTTGGCAGTGATCTACCCCCTTTTGGGGGATTCAGGTCAAAGTTGTTGAGCTTTTTTTAGGGAGAAAACCCCTGTTTTTGGGGGTTCTGGTCAAAGATGTTGAGCTTGTTTGACAGAGGAGGAAAGCCCCGCTTTTTTGTGGTGCAAGGCAAAAATGTTGAGCTTTTTTTAGGGGAACCAAAGTTGTTGAGCTTCTTTGGGGTGAGCCAGTGATCTACCAGCGATCTACCACAGACATCTAGTGATCTACTGGTAGATCACGATCTACCTGCTGGACATGCCTGCTCTAAGCCAGTGTTTCCCAACCAGTGTGCCTCCAGATGTTTTGGGACTACAACTCCCATCATCCCTCGCTAGCAATACCAGTGGTCAGGGATGATGGGAATTGTAGTCCCAAAACATCTGGAGGCACACTGGTTGGGAAACACTGCTCTAAGCAATGCACCACAGTGAGCTTGGCCTGGGTGCAAACAGGCAATAGTGAAGGTGCTGCATAGCAGAGGTGCCACACGCTGACAGGGTCTCATTCCTAGTAATAATAATACAAAGTAATAATGTTAATGCAGCACATCCTGGCCAGTTTCAGAAGGGAAGTTGAACAGAGCGTACTGTTTGTTACAGTGGAACAGGGAGCCCTGAGCTCGATTTGAACTCTCTGCCCACTTCGTCTCTTTGCTGCAGCTTCAGATATATAATTCTTCCCACCCACTGAGCCCAGACACTTCCTGGAATTCCTGCAAGATACAAAAATTGCAGTCTCTTTCCGCCTGTCCAAAAACCCTGAGGTTTTTTTTTTGGGGGGGGGATTTTCATCCAGAGGTGTGTTGCCACCAATCTCGTGCGTGAACTGAAGGTTGACGTTTCCAAAGATGAAAGTGCAACCCATCTTCCTGTACTGGCGAACGAGTCATTGCAGAGTTGCTCCACCTTATTAAGGCACTTTAGGGCTGTTCCCAGTATTGCTTAGAGGGAACGCCCTGGCAGATAGCAGTCAACCACCCACCACACCCTAGACAGCAAAGGTGGCAGCACCATGAAATCTGTGGGAGCAACCAGTGAGAGATTTGCAAAGCATAAATTTGCCTAACAGGATCACAGTGGCCTGTTTCTCTGTGTGTGTGTTTACTTCCTTTCAGCTGGCTGGGTGCTGATTGATATGGGAATAATCTATAGAGACTAGGGATGGGGAAGGAATTCCTTTGGCCTGCTTTGCGCAATGGACCAACCTGCTCTGACATTCCCAGACTCGCTAGCTGATCGGAATGCAACTCCCTTTCCCAGATTTTGCAGTGTATTTGAGATGCCCAAAAGTGTGCACAAAAATAATAACACATATTTTATGTAAAAAAGATTGATATTGCATTGTTTTGTACTGGTGAATGGATCAAAAAGTGTGCATTTTATCTACTGTTTCATAAAATTTATACACCACTGGAAAGGAAGGGATTTACTTTTAAGCTTATTCTCAATATCCAACTTTCCTCTCCCTCTTAATAACATTTTTGTATGTGGTTTCTTTTTCCATTTATGCACGCTTTGTCCTAATATTTGCATTCTTGTCCACATGGTTTTTGTGTGTGTTGTTGTTTAGAGAAGCATGTGTTTCAAATCAGTACAGGTTTAGTATGAATTCGGTAGGTTCTCTTTAAAATGCAAACTGTACTGAATCTCACCCCGCTGCAAGTCTTGCAGCATCAGATTCTGGTAAGCCATTGGTAGGGTGTGTGCCCTCCTTTGTTTCTCCACCCTTTCTTTTTCCTGCCCTGCCCCTCCCTACTCTTTCAGTGGCTTTGATCCTAGAAAACAAAATAAGTATGGAATGAATTGACCAAAATCTTGCAACGTGCGTTGGAATTTGCAGCCTGATCTCTAGGCAATGTTATTTGCCAAGTGTATTCTGCCATGCAAACCTCTCATTAACAGTGTGATGAGTAGATTCAGAGCGGGTTCCCCTAAATTATAGTCTTGAAGAACATGAATTAGTAATTGAGTCAGGCAAGGTTAGGGCACGTGCAGTTAGGTTTTTGCACGCGGTTCTGTGGTTTTGCTGGGAGAACAAAGACTTGTGCAACAGAGAAAGAAGAATCCACCTTATTCCAGATAAATAGCATGTGCTCCAAGTATCCCCATCTACTATCAATTTCAGTTCTCTGGTCCCTGTCCCTGGTAAACCAGTTTCTCCTTTGTGCCCATAGTTGGTTTTTTTGTTTTTTGTTGTTGTTTTTTGCTTTTGCTGCTTCTTTAAATATTGAAACAAAATAAAAAATAAAAAAAATCCTTCCAGTAGCACCTTGTTGTTGTTTAGTCGTTTAGTCGTGTCCGCCTCTTCGTGACCCCATGGACCAGAGCATGCCAGGCACTCCTGTCTTCCACTGCCTCCCGCAGTTTGGTCAGACTCATGTTGGTGGCTTCGAGAACACTGTCCAACCATCTCGTCCTCTGTCGTCCCCTAAGTTTGTTATTGGTATGAGCTTTCGTGTGCATGCACACTTCTTCAGATACCAATTTACCAAAAATATTTTTTTAAAAAAATATTTTGTTTCGACTACGGCAGACCAACATGGCTACCTACCTGTATCTTTAAATATTGTCAGCTGCAATATTATTTATTGCATTTATATGCTACCTTTTTACCCCACAAGGAGCTCAATACATGGTTCTCCTTCCACTTTCATCCCCACAACGACCCTGTGAGGTAGCTTAGGCTAAATGATGGTGACTGGCCCAAGGTCACCCAGTGAGCCTCATGGCCAAGATAGGATTTGAACCCTGGTCTCCCAGGTCATAATCCAGCACTCTAACCATTACACCACACTGAGGCCCATGTCAGACCCCTCTCTTGGGTTTAGGGGTGGGGAAGAAATTCAGTTCAGTTTGTATTTAAAGGTGAATGTGCCTAATTTGCACTTTCTGAAACAGTATGTGAACCAAGGCACAGCCATCTTTTTTTAAAAAAAAAAATCACACTGTGCTGAATTTTGTAATTATTTGTTGAATTATTATTTTTTTACTAGACTTATATCCTGCCCTTTCTGTCAAAAGAGCCTTGGGCAGCAGACAGATTTAAAAACAAAAGCATTACAATGTAATTAAAAGCAATCTAAGAACAATTGCAGTTAAAAGCATCTAAAAGCTGTTTCATTTTAAGCCATATTAGCAGTTAAAAGCACTGTTCCATCCAATGATCTTCGGGTTGCAAGGGACAGGATTCTTCAGCCACCCAATGCCTAGGTGAACAGGAATGCTTTCAATTTCCTCCTGAAAGTTAATAATGATGGAGACAGGTGCACCTCACTAGTGAAGGCATTCCACAACCAGGGAGCCACTCCTGCAAAGGCTCTGTCACGGTTCTGCACCAGTGGGGCAGCCCTCAGTGGCAGCACTACAAAAAGGCCTCCCTAGCCAATTGTAGGGTCCAGGATGGTTGGAACTGGGGATGGTGCTACTTTAGGTACAGTACCTGGCTCCCAGTCAAGTGTGTGTGGCTTTTTGGTGTGTGTGTGTTTTGTGCTGCTTTTTGTTTCTTTCTGTTTTTTTTAATGGGATGGCATGCAATTTCGTTGCACTTGTATAGCGTTGTGCTTGTACTTGTGCAATGACAATAAAATTATCTTATCTTATCTTATCTTATCTTATCTTATCTTATCTTAATGTGTACGTAAAATGCATATATTATGGGGAGTGCAAACTACATAAAAATGCATTAAATTAGGGGAAACTGATTTGCAAAAATGTGTGTTTCAGGTGCAAAGCTGCATACAAAAATGGATATATTACGGGAGGTTCAAACTGCAATGCTAGTGACTTTCCATGAGGACTTTTAAAAACAACATTTGCAACCTGATTTGGATATTTGGAGAACTGAACTTAAGAACCAGAAAAATGAGACACTCGGTTCGTCAGATTTTCCCATCCATATTCCTGGTGGACCTGGGTGGTGCATGACTATAGAAACCTTCAGCTGGCACACCCTGCCAGTGTGACTTTTCAAGGGCAAGCTTTTAACTCACAATAGGAATGGATGTTTGTGTATTGAAAGCCTTTTTTTTTTTTTTTTAAGAAAGTAAGAAGGTCCTGGATCTAAGGAAGTCCGGTTGTGAACTTTTGGTGTGGATGTGAATGGCACAGCTCTGTTCCCTGCTTCTTCTTCATTTAATTTTCTTGTGTTCCAGCCAACGTGAATTGGACACCAAATTTATCCTAATCCTGGACAGAAGGTTGGATACATGGACGTCGGTCAAAATGACTCTGCAAAGAATAGCGGTAAGTTCTTCTGTGGTGGGGTGGGCACAAGGGGAGTGTCATTATCTGCTCAAGGACCATAATTCCTTTGTGGGTAACCTTCCAGGGGACAAACGCCAGTGGTGGGAGGAGCCAGAAATGAGCAGGGCTAGAGGCAGAAGTGGGTGGAGCAATGGCTGTTACTCTTACCAGGAGAGCAGGCTGCATTTTGGCCAGGCAGAAGCCAGAGGTTTCTGCACACACATACTCTCTCTCTCTCTCTCTCTCTCTCTCTCTCTCTCTCTCTCTCTCTCTCTCTCACACACACACACACACACACACACACACACACACTCCCCAAGACACCCTCCAACCAGGTGAAGAAGTAGCGTTACCACAGTTCAATTACACATTCCAGCCAGGCAAAATCATTGGAGGATGATGCCAAAGAGGGTATGGCCTGGAGATAGTTCTGAGGACTGGTTCCCCAATTCCAGAGGTGTTGGGCAGGGGAAGGGGAGTTGGGGGGACTGAACACCACTGGGGGAGAAGGCCCTAGGTGCTTGGTCTTGTTCTAGCCCTAGTGAGCTCCACCAGAAGGTGACATATCCGCTGAGCTCTTTGGTCTGGTGGTGCTGGTGCTTAATCACTCCATAATAAAACCATGCTCATTCACAATTTGAGTGGGCTGATCTGGCTTGGGTGAGTGAGCTGGGTGGGCCTGACCTTACCCAGCTCTGCCCACCTGGATTTTCAGTGCTGCACCAATCTAGACTAGTCAGGGCAGGGGAGTTGGCTGTTGCCCATACAGACACCATTTCCTTAACCAGGGAGACTCTTGACCTTGGGGTGGGATTAGAGGGTCAGCACTTGAGGCTGGGCCAGAGAGATAGATTGGGGGTGCCCCTCAACCCATTCTCTTCCTGTCTTACCAGATTTAGCAGAAGGTGGTTGACCATTTGGGCCCAGAGTGTGGTTAATGCTTTGCTGCATGAAGGGGTGGTCTCTGCTGCACTGAAAGAAGCAGTGATGTGATTGTTCCTTAAGAAACCAGCTCTCAATCCTTTGTATTTGAACAGCTAGTTGCCAATACCCCTTTCGGGGGAAGGTGGTGGAAAGGGCCATGGTGGGGCAGCTGTAGGAATTCTTGGAGGACGCGGTTTATTTAGATCTATTCTAGGTTCAGGCCTGGCCATGAAACCAAGTCTCCCTTGGTCGTCCTGATAGGTGACCTTTGCAGAAAACAGGGCAGGGGGACTGTGGCCTTGCTCCTGTTTCTTGATCTCTCTTCAGCACTTGATACCATTGGCCATGGTACCCTCCTGGACCAGTTCTGGGAAATGAGAACTGGGCGGTGTGTTTGGTGGGTCCTGGGCTGCACAGACTCACCTTTGAGAAAGGCTTTGGAAGTAAACCTCAAGGAAAATTCCATACCCGCTGCCTTGTCAGGGCAGGTGTCACGAGCAAGTCAGCAATAACTCACACAGTAGCAAGTGAAGTTAACACTTTATTCAAATAAGAGGAGTTCGGGGAAATAAAAAAACACACACCATTTTATAAGTTGTGTGAGCTTGTTTCTCTGTTTGATTCTTTTACATGGTTTTGCATGTTTTGTGGTATTTTATGCATTGCGATTTGCTGTGATTTTTATTATCGTCTAGTAATTCTTTATTGTAACTGATAAGCGTTATTATTTGTGGATATTTAATTTTACTGTTTACTATTATATTCTAATGGATTATTGAAAATTGCTTTATTTTATATAAGTTGTTTATTTTAAAGTTATTGTGGCTTTCTTGTATTGGATCAGATTGTTATTACATATGTGATCTATTTTGTTGTTTCTTTAGCTTGTAAACCGCCTTGTGCATAGGAATATAGAAAGGCGGTATTACAAATCAAAAGTGAAATGAAAATGAAAATAAACAAAAGAGCCCAGGAGGCCAGACCTAGTGAGCAAAGCAACTCATCCCGGTAGTCTTACCCCAATGAGGCAGTTGCAAGGACTGAAGGTCCCTGCTTTCCCACAGTTCTCTAAGTCTCCCTCCTCCCCTGTTTCCTTCCCAAGCAATCTGAGGCTCCTTCATCTTGCCTGTCTTTGATCTGCCCTCTTCACACCTCTTTGGATTCTGGAAGACCAGAAGAGAGGGGAGCTGGTGGCCGCAGAAGGGGGAGACACCCAGGCCTTATTTTCTAGCCTGCCTCATCTCTGGCACTTGGTCCTTGCTCCTCTCCAGCCCCCGCTTCTGCTTCTGCTTATGGACTGCTCTCTGCCACAGACTCTTCCTGCTCACTAAACCCTGTTATCTCTTCAGCTTGTGACACCTCCTCTTCACAATCTGCTCCTTCTTCTCCTTCTGACTACTCATCACCATCCCACCCGCCAATCCCTCTGAGCCTTCTTCCCTTAGGGGTTCCCCAGCTGGTGCCTCCCACACCCCTCTGCATCCAGCCAGTCCATGATGCTGCCTTGCAGGATATCTTTGGGAGAAGAAAAGGCTCAGGAGCAAACCCTATGCAAATCCGTAGTGCAGTCCCTAAGATGGTTGGATGGCGCCTTGTATACCTCTTTCTGGCAACTCCTTTAGCCAAGCTGGTGCCAAATGTATTGCTCTGCTTTCCTTTGGACCACATCAGCAAGGCTGAGAGGGGAGTCTTGTCATCTGGGCAGCCCAGGACCTCCATACGCACTGCTCAGTCTTGTGCCCTGGAGAGGTTACCCATCTCTGCAGCCACAACCATCTCTAGACGGATGGATGCCAACAGCAGCATCTGACAATGGATTGTATAACATAGCCGTTGTGGACATCAATAGCCTTTTTCTCCATTATTTTGACTGGCCCCCTTTTAAAGGTGTCCAGGTTGCTGCCCTTCTCTGAATCTTGTGGCAGCAAGTTCCATACAGTGGTACCTTGGGTTAAGTACTTAATTTGTTCCGGAGGTCCGTTCTTAACCTGAAGCGTACTTAACCTGAAGCCACCACTTTAACTAATGGGACCTGCCGCTGTGCCGCCAGAGCACGATTTCTGTTCTTAGCGGAGTTCTTAACCTGAAGTGTACTTAACCTGAAGCGTACTTAACCCGAGGTACCACTGTAGTTTAAACTAACGCACTGTAGCTGTTGATAGAACATAAGTTGTAGTTATTGACAGAACTTTTGAAGGGTTCTGCTGCATCAGGCCAAAGGAAAATCTTGTCTAGCATCCTGTTCTCACAGTGGCCACCTGGATACCCATTATAGGAAGCCTGCAAGCAGGATCTGAGCACAGCAGCACTCCTCCCCTACTTGTGATTCCCAGAACCTGGGATCCAGAGGCATGGCACCTCCAGCAGTAGAGGGATAGCATAGCCATCCTGGCTAGTAGCCTAAAACACCTTGGGGGCATGTGATCTGCTCTCTTCACCAGGGCGCATCCGTGGCAGCCAGCAGCAAAAATGGAGACCATATCAAAGTTACCAAATGCTCCCTCTTTCCTCTCCTTCTCCATCTCTGTATTATTTGCCCAGTAGCTATCAGCCATCAAAGCATTGCTGGTTGCACAAAGCATCATTTGTTTCTCATCTGCGGGGAAGCTTTGAGGGGGGGGGGACACCAGAAAGGATGCTTGCTAGAGTCTTAACACTGCTCCAGAGTGTGTCGCTGCTGTGAGCTATAAATGGCAATATATACGTCTTCAAACTTCTGCATTCCACCTTAAAAATCTATAGCTGTTCTTGGCCACTGAGTCTCTCCTCACACCCCCCCCCCTTTTGCCGGCTAGCACAGCCAACAGCCATTCATAGTTTTGGCACCCTTGCCTGCTCTGCTTTAGCCAGAGGAGAGGACCAGGTTATCTGCCAGTCAGTTTTGCGTTTGGGAATGAATGGATTATGGGAACATGCATCATCGCCACCCGTGCAACTGACATGAGTGAGGAGGCTGCTCTGTGTGTTCTGTGCAGCGATGCCTTGGCACGGAGAGAAGCAGCAGTGCAGGCGGCCGGCTACCCCCGGCGATTTTTAAGCACCTCACGAGATCCACGGGTCTTGTTTCACTGATGCCGCATTGACATTTGGGCAAGGTAGCCAGTTCCTGTGTTGCAAGGGAGATGGCCGAGGCGAATCCCCCAGGAGGCAAGATGAGGGGAAGAAGGAATGCGGTAAGGACTCTGTCTGCCTGCAGTCTTTCTCTCTCTCTCTCTTTTTTTTTTGCAAAGCAGATTTCTAAGTTCAAATGCAGCCTTGATGCAGCACTAGCATGCAGCCTGGCTAGCAGTGCAGCAGTCTAGGACAAACTGCTGAACACAGCGCTTGGAAAATGAAAGGGGGGGGGGAGGGAGGGAAAGGATGATGTTTGGGCAGTATTTACTGCATTTTCTGTAATTGTCCAAAACACCTGTCCACACTGACGAAGGAAGGTTGGCACCAGTTTTAAACAGAGCTCCTAAGTCTGGGTGTCTCTCTGAGAGATGTGGGGGACTTCAGAACCCCTTTGTTGCATCATATATCTATATATATTCCTCGGTCTTTGAAGGCAGAAAGAGGAAATCAGGCAGAAATATTTCATTCTTTGTGGAGCCTCCTGCAGGGCCTGTAAAGAAATAGGCCATGCTTTTTTAAATTAGCTACTCCTAGAATGCCAGCCTTGAACACTTTCCCTTCTGTCAGGGACAGCCCTGATCTTTTACCTGCACTTAATAAAACCATTGTTTCTAAATTTTTAAAGCATTTTTGCAGAGGGAGGGGGGAACTCCTTTGAATTCTTCTGTTAGCCTGTACAGATGCATGTTCTCCTGGCTCTCTAAAACTTATACTGGCCAGCTCTACCACACATGCATCCAAATGTACTCTTTCATTTCCCCTCCCACCCCCACCTCCAAAAATGAAACATGACTGCCTATCTGTAGAGCAAATGTTGCACAGCAAATTCAGTTTGATTCTGCAAATTCTGCAAATTCAGTCAATTCCATCATATAAGTGAAAAACTTCTACAATATGTGTTTTGTTTGTACTTTAGAGAGAGAGAGAGAGGAACTATGATGGTCAGTTTATTGACATGTCCCTCCTTTAGATTAGCCAGTGCAAGATTTGCAGAGGTGGATTTAGGGGGGTGCAACCAGTTCAGTCAAACTGGGTGAAGACCCTTGGGGGCACTGCAGGAGGTGCCACAATAATAATAATAATAATAATAATAATAATAATAATAATAATAATAATAATTTATTATTTGTACCCCGCCCATCTGGCCGGGTTCCCCCAGCCACTCTGGGCGGCTTCCAACAAACACTAAAATACATTAAAATATCACACATTAAAAACTTCCCTAAACAGGGCTGCCTTCAGGTGTTTTCTAAATGTCAGGTAGTTATTTATCTCTTTGATGTAGAATGGAAGGCGAGAAGCCGGAGGGAAGCGCCAAATTTTGCCATCGCACAGGGCGCCGCTGACATTTGAAGGGTCCGCTACTGACCCTTGCAGACTAAATCAACATTCAGCAAGCATAGGGGAAGCTTTGGTGATGTTTAGCATGCCAAGTGGAGTGGGGGAATACTTGGGATGAGAATAGAGGTTTTGCAAGCCCCCACCCCTATCTTAACCTTTGAAATGTTGGAGGATTTGGAGATGTCCTTGCTGCACAACCGTACTCAGCCTTCTAGAATGTTGAAGGATAGCCTTGGCACCATGATTTCTTTAGCTCTGTTAGGCTCTGGTTTTTGCACATATGGAAAAGTTAACTTCTGCAATGGCCAGGACTTTGAGCCATGGCTGCGAAGCCTGTGGCCTCCCATATGTTGTTAGACTCCAGCTCCCGTCAGCTTCGCCCTAGCGCAGTCAATGGTCAGGGGTGATTGGGAGCTAGAATCCCAGCAATGTCTGGAGAGTCACCCTTTCCTCAGTCCTGTCCAAAGGGGAGACAAGCCACGACTTCTTGAGTCATCAATCGATTTCCGCTTAAAACTGCTTCAGCTTTCCAGTTTGGCACCTTAAAAGACTTCACAGGATTTATTAAGGCAAGCGCTTTCGTGGAGTCCAAGCCGACTTTTGCAGATGGGTGAAGATGCATCTGACGAAGTGGGCTTGACCCCACGAAAGCTTACATCACAATTAATTCTGTCAAGTCTTTTAAGGAGCCAGAAGGCTCTTGTTTGGTTTTGCTCCAAGGGGGCCTGGACCCACCTGGAAGAGTTTGCAGCTTGTGCTTCTGGTCAGTCTCAATGGGATTGGCTGAATCCTACTGCTCTTTAGGAAGGAAAACCAGAGTCTGCCATAGGCTACAGGGACAACCTGTTATGTAAGAATGATGTGGTGCCAGGCTGACTCTGTTCTCTCCTTCCTGCAGGGGTACTCTAAGCTAGAGGTTGGGAACCCATGGCCCTCCAGATGTTGCTGGATGTTGTTTCAACTCCCACCACCCCTGCCTGTGCTATCCGGGACAAATGGGAGTTGTAGTTCAACTTTTTTTTTTTTGAATAATATTTATTGGGTTTTACACACATAACATACAACTTATCACAATACTATAATAAACAAACATAACAAAAAATATAACAATACAAATACACACATACAAAAGTCTTGATTTCCCTTTCTTATTTCCTTAACATTTTAGTTCGACTTCCTCCTATCTTTCCCTCTGCTTTTCATTGTATATCATCTTTAGCAATTTCCTCTCATCATCTAATATTATATTTCTAATATTCTGTTCTATTTTTCCTATCTTAATCAATTTTCATATCTTATCTCCTTATTTATCTTATCTTAGTTCAACTTGCCCATGGAGGACTGCAAGGCCTCCACCCCTGTTTGGTTCTAGTCTGAATTGGAAGCTACAGAGTTCCCTATTCTGCCCAGTAGAACTTGCAAAGGAAGCTCTGCCCCACCAACCTCAACCTGCCCTGAGCCAGCCCCAAACTACCTGGTCTCTTATTTACAACCAGAGGCATACCTAGGCTCCCTTGCACCTGCTGAGGCACCCAGAGGAGCCTGCGCACCTCACCTGGCTGCCCAAAGCAGTGGAGCAATGGCCTGCGGTGGATGGGTGAGCTCCTAGCCACTCCAGGCCAGAGTGGAGAGGCACGATTTTTGCACCCCCAGGCCTGTGCCCTTGTCCAGCCCCTAGGCACCTCTGCTTAAAGCTGCTATTCAGCTTCCGCCTGTTTAGCTTCATTGTTGCCCTTGCAGAACTCAGCAGGGAAGAGGATGGAGACTAAACTAGAATGAGTTGTCTCTGTCTGTCATTAGCTCTGCCTTCACTTTGGCTGTTTTCAGGCAGCCCCTTCGTTCCATTTCCCTGACATTTCCGTATCTGATAATTACTGCATTCTAGGAGATTTTCCATGTGATATAACAGCCACTTCTGAAAATGTAGCATGTGTTTAGCGCTTGTTTCCATGCTAATTGCTTCCAGGGAAAACATCTGTTTTCAACCACATTAACCTGGAAAATTGTGGGAATTTTTGCACTGCAGTTTCCCCACTGTTTCCATAGGTCATGCCATGTGATGAGGTTTGGGCTGGTGTTCCAGCGCAGAGTTCTTCCTTGCCATTTTCATGGGGGGACGACAGAAGCACCCATGTGCATACTGGGTGGTGGCAACATATCTGGTGATATCTGCTGTTGCATCACGCCACGCACACTGATGTGCATGAAATATAGCATGGTACATGGCAGTATATCAATCAAAAAGTCACAACGCAATGGATAGTGTGGTGTAAAAGGAATATTGGGAAATGGAGCAGAAGGAAAACTAATGCAATAATCCCTGAGTCTGAATGCAGACTTGCTGCTGGGCTCCTTGCCTTCTGCCCTACAGTGACCACAAGGCACCAATATTTCATCCTGTCCTCTCCAATCTTGTAAAAATGCAGGAAGAGCCCTGCTGGATTGTGTTTCCCAAACTCGGGTCTCCAACTGTTTTCGGACTACAATCCCCATCATCTCTGACCGCTGGACTTGCTAGCTAGTCTTGCTTGTAGTCCAACATACTGACCTCCAGACATTGCCAAGCATAGGCTTCTCTTGTTGGTGCCCCTGTTATCAGGTAGACTGCTGCTGAACAAGGAGTTTCTATTTAGCTGCTACAGGTTCTTTTAATGTAATTAAATTTATATGCTGCTTGACTGAAATAAAACCTCTAAGCAGTACACCAGAAATATTAAAATCATCAGTTAGAAACCCCCAGTTGGAAACAAATAATTAAAAGTGTTTAAAAGGTAACAGCAAACTAAAAAGAGATTGAAATGCATGTCTGGGTAGATTTGCCAGGTGTTTTAAGCAGGTGCTGCAAGGAGTGCAGTGAAGGCAGCTGCTTATGTCAATAGGCAGGGAGTTCCAAAGTTTCAGTGCTGCCCACAAAGTGATTCGTTTCTTGTAATTGTGGAATGAGAATTACGTGACACCTTCAATGGTGCCAGTTCTGCAGGTCGAAGTGGGCATATCTCACAAGTAAATTAGTTAAGACCTCTTCTTCACCCATGGATTTGGCTAATCCCCACATTTTTAAGGTCCCTTCTTGTGCTCCTGAATTCTCTATGTTGGTTATCTCAGGCTAAATAGAGCCCCCATGCTCGGATGCAGTATACCTTTGAGTACCAGGCTCTGGGGACAAAAAGCAAGGGTGGGTTGTTGCCTCCATGCCCTGCATGTGGGCTTCTCAGAGGCATCTGGTTGGCCACTGTGGGGAACAGGTAGACCTTTTGGATTGCCCCTTTCAGTAAGGATGTTTGTAGGTTCAGTTCCACAGGAAGCCTGCCGATAAAATAATTTTGCTGGCTGGTCTCTGAGAATGCTGCAAACAGAATTGGTTTAAGAGCCAACACTTTGTTTGGGACTCCTTTTAAAAATAAAAAAGTACCGTAGGTTTGTGTTAATACTAAAGTGTTTTTATTCCAGTTTAAAATGCAAGAGGACAAAAGTGTAACTTTCTCCTGTTGGTTTAAAAAGGGATTTAGAAGCAACCAACTTTATCTGCGTTGCCAAATGTGTCTTCATCGATGTTAGAATCAGCCTCTTTTCCTTTTTACCAGACCCTATTTTTTTGGGGGGGGAGGGGATTCCAGAGCAGAGCCATCCCCCTTGGTGACCCCCCCCCCAGATTTCACATATGTATTATTTGAAAGGGATGGGTGAGGGAGAGCTAAATTTAGTTATTTAGTTATTTCATAAAATTTATATTGGGGGGACTAAAGAAAAATTATATTGTAAAAAGGAAAAAAAGCCTCAAAGTGGTTTACAAAAGATAAAAACAGTAAAATAAAGAAAAAAATTGCAACCTTACTTTAAAACATATAAAAGTTAAAATACTAAAACAGATTAAAATCACCTGAACTTTCGTAGCATCTGGGTAGGCTTGCCTAAACAGGAGTGTTTTTAGCAGGCTCTGAAGAGAGCACAATGAAGGCCCCTGCTTGATCTCAATAGGCAGGGAGTTCCAAAATTGTAGGCGTTGCCACACTGAATGATCAAGTTTGTACAAATGCAGCTCTTATCATTCTCATTGCTGAAGAAGTGTGCATGCACACGAAAGCTCATACCAAGAACAAACTTAGTTGGTCTCTAAGGTGCTACTGGAAGGATTTTTTTTTATTTTTCATTATTTTTATTTTGTCATTGCTGGAGATTAGCCGTGCTTGAGCTCAAACCCTCCTTATAGTCAAAAGCTGTAGAAAAAAGGCAGGATTGCATTAAAAAAATATAGTCCCCAGGAGAGCCATTGTGGGGGATGGCATGGGCTCTGAATGAAACAGATTTGCTTATGTAAGGTTAGGAAGAAAGGTTTTAAAAAAGAAGGAACTCACCATTCCGCCCCCTCTCTCGGTTTTCAGGAGCAGATTTAAGGTAGTAAGGATATAATTTGATGAGGAGGACGTACTTGTATGAAAGGGATATATTTCTTTTTGACAGTTCAGTGAGGGCCAAGTCTCATTAGGGCTGTTCATTTGGAAATGGTGAGCCAGGAAAGAGAGATGCAAGCCAACTGCTAACAAATAAATTGCATGTCTTTAAGTCTGAAAGGAATCACTTGCAGAAAAGCCTGCTACATGAGTCACTGCTGTTGTTCTCCCTGGAACGGTGGGTGGGTGATACTTCCCCACCTCTCCGCATCAAGTGTGATTTAGCATTCTGTCACTCTGGCCCCTGAGGTACAGCCTGAGCCCATTATTCCATGGCATGCCCAGAACAGGGACTCAACACAGAAGCACATTGAGTGGACTCTTGTGAGTTTGGATAATTCTTAGTTTTCCAGACTCTGCAAGATAATAAGCTTACGATTGGCAGTGGTGGTCAGGTGGGTGAGGGATTGTCGGCAATCCCCCCACCAAAGCTCTACAACTTTGGCCAACCCCCCCCCTCAAAAAGCTCAACAAGTTTGGTCAATCCCCCCAAAAAAGCTTAACAACTCTGGGCAATCTTCCCCCATTTCCTTAATTTCGAGTCTTATACACGGGGGCGTGTTATACACAGAAAACTATGGTAATACTGGCGAAGGAAAGAGAAGAGAAGGTGCAAAGTCCAGCAAGCACCAAACCATCTTTGCATGCATGAGAATAGCAAACCATTTACTATCCCGTCTATTTCCTATGTTCAGACTATGGGGCCAGTTCCATTACCAGTAGCTCCACCCATTCACAAGAAGGTTGGGGTGACCATAAGCCTGATGCAAACTGAACATGCTCAGTGGATCTGCAATGCTGCCAGACTCTTGTGAGTTGTGGAGTGCCTGGAACCTTGAGCAGAAGCTCTTCTATGCTGCAACATTTTGCTGCAGATCCCATGTATGCATCCTGAAGAAGGAGACTGGTGGGGCAGTGCCCTGTTTGCCCTAATGGACTAGTATTCGCTGCACAGCTTACCTGGGAGTAAGTCCCATTGAACTCAGTGGGATTTTTTTCCTGAGTAAGTATGCTTATGAGTTCCAATGGAAATGGGTGGCGGTGGCGTTCAGTTTGGGGGCTCATTGAATTTTGGGGGAAACACTCACATACATTGCATTACCAGTGGGCATTGCATTCAATGAGCACAAAGTCTTTGCTGGGTTTGATTTCTGCTGGGTTCGATCTATGGCTATGCAATGACAAGCTACTGAGCAGTTTGCCCTTGTTTCAAGAGCCAGTTCTTGGTCGCTGGAAGTCTTCCTGCTGGCTTCATTCAGGCCAGAGTTTTGGCAATCAGTTTGCATTCATTTATTATTTTAAGCTTATCTTAAAAATAGCTCTTGGGAACATGTTGCATTTAGGCCACACGTCTCATTGCGTGGAATAGTATATTCCAATGCAGTATGTATAATGCAATATTGTACAGGTTGAATCTGTATGCATTTTTTTAAAGTCGCAGACACCAGGAATCCATTACTTAATAATTTTGTTAACAATATGGCAGGATAATTTATTGGTGACATTACTTACCCTGGTTATTACACACCTCCAGACGGCAAGTTTATGGACCTCTTCTGAGTTCATAGAAGATAGCCACAGGCTCCTGCAAAGAAAGTGTGGGGTAAACACGTCCTATACAACAATTTACAGGATGTGATGGATATTTTTGCAACGAATCTTTGGAGGACTGTTCCCCAACTTCCACGACTATTTGAGGCTGTTAATGTTCTCTTCCTCTCTCCTGCTGTGACTGCTGAGGGCCATGTTTGATATCAAATTTCTCTCCTCAAACCTGAAAGCGGTTTAAAAAATGGCTGCTGAAGGGCATTGTTAACACTGCAAGGATCAGGTGCCAAAAATTTTGGCATGTGTCTATTTCAAGGGGCTATTGATTATTCCATATTGGACGGAATAAGACTGGAACTAGGTGGCTATGGGATGCACGTAGAGTCTGCTGCAAACACCAGCCTGTGTCTTCTCCTCAGGTCTTCCCTGAGAGCAACTAGCATCAACAAGACATGCAGAACAGTATCACAATGCTGCAAATGTCTCAATCCCTCGCAAATGTCTGGAGAAGGGAAATTCCCGTGGCGAATAGTTTTAATGGCTGCCTGTTTCATTCCTACATGGAAGTACTCTCATACCAGCTGTGCTGGCTACTGCCAGTTAGCTTACAGGGGATAATTCAACTTGCTGGTTCTTATCTGTTCCCAAAACTTAAATGACTTGGGATCAGTAGGGCCGGCTCTATCATTAGGCAGAACGAGACTGCTGCCTGAGGTGGCAGAAGCTGGGAGAAGGCAGCAGTAGCGGAAAATAATAATAATAATAATAATAATAATAATAATAATAAATTTTATTTATACCCCGCCCTTCCCAGCCGCAACCGGGCTCTGGGCGGCTCACATCAGTAAAATTACAATAAAGTATAAAAAGAAAAACCGTTAATTCAAATACAGGTTAAAAGACAATTTAAAATTTAAAATGCTGCTTCATTTATCGCCCCCCCCCCCCAAAAAAAACCAAGTGGAGGAAAACATCAGACTGAGTCCAACCCGAAGGCCAGGCGGAACAGCTCTGTCTTGCAGGCCCTGCGGAAAGATGTCAAATTCCGCAGGGCCCTGGTCTCTTGTGACAGAGTGTTCCACCAAGTTGGGGCCAGTACTGAAAAGGCCCTGGCCCTAGTTGAGCCCAGTCTAACAGCCTTGTGGCTCGGGACCTCCAAAAAGTTGTTATTTGTGGACCTTAAGGTCCTTTGCGGGGCATACCGGGAGAGGCGGTCCCGTAGGTACGAGGGTCCTTGACCGCATAGGGCTTTAAAGGTCAAAACCAGCACCTTAAACCTGATCCTGTACTCCACCGAGAGCCAGTGAAGCTGGTAAAGCACTGGATGAATGTGGTCCCGCGGCAAGGACCCTGTAAGGAGCCTCGCCGCGGCATTCTGCACCCGCTGGAGTTTCTGGGTCAGCTTCAAGGGCAGCCCCGCGTAGAGCGAGTTACAATATTCAAGCCTGGAGGCAGGGGCGAACGAAGCCTCCTCGGTACCCGGGGCGGGGACCGGAGGAGGCACCCCCCTGGGGCGGGGCGTCGTGACGTTGTGTTGTGACGTCACAACGCAACGTCACTGCGGCTCCGCCCCCCGCTGGGGGGAGCCCTTTTTTTAAAAAGCGCTTTTAAAAGCACTTTCTGCGGCGCCCTTGGGAAGCGCCGCACCAAAAGCAGCGGCGGCGGCGCCCCCTCCCAGCCGCCGCACACGATCGGCAGCTGGGAGGGGGTGCCCGGCAGCACCCTTGCAAGCCGCCGCGCACACGATCGGCGGCTGGGGGGGGTGCCACCGCCACTGCTTTTGGTGCGGTGCCTCACAAGGGTGCCGCAGAAGCACCGGTGCCGGTTTGGATGGAGTGCGCACGCGCGACTTCGCGCGTGCGCACTCCATCCAACCCGGAACTGCTGCTTCTGCGCCCAAAGCAGCAGCAGGGCACCCCCCCTCCAGCCGCCGATCCCGTGCGGCGGCTGGGGGGGTGCCGCCGCCGCTGCCTCTGCGGTGCCCTCGGGAAGCGCCGTGCCAAAAGCAGCGGCGGCGGCACCCCCCAGCCGCCGCACGGGATCGGCGGCTGGAGGGGGGGTGCCCTGCCGCTGCTTTGGGCGCAGAAGCAGCAGTTCCGGGTTGGATGGAGTGCACACGCGCGAAGTTGCGCGTGCGCACTCCATCCAAACCGGCACCGGTGCTTCTGCGGCGCCAAAAGCAGCGGCGGTGGCACCCCCCCAGCCGCCGATCGTGTGTGGCGGCTTTGGGGGTGCCCTGTCGCTGCTGCTTTTGGCGCCGCAGAAGCACCGGTGCCGCTGGACGGAGCAGCGGCGCGGGCAGGCGGGCCCCGCACAGGGCGGGGCTAGCCCAACTGTCACCCCCCTCTGGGGTGGAACCCGGGGCGGCCCGCCCCCCGCCCCCCCTTGCTACGCCCCTGCCTGGAGGTGACCGTCGCATGGATCACTGTGGCCAGATCACCCCAGTTCTTCCTTCTGAACTCGCCCATCCTCCATTTGACAACAATGGTGTGTTCCAGGGGTTGAACCTGGGACCTTCTGCATGCAAAGCAGATGTCCCACCGAGATATGGCACTTCTAACAAAAAAAAAAGTACCGGTAGCATTCTATTCCTCATGGTCTTGAATAAAGAGCACAGGAAACTTCCTTAAACTGAGTTGAGACCCTTGGTGCATTCAGGTCAGTATTGTCTCTGCTGACTGTAAGTGGCTATCAAAAGTTTCAGGCAGGGGACCTGCCTAGCCCTACCTAGAGATGCCAGGGATTTAACCTGGGACATCCTGCATGCAAAGCAGATGCTCTGCTCCTAAGCCACTGCTCTTGCTCAATGGCCCCTCGCAAGAAAGAATGTAGAACTACTCCCTTCAAAAATAATTTTTGAATATGGTTTTGTGTCGTTCGCTCACTTTCCATGCTCCCTCCTTGTATGGAAAGGCAGGGTGTGGTGTAATGGTTAGAGTGCTGGACTATGACCTGGGAGACCCAGGGTTCAAATCCCCACTCAGCCAGTGAAGCTCATTGGGTGACCTTGGGCCAGTCACCTCAGCCTAACTACCTCACAGGCTTGTTGTAAGGATGGAACGGGGAGCAGGAGAGCCACCTTGGACTCCTTAATAAGCACAAACACAAAACAGTATAAAAGTTTGCAGCCATATTGCTGGAATAACAGGAGGTTAACGTCATTGCTGATTTTCTAAACTGACTTTCCTCTCGATAGCGGAGAACTCTCTGTATGTAATACTGGCTCTCTGGTTTCCTCCCCACAGGCCTCATTTCCCGGCAACTTGCACCTAGTGATGGTCCTGCGCCCCACCGGATTCTTCCAGCGCACTTTCACCGACATTGGATTTCGGTTTAGCCAAGAGGACTTCCTGCTCAAACTGCCGGTATCACACCTGCTGCCACAGCATCACATCTTTTGTACTCTGCAGCTTTACCTGCAGGGAATTTTCCTTCCCTGTTGTTGTTCAGCTGCAATGCATTTGTTTAAAATGACAGTGAATGCAAATGACAATCTCACACACATATGTACAAAACACCCACCTTGAGCGTTTTATGGGCTTTAGAAGATGATGCTAAAAATGGAGGTGAAGTGTTAAATTCATTCATATTTAAAAGCTCTGGCAGGCATTTTATCTGGTGAAGGGGTGGGGCTCCCAACTTGCATCAGCCCCTGGAAGCCTTTCCAATGATCAGGGAGGATGGGAGTTGTAGTTCAACAATATCTGGAGGGCTGCAGGCTCCTCCACCCCTGAATTATAGCTTTAAAGTTGGGATGCACCTGGAGCTCAGAGTTTTTCCGACTGACAGTGCTCTGAACAGTACGTTCTTTCTCGACCCCACAATTGTGTCCCGTATTGCAGATTGCTTCCCCTGCCCCAAAGTATGAAGGGCCAAAGAGATTGTGGCGAGCCTGCCTGCCTGCATGATTTGAATGGCTCTGTCATTGGGCTCTGCCTCTTCTAAAGGAGATAAATCTTGGACTTTGGCTTGCAATGCATGCATTCTACCTTGAGCCAGAGTCAGCTTTGGGAAGGAGGAGGGTGCAAACTGAACCATAGCCACCCTTCGAACTTTACAGTTCTCCAAATTTGGAAATGTACTTTTCCAGCCAGGTATTGTGTTCAGAAATGCATCTACGAAGGCAAAATGCACATAGAAATGCCTGTGTTCATGAAAGCAACATACAACACATGTAACGTTAGGGTAAATTGCTTTGCAAAGGTATGTACACAAGGCGCCGTTGCATACAAATGTGTACATGCTTTTGCTTTTTAAAAGTTGCAAACTACTGAGGAAATGCGGAGAGCTGAACTTAAGAGTGGAAAAATGAGAAATGTAGAGAAACCAAAATGGACAGATCCACCCATCTCTAGTCCCTGTTTAAAGGCATCTGAGTAGTAGGTTGACTAGGTTGCCACCATGTGTTGTTGGGGAAGGCTCCACAGTTTAACCACACACTGTGTGAAAAAGTACTTCCTTTGGTCTGCCCTGAATTTCCAACCTTTCAGCTTCATTGGGTGACCCTGGGCTCTGGAATCTTTGGTTTGGAGGCTGGGGTTGGCTAATTGCAAGGCTGATTAAATGGATACATGTGCTGGTATATTCAGTGAAATGACTCCTGCAGAATCAGTTATCTAACCCTGTGAATATTAAACTTCTGCTTCCTCTGGAAGTGTGAGCTACCGGTCTATTATCCCCCTTTTTTCTTCCCCCCCCAGGTTGTAATGCTGAGTTCGGTCAGTGACTTGCTGACATACATCGATGAAAAGCAGTTGACACCTGAATTTGGGGGCACCTTGGAGTATTGCCATAGCGAATGGGTCATCTTCAGAACAGTACGTTCCTCCCATTAATGCTGTTGTAAATGTGTGTGTAATATCTTCTTATATACACAAAAATGTAAGGTGTCGTCACGCTCTGCATTTCACATGCCACATCAACTGTGGTGTGAGGAACAGCAGGGACGCCCAGGTGAGTGGCTACGCATGCCTGCAGCAAGGTTTAACAGAGAGGGGAGGCCCTTCACACAGTGGTTTAGCAAGTAAAAGTGTGAAATGCCCCCCCTTTAAAAGGGGGTGGCGCTTGAGGAGAGAGGGGTGGGTGTTAGGACAATGGGCCTGGTGCAAGCTGTGAGGAATAGGGAGCAGAGGTAAAGTTTCAAGGGAGGGGATTTGGTCATGGAGGGGGAGGCAAAGAGGTATGCAGCAATGGCGAGTGGACAGAGTAGGTTCAGCAGGCTTTAGCATATATGCAAAATGATAACTTAGCTTGGGTAATTCTGGACCATGCAATGGTAAGTTCATGAAGTTACCATCCAGGACTCCAGCTCCCACCAGCCTCAGCAAGGGCACTAGTCAGAGATGATGGGAGCTGGAGGCTACTGATATCTGGAGTGCAGCATGTTGGCTACCCCTGTTAGTACTCTGGCTGTCAGCAGCTTCTCAGGGTCTTGAAGAGAGAAGGGACTTCCCATCGTTAGCTACTAGATCCCTTATTTTAACTGGAGATCCCTGGGATGTAACCTGGAGTGTTCTGCATGCAAAGTACATTGCTCTGCCACAGAGCTATGGTGAACTCCAGTCCTTCCAACAACAGCTGAACTAAGTTGTAGGTGCATGTAGGTCCCGGCTCTATGAACATTTGCTATGTGAAAATTCGCATATCCAAACACAGTACCTGAACTTTGCTATACACACTGCAGATTCAGATATCAGAACAGAGAGCATTTTTTACTTCCTTGTTTGCCTTTCGCTGGTTGGCTGAGGGAGGGAGAGTGATCAGACAAACCAGAGATATAATATTTTCTGGGTTTTTCCTGTGGTTTCCTGAGGATTTCTTTGGCTTTGGGGGGGGGGTCAAAGTTCCTTGGTCAGGAACACATTAGAATTTACCCTCTAGCAATCAGTGGAATTGCTCACGTAATGAACGATTTTCAGAGAACGGATTGTGTTCAGTTAGCAGGACATGCTGGTGTACAAAGCCCATCACTTATATACCCAACCAATCACTGCACTTTGCAGGAGAGGGCCTTCTCCTGCAGGTACCATATCACCAGGATGTTGTGTGGAAATCACACCTTTAGTGTGGCAGCACCTGCCATTTGAAAGCCCCCCCTGGTCTGAAAGTCTCCATTATCAGTTTGCACCTACGGAACACCTTAGTTTTCCAAACATCCATTAAAGTACAGATTTGTTTTTATCCCAGTCTATACCTGTATTGGACCTGAATTTGTTCTGTATTGGACCTGAATATGTTTTGATTGCCGATGCTTTTTTGTTGTCCATTGCAAATCCATCAGGGGAAGCAATTCAATAAATGAAAATAAGCAACTATATAAATAAATACCTCACTGCTGCTTTTATCGAGCTTAAGCACCAAGCGGCACGCCAAGCTGATTAACAGAAAACTTTCTCCCCCAGGCCATAGAAAGCTTTGCACTAACAGTGAAGGAAATTGCCCAGATGTTGCAATCCTTTGGCATGGAGCTGGCAGAAACAGAGCTCCCAGATGATGCCTACTCAATTGAACGCATCCTGGCACTGCGCACAGAGAAATACTATCAGCTGAAGGCAAGTTGCACCTGAAACTACCTGATCCTGTGAAAAACTTTGGTTACCTCCAGACTCGATAACTGTTTTGCAGGAAGGGTTCAGTCCCATACTGGAGATTTAGGTTTGCACAATTAGAGTAAAGCACTGGTGCGGGAGACGGGAAGCAATTCCAGACTTTTTGTGTAGTGGTTAAGAGCGGTAGACTCGTAATCTGGGGAACCGGGTTTGCGTCTCCGCTCCTCCACATGCAGCTGCTGGGTGACCTTGGGCTAGTCACACTTCTTTGAAGTCTCTCAGCCCCACTCACCTCACAGAGTGTTTGTTGTGGGGGAGGAAGGGAAAGGAGGATGTTAGCCGCTTTGAGACTCCCTAGGGTAGTGATAAAGCGGGAGATCAAATCCAATAAATAAATAAATAAATAAATAAATAAATCACACACTAATAATAATAATAATAATTTTTTATTTATATCCCGCCCTTCCCAGCCAAGACCAGGCTCAGGGCAGCTAACACCAATAAAATCACAACAAAACATACAAAACAATCAATTAAAATGCAGGTTAAAATACGATTTAAAGTTTAAAATGCAGCCTCATTTTTAAGTAGCCCACCAATCAAACCATAAAGGAATGAAACATCAGGGTTAAACTGAAACCAACCCAAAGGCCAGGCGGAACAGGTCCGTCTTGCAGGCCCTGCGGAAAGATGCCAAATCCCGCAGGGCCCTGGTCTCTTGTGACATACCGTTCCACCAAGTCGGGGCCAGTACTGAGAAGGCCCTGGCCCTAGTTGAGGCCAGCCTAGCATCCTTGTGGCTCGGGACCTCCAAAATGTTATTATTTGAGGACCTTAAGGTCCTACACGGGGCATACCAGGAGAGGCGGTCCCTTAGGTACTAGTATAAGGATCTATGAAGAGCCTGCTGGATCAGACCAATGGCCCATCTAGTCCAGCATCCTGTTCTCACAGTGGCCAACCAGATGCCCCCAAGAGAAACCGGAAAGCAGGACCTGAGCATAAGAGCACTCTTCCCTCCCGTGGTTTCCAGCGACTGGTATTCAGAACCATTACTGCCTCTGACCATGGACCAAATTCAGATTGCATTTAGATTTGAAGGGGTTCTGCAACAAACATAGTTCCCTAGCAGGTGTTGGTGGGTGGGGAGCATCATATAATCTCCACACAAGCAACTATTCAATAAACAGGTTGGGATGTCAGGGAGGAAATGATATTTCACTGTCCTGCTTTCCTTTCCTTGCTTTTGCCCCTGTGCTATGGTATATTATTGTCCTGGAATCACTATTTGCTAGCTAAAGGCTGCCATGTTTGATGGGTGGAGGAAGGGTCCATTCATAAAAAAAAATGAACCCAGTCCATTCATCAAAGCAATTCTTCAGCGCAATTATTTTACTCCTGCTCAAACTGATGTGCATCTAACTTATTAATCCTGCCATTTCGAAGTGATTGATCACGATTTCTTAAACTAGGTGTCTTGGCCCTAGCTGTCATTTTTTGTTTTTCATTTATACAACTTCAGAAAGGCACATGGTACATACAAAGTTTCATAAGCAAACATTGCATTGACTTCTGCCCCCTTAGACCTTACACTCTGCCTACGAGCAAGGAAATCCTAGAATTACAGAGTAGGACATAGTGTTGCCAGTTCTGACTCTGAACTCTGTATAGAGATCTTGCCTCAACTATAGCACCTCTGACCAGGGACTCGGGGGAGGGGGGGAATCGATTCAGTTCTCATTGGAAGGTGAAACTACCCAATTTGCAGTTTCCAAGACAAAACACAACCTTCAAAATCCACAGTTCTCTGGATTTTGCATTGCGGTTCCCCAATCAAGTAATATAGACCAAAATGCACATGTCAGAGTAAAGTATGCATATAAATGTATGTATAAAACAGCAAACAAAAATGCATTATGTTAGGGTAAATGGCTTAACCAACATGTGTGTATTTGTCCAAACTGCATACAAAAATGTGATTAGTATTATTGCACTAAAACTTGGACAGATTTTCAGTTTGCTGCAGAAATGTGGAGAACTGAATTTAAGATTGGGAAAATGAGAAACCGAGAGAAAGCGACAAATTCGGCCATCCCTGTGGCTTCAGTACCTCCAATGAAGAAGAGTCCACCATCTCTCTCAAAGGAGTATTTTCTAAGCTCAAATGGCTCATACCATTGGGAAGGTTTTCCTAATGTTGAGTCTCTTGATACGGGCATTGCTAGACCTGCATCGCATCCAGCAGTTGTGGTATGTTTTAGGTACACAATAGAGCAGTCATGATGGATCAAAGTGGATGGCGCAGCACCATGTTTGTGTCTTTTCCATAGAAGCTGCTTGGACCTTGCACATATCTGCTTCTTTATATAAGACTGATGGAGAGCTTGGCATTATGTTTAGAGTGCCTGTAAAAAGCAGCCATGATACCTAAACCAAAGTGAGAGCATAACGTGCTTTGGCAAACCAGCTCTGGAATTGTGCCTAAGTTTGCTGTGTGGGGAACTGTTTATACAGCAGGCAGGGTCCCAGTTGCTCATTTCTCTCACTTCCAGGCAGATTATGGCTATTCGTCATCTATGATTTTTTGTGGGTCCACCCACACAAACAGTAAACTTGACAGGGAAATACAATGGAAGAGTCCAGGCCCCTGGTCCTGTTGCTGATCATTATAAAACACATATTCAGTTTTTATTAGGTGGTTCTAGTTCTCAATATTTCTAGTTATGCCCTCTAGAACAACAGAGGTCAAATCTGCTCCATCTTTTGCATGACAACCCCACCAGATATTTGAAGACCATGTCTTCCCTTAGTCTTCTCTTCTGCAAGCTAAATATACCCAGGGACAGGTGAGGTGGGGCAAGGGACTGATCTGAGCAGGTGCAATTGCAGATGTGTTGTAGATTTGATTCCAGCTGAGGGTTGGGTTCAAAGGGCTCCTTTTGTTATTGTGGTCTTTGACACCTCATTGAGTTGGAAACGGAAGACCACCACGGTGGTTCTGGTGACATATTAATCAGCAGTGCATATTATACATGCTGCAGGAAGATATTACGGCAGTGACCAAAGAAGGAAACATGCTGCTGTGTAGTTTAGAGGAACCTGACATGGATGAACCTGACAAAGAGGAACCACAGGAGAGATCTGGTGACTGGGAAACTGTCAACCGGTGAGCATGTTGAGCATCCTGCACATTTTAAAACCTGTTGACTAGGATCACTGCCTTGCCCATCGAAAGCATAGAAACATAAGATGAGCCCTGTTGGTTCATGCCAATGACCCATCTTGTCCAGCATCCTGTTCTCACAGTGTCCAAGCAGATACCTGTTGGAACCCATAAGAAGGACCAGAGTATAAGAGCACTCTCTGCTCCTGAGGTTTCCTGCAAAACAATGCACAGGAGAACTTAAGGATGAAGGCTATCAATTACTGCAAGTCACAATGGCTGGGTACTATGTTCCAAGCCCTACCTGGAGATGCTGGGAATTGAACCTAGAACCTTCTGCATGTGGAACTGATGCCCTACCACTGAGCAATAGCTCCCCCCCCAAAAAAACAGGAAATTATCTTTATACAGCCCATCTAGCTAAGTGTTGTCTGTGCAGGTTGGAAGATGCTCTTCCATTCCTGTTGGGGAAGAAAGCAGCCGTGTGCCTGGGGCGCTCCATTAGAGCGTATCCCCCCCCCCAGCAATGGCAAAAGTTATGGGGGGCAAGCAGGCAAGCCACCACTTTGGATACAACCTCTTCTCTGTGTGCAATGGAAACATCCTCACCTGTCTTGCACCTGTGCCACCTCTGAATGGGACAGCCTTCTTTTACCTTGGACAAGCTACAAATCATTCCCTGGTGAAAGGAGGTTGCAACAACACAAGGCATCACCTAAGGGTTGTTTCCGGGGAGTGGGGGCTTGGCAAAGTACCTTGCTGGATTCTGGAGTTTCCAGTCCTTAGCAGTCCAAATAGGCATTGGGTGGCTGGAGTCCATTTAAATTTCTGACGATGCCACATCAGGGACATCACATGAAATCTAAAAGGTGCCTGCTCCCCCCCCCCCGCCTTTTTAAGGGGCTGAGCTCTTTGTAGAAATGTCTTTTTTTAATGGCTTGGGACCACTTGGTAGAAATGCAGTTGAGGGTTTTTTATTGTTTTTATTAATGATTTTCTTGGGTTACAATAGTACATTTTTTTTTTAAATGGATAACTAAATCAGCTCCCTCTTGTGAAAAAAAAGGTTGCTTGCACAGTTGCATGAAATGGAAACTGCTTTTGATGGATTCTGGGAGAAACATCAGCTGAAGATGGAGCAGTATTTGCAGCTTTGGAAATTCGAGCAACATTTCCAAGAGGTAGGATGATGTCCCCCCCCCCCATCCCATCAGCCTTGGCTAAGAAACTCTTGCTGGCATTTTGTAATATTCATTCGACCCACACAGTAGCTTTCAACTACTGTGTGCTTGAAAGGTATAGAGGACCTTTTCCCCCTGCGAAGGGCCTTTGATCTGCAGGAGATGTCATGGGGGGCGTGGCTCCTTTGATGTGTGGAGCTGGAGCCAATGGTGGGCAGAAGACCACTGCCACCCCCACCCCCCGTTCTCTGCTTGTTTAGCTTCAGATGTCTTCCTTGCTCAAATATAAAGGTAAAGGGACCTCTGACCATTAGGTCCAGTCGCAGACGACTCTGGGGTTGCGGCGCTCATCTCGCTTTATTGGCCAAGGGAGCCGGCGTACAGCTTCCGGGTCATGTGGCCAGCATGACTAAGCCGCTTCTGGCAAACCAGAGCAGCACATGGAAATGCTGCTTACCTTCCCGCCAGAGCGGTTCCTATTTATCTACTTGCACTTTGACATGCTTTCGAACTGCTAGGTGGGCAGGAGCTGGGACCGAGCAACAGGAGCTCACCCCGTCACGGGGATTTGAACCGCCGACCTTCTGATCGGCAAGCCCTAGGCTCTGTGGTTTAACCCACAGCGCCACCCGCGTCCCAATTGCTTAAATATAATGCAACACTTTCAAGTGAAAACAGAGCAAAGAGGGATGTGGACCACATGAGGGGAACCTAAGAGCCACAAGTTCCCCTCCTGTGCTTTAAATAATATTGTGCCACTCCTGTTTTTGTTTTTGTTTTTGACAAAATTTCCTCTTCCTTTTAGCTCAGTAAAGCCATTGAATTTTTAATGGAGAAGCAAGGGGAGCTGCCGGATACTGGAGATAATGTCTCTGAAGTAAAACAGAGAGTGTTGGATCTGGAAAACTTGAACAAAATGGCACAGGTGAGAGCGCCATCCAATTGGTGACAGTGAGGAACAGCCATCCTAACCCACCTAGAGCAGGGATGGGGAGGTGTTATATGGTGCTGTACTACACCTTCCAAGACCCCTGACCATTGGCCAGGATGACTGGAGGGGGGGCACTCTGAAATCTCTTCAGCAGATGACACAAGGGACAAAAGTTGGCAGAGCAACAACTGTAAGTGTTGCCTTTGTGCAGTAGGCTGCTTTCTCTACTCTCTCACTCAAACACATTTTTTCCTCCATACTCACAAGCAAGGACCATGATCAAGGACACATTCCAGCCAGGGAAGAACACTCAAAGAGGCTGTGAAGTAGGGATAGTGTGTGACTGGGGAGAGAAGGTGTTGCCTGGGAAGAGCTTTGAGGGCTAGATCAGTGTTTCCCAACCAGTGTGCCTCCAGATGTTTTGGGACTACACTTCCCATCATCCCTGACCACTGGTATTGCTAGCGAGGGATGATGGGAGTTGTAGTCCCAAAACATCTGGAGGCACACTGGTTGGGAAACACTGGGCTAGATAGAGAGGCCTGCGAGGGCCACATGGTGACCCTTCTGCCTCACACAGTCTAAAAGTATAAATCCTACCCCCTCTTTTATTTGGATGTTACATAGGAGTTGACAGGGAAAGCTCAAGTTGTGATCCTTCATGGGCACCAGCTGGCAACCAACCACCACTACGCCCTCAACTTGATCTGCCAGCAGTGTAATGAGCTGCGGCACCATTCGGATATCCTGCTGGAGGAGATCAAAAGGAAGCACAACCAACTCCAAAGAACCTTGGACCTTCTCACTTCTCTGCAGCAGGTAATGTCCAGAGGTGGACCTCCAGACCCAGCGAATGAATGACGGAGCATTGCTTTCAGAGTCCAACTCTGCATGGCAAAGGGTGGAGCTGTGCATTTGCTATGATCCCGTAGGAGGGCAGGATGGGCCTACTAGCCACAGAACCCCAGTTTTAATTTACAAGTTTGCAAGTGTGGGAGTGAAACCTTGTCGAAATTAGAGAAGCCAGAGGGAAGACTGAATAGCATTTCTGAGGCTTCAGTGTCCCACATAGCTCCTTGCTCCTCTCCAGAATAGATAATGTAGAAGAAGATGAAATTATACTATTGCATCATCCTGGATTGTGGAGTTGACTTGTTGGTTCAGGATTCTAATTTTGTAGGCCAGGAGTGGGGAACCTCCAGGCTGGAGCCTAATTAGGTGTCCCTATTTGGCCCAGCCATGCCCATCAATGGTACCAGCTGTGGCACAGGCAAAGGCATGGCTGGATTGAAAGGCTGTTTTTGTATGTTTGTTTGTGTTTGCTGGTACTGCTGATCCTGCACAGCTCTATGGAAAGATCTGTGCATGCCACTTTGCGAGCCTTGACAGTCGGCTACTCACTGGGGTGTTCAAAGTGGGATGCCTTTGCCTGCACAGTTGATTTCAAACCACACAGGCTGCCTGTTAAACGTCAAGAGACAGGGGAGATCAGGACCACAGGCCTTGGGGCTTGCAGGGGAAGTGGTAGCAATTGCCAGGATCTGGTCTGGTCTGGGCAAGGCAAGGCAGATCAGGACCCTGGACAGGTCTCATGGGAAATTGCAGGCTGAGCTGCAGAAGATGTTGCTCTGCAGTGGACCAGAGGCATTTAAATGCTGCCTTTCCACAGCGAACTCTGTGCCCAAAGCAGCCTGTGACAAACCCATCAGTCATAAGAAGCTTTGGGGTAGGAGAGAGAAGTCAATTTACAAAACATATTCAATAAATTCAAAGTGGACAAAAAAATAAACAATTAGCAAATTAGAATAAATTCAATATAACAAAGAAACATAGACGTAGAGGTTTATTTTTATTTTTTGGTGTTGTAGTTTGGAATTTAATTAACAAATAAGTTCCAACTGCTGCTGCAGGTCTTACTGCTCTCCAAGAAGCCTCAGTTCTGCACGAAACCTCGGGGGGGGGGGGTCTTCTCATGTGGCTAGCTGAGTTATAGCTGGCTCCCTTTTCTGTCCTCCAGAGACCAACAACAGCACTTGAGAAATGCTGGGGAGAGCAATGGTGGTGCTTCCACCCAGCATCTTGGAAGTTCTGGCTGCTTTTGCAGGTCTTGTGGCTTAGCAGTACTCAAACTTACAGACTAGACCTTCTCTTCCACTGCCCCTCCCTTAAAGAGCTCATAGCTGATTCTGCAGTTGCATGTCAATGCATGTCTGTGGAACAGGAAAAGCTATGGAGGAGTCACCCCCAGAGTCAGAGAACGATAGAAGAGCCACCTCCTCTGTCTAGGACAGTGTAGGAGGTCTCCTTAATAAGGGTGACCTGTGATTTTCCTGGCACTGGATGCAAAGCACATGATGACAACAATGCAGCAGAATAAGAGGGTTAGGCAGTTGCTGGAGCTGGTTGGAAGAGGACATTGGAGTCAATACTTCCACCTTGAATCTCCTCCTGTCGTCTAAGCCTGTTCATAACAGATGGGAGAGGGGAAGTCCACTGCTGCCTACAGACTGCCAGTTGGTCAAGACTAGGTGAGACCACCAACCTGTTCCTGCTCATGTTTTTTCACCAGGCCCTGGAGTGCTGCGATGAAGGTGCCTACCTTCTAGCCAACCAGCAGATGGATAAATGCCAGTCTCGAGAAGGTGCCCAGAAAGCTCTCCAAGACATAGAGAGGTTCCTTGAGAGTTCTTCGCTGCATTTATATGCTGACCCACAAACCCTGTACTCTGACTTTGAGCCCATCTTAACTCCTGAACTAAAGGTAGGCCTGTGGTAGAGGAATCGCATTTGTGCTGGCCATGATAGCAAGAGCTCCGCTACACAGTGTACTAGCCTTGAATCCAACAAACCGAAAATACTGGAGTAATTAAGCTGGTTGGCCTAGACTGGAGTTCCCTCCCAGGCGTTACACCAATAGACCAAAGTGGGTCCCTGACTCTTATGGAGGCTTCCAGATTAGACCTGATCACCAGCCTAAACTACTACCGGTAGGAGAGCCAATATTGTGTCTCAAACTGACCTCCGCTTCACAGGAGCTGGGCTTGATCAAACCCCCGTGATATGTGACAAGCCAATTCTGCAAGATTTGCTTACGGGGTTTTCCTTTTTGGAATCTGCAGGCTCGGATACAGATGGTCCAGATGAAGCTTGAGAATGTGCGGAGCATGTTCGAGAACAGGCAGGCTTGCTTCAAAAAGCTAGCGGACAAACAAGCACGCCCTGTGCAGCTGGTAGCCCCACGGCCAGAAAACCCACCCCGGTCGAAATCTCCATTGTTTTCCCCCAAACACGGTAACCTGCTTTTAAAGTTACGTCATTCAGAAATGTTCATTAGGTAACCGTGGGGAAGATGGAATGAGAATGGGTTTGAGGATGTTGTAGATTTCTTTGTATGTGTGAACAGAGAGTGAAGCTAACTGTGGAGGGCATCCACAAGTCTTTTCCTTCTCTAGTCCTCAGAGCTGTTTTGCAAGTGTATTCTTTAAATACCCTGCAGTGTCTTCAAAAAATAACCCAAACTGATTGTTATTCGTGTCTCTTGTAGCCTCCACTTAATATAGTATGGAGGGAATCCCTTTTGCAATCTGCATTATTCATCTGTATTGCACTTTTAATATGTGACTGCTTTCTGCCCACTCTTTACATAATGGGAGACATAAGTGTGCAGTGTGATTGCTGGAGAGGAACTTCTGCTTGAAGATTTTAGAAGTCTTCTAAAGGAGGACTATATTCCTCTGGGTGTTCCAACTACAGTACAGGACAGCTCTCAGGCAAAGTGTTTTGGTTTGCAGGTGTTTGCCTGGCCCTCCAAGGCTGTTCACATGTTACATTCAATGAGTATACAGTCCATGTACACAAATAGTTGAGCTTTACATTTATGCACTTATTCACATGTGACATTCAACGATAACACAGGTGGAATCTAGACACACATAAAAAACGCTGCGAAAATGCTTAAAAAAAAAGTTATGAAAAATATATTGAATTTGCCCTAAGCTCACCCTCACCATCTAGTGTCACATTTGTATAATGCACTTAAAACACACCTAAAACGTTATATTTGCAGCTGTATAGCTGAGTCTGCAGTCTGTGTACCTGTGTTTTGATACAGCTAAGCTGTGCAAATCTGCAAGTGTAACACTCTTTCATATAAATAGTTATACATGCGTAGACAGCTTGTACCTGTGTTCAGTGTAACGTGTGAACAAGACGTTCTGATTTCTGTAATCTCAGTCTGTCAGCAGAAATGATCATTTTATTGAACCCCCTGGGAACTGTCATTTGTGCTTAGCAAACCACTGGTTGTCCAGCCCAAACTGGGATTGTGCTATTTATGTATTCGGTATATGCTAATTTAGGGTTTCTCCCAGCCTTAGGGATCTCTCACAAAAGTGCTGCCTGTCATTTTAAGAGTTCGTAGGCAGCAGGGCAAATGCAGCTAAAACCCTCTACCTTATTTGGGAGTTTTCTTTCTGATGATGCTGTCCAACATCAATGAGACCTTGTGGAAGTAGTAATGTTGTAACCGTTTTATTTTTGCAACAGCGCAGTTTGAAGATGGGGCAGCTTCTCTTCATATCTGTTTGCATTCTTCTGCGTCTGTTTTTCTCCCAACATCCTTTGCCCATTACTTCATTAAAGGTGCTTCTTCTATCTAACGGATATTCAACACTTATCTATGTCAATAAAATTAGATACTGTTCCTTTTCTTACTTAGTTGTATCTTCTCCTAGAACGGATCTCCATTGCCTTTCCTTTGAGGGGCCTTATTTTAGGTTCTATTTAACATAGAAAATATATATGGTTAGATTTTATATGTAATAATAATTTATTAGACTTGTGAGGCCCATGCCTTTACACAAAAATCATCCGACATTGTTAAAAAGAATAACAATATAGTTGTTAAACTGAGTTAAAACACATTTCCCGCTAGCCCCACAGAGCAAAACAAAACAAGACCAAGAAAACCAGCCCGCGATGCAGGAAAGAAAATAAAACAACAGATCAGGAGAGCAATGGGGGGGCCTTCGCTGCATCATCTAGGAACCCCTTCCTGGTTTTCATGGCCCTTGCCACAAAAACCGCTACCGCATGGGAAATCCGTGGGTCTGCGTCTACCAGCAGAAACCTTACTCGATCCTCCGAGTTGCCTATTGAGTTAGGTATAAATTTTTCAATCACATCTCTGAAGGCCGAGTACATGGGACAATACAACAGGAAGTGTGTGAGATCTTCTATGTTCCCCATGTGGCAAGGGCATACGCGGTGCTCTATCGGAATTTTAGCAAATCTGTTTGCTAAAACAGTTAGATTTTATAGGAAATATATGTATTAAAGGACTTGGGCTGGATATGTGTAACCTTATCAGTATTCCCACCCTTCCATTATATCCAGAAATCCTTTCAGTGTGGCCCAGCTGCATTATGAGTTTCAAGCAGTTTTATACCACTTTAAAAGGGATGCGGGTGGCGCTTTGGGTTAAACCACAGAGCCTAGGGCTTGCCGACCAGAAAGTTGGCGGTTCAAATCCCCGCGATGGGGTGAGCTCCCGTTGCTCGGTCCCTGCTCCTGCCAAACTAGCAGTTTGAAAGCACGTCAAAGTGCAAATAGATAAATAGATCTATTTTATCTATTTATATAGATACCGCTCCGGCGGGAAGGTAAACGGTGTTTCCGTGCGCTGCTCTGGTTCGCCAGAAGCGGCTTTGTCATGCTGGCCACGTGACCTGGAAGCTGTACGCCGGCTCCCTTGGCCAATAATGCGAGATGAGCGCTGCAACCCCAAAGTCGGACACGACTGGACCTAATGGTCAGGAGTTCCTTTACCTTTACCTTTATACCACTTTAAACAGACATCATGACTTCCCTCAAAGAATCCCGGGAATTGTAGTTTGTTAGGAGTGTTTCTAAATTATTGATTGATAGATAGATTTCCTGGGTGTTTTTAAGCTGAAGTTTGGTGTAGAAGTACTTTAAATAAATAAAGTTTTGCATGAATAAATGCTAGCTCCACAACAATATGGTGGCTTGATGGTGCAGGTTTGCGTAGGAAATTTAATTACCTAGGAAATGCCATCAAAGCTGGATATAGCACATTATCTGTTGTTTATTAAAATATTATTAGCCATTCTTCTTTTGGAGTGAAAAGAGGTATATAAATGAATAATGATAATATTAGATCTCAGAGTTATGTACAAAATAAGTCAAATAGTGGCCAACTTAACGACAGTCAAGAGTAGCGACATTTAAATAGTCCAAATGTAGCCACTTCAATGGGTCTACTCTGAGTAGGATGTAACCCAATGCCCTGAGATCTGCAGATGAATGGTGGTATACAAATTAAATAAAAAATAAAAATGCAACTTGAAGAGGCAGTAAAGCAAAATGGGATGCTTCAGACCTTTTCCTGGTACCTTGTCAGATTATGATTTTTTAACTTTTAATCTCAGATTTTGTTCATTTCAAATTTTGTGTGATTACTTAGTAAAAAAAATATTTTTTGTTTCCTAAACGCCATTTATTTATTTTCAAATCTTTTGTTATAATTAATAGTTCCCCCAATAACTTTTTTTCTCTTTTAGAATGTTTTGTCCTGTTTGTTAAAACATGTGTGCACACAGGAACACACTCACATATATTTTGTTTCCAGCATTAACTAACTGAACAAATCTACCTTTTAAACAGGTGGTGTAATGTGGTATAATGTAATTCCTTTGCACAAAAGTAATCTGAAACTTGTAGAATATAATCTGCCCTTCTTCTTTTTCTTATGTCCAAGGTGTAGATTTTAATTCCAGTTTGAAATTTTCATTTGATATCTCACTGCCTGGGAAGAAGACTTCAAGGAAATCTCAAAGTTCCCGCAAGGTAGGTGATTACAAATGTTTAGCCCCAAGTGTGATGTCCATAAAATCAATGTGAAATGGTCCTGTTCAGTGTTCCTGCCTGCCATCCAACCAGCCATGCCTTTTTCTAAGGGACTTCATTCCATTCCTCACCAACTTCAGTCTAACTACTTGCAATAGATGCTGAGCATTCTAAGGACACTGAACATGATCTATCGTTGTCATGCTTTTCTAGGTCCCCTCCTCCTTAAGCCATTGATTCCTCTCTGTTGTGCATGGTAGGTTCTGATTTGGCTACATACCTCTGGCTTTTTACATTGCTGGAATGTTGCATAATGTACAAAGGTGAAAATCACATCTGTTGCTCTGCCCCCTCCCTTTTGCTTCTGGCTACACTTTTATTTATTTATTTGGGTGGGGCTGTGGGTTAAACCACAGAGCCTAGGGCTTGCTGATCAGAAGGTCGTTGGTTTGAATCCCTACGACGGTGTGAGCTCCCGTTGCTTGGTCCCTGCTCCTGCCAACCTAGCAGTTCGAAAGCACGTCAAAGTGCAAGTAGATAAATAGGTATCACTCCGGCGGGAAGGTAAACGGCGTTTCTGTGCATTGCTCTGGTTCGCCAGAAGTGGCTTAGTCATGCTGGCCACATGACCTGGAAGCTGTACGCCGGCTCCCTCGGCCAGTAAAGCGAGATGAGCGCCGCAACCCCAGAGTCTTCGACTGGACCTAATGGTCAGGGGCCCCTTTACCTTTACCTTTTTACGCTTTTATTTCTTTTTGCCTCCAACCGCAGATGTGTGGCCACCATAAAGTTGTCCTCTGGGGAATGAGGCCCCCATGCTGCAAAAAGTTCCTCTAGCAGGGATGTACCCCACTAGTACATTGCAAAATGCAAGTTCATGTTTAGGGCAGCACATGAATCATTTTAAAATATCAGGCTTCAAGTTGGCTCTTCAAAGCTTCTTATTTTTTATTTTTCCTAAAGCATATTGTTTCCCTCCAGATTGAAGTGATGCACGATTATCAGGAGAAAAGGAATTCGCTGCAGTTCTGCATATCAGAAAGTGAAGACAGTTTAGACATATTGAAAAGGTATTCTTCACCCTTCCTTTTTAATCCACCAACTTCTCTGCTAGTCATGCAAACAAACCCCGATTTGTGCTTGGGAAAGTTCTCTGTTCCTTTTACTCAAAGCATTTGAAGAACGACCTTGGCCTTGCTGTGACAATTAGGCCTCATCCAACCCAAAATGTATGCCCCTTCAGTGGGGTGGGGGTGGCGGGGTGAGGAATAACCAGGCTTTGCTCTCACCCTTTCAAGCACATATTTTTAACATGAGGACTAGAATATTTATGTTTTTCTTCCTCCAATAAATTCTTGCACATTTAGAAAGCTGGATTGTACATGCTACTGTTCCCCCCACCCCCAGCTCTTTCTGGAATTGCTGCATGTACTCAACCTTGATTTCCCTGCTTTCTTCATTTTAGCTATGTGATAAACGAGCTTATAGAAACTGAGCGGGTTTACGTTGAGGAGTTGTTCACCATTTTGATGGTAAGTGTGCCTTTGTTTCTTCTTGCTTCACTCTTAGATGTATCTGGGATACATATTTTACTTCTGTATCTGACTGCAAGTAAACTAGATGCTAACAGATGTGCAGGAAGAGGAGGAATGCAGTTTCATGCACGTTTTAGCCTAATTCACACTTCCTGAAGCAACACACAAACCAAAATGCATCTCCCCTTAGAAAGTCAAACTTCTCTGTATTTGGCAATACAGTTCTCCAACCAAATAATGTGTACAAAAATGTTGATATATGATTTTTTTTTAAAAAAAATGATTTCATTTTTGTATTCCAGCAACAATATTGATCTCAATGCAGCTCACAATAACAATAGCACTAATATTTTCAAGACAATGCTACAATCGCGGTAATTGTATTAAAAACACAATAGCATACAAATAAGGCAGAAAACAAATTCATCGAATAATTAATATAATTATATACATTAGGATTAAATATGCAAAAAAAAACGTGTTAGGAGAAAGTCGTGCATACAAAATTGATGAACATTGAAATATGCATATTAGGCAGTATCGCATGCAGAAATAAATTTGTATAATGGGAGAAATGCCCACTAGATGCTGATAAATAAATATAAATAAATGCAAACTGATGTGAAAATGTGGGGAACTGAACTTAATAATGGGAAAGATGTGAAACTGAGCAAAACCGAAATTGACAGATTGAGCTATCCCTACTCCCCATTCCAGTTTTAACATTTCTTATTCTTATTCACATTCCCCTGTTGAACATGCCACTCAGTGGCATATTTTTTACTGTCATAATACTCTGAAAACACACAAGCCAAACAAACACACCTCTGGGGATGGTGCACGACTGCAAAGAGATTTTTAGCATTAGGACCAAGAGGTGATGATGCTACTAAACATGGCCTTTTGGGGTCGGACAAACTGTATGTGTGCCTAATACTACATTTGGGGTTGTGCTGTCGGCAGGGATACAGAGCTGAGATGGACAACCCCACCATGGCCTTTCTCTTGCCACCCCCCTTGCAAAACCGCAAAGATGTTCTGTTTGGAAACATGCCAGAGATTTACGACTTTCACAACAAGTAAGACACTGCCAAACCTTTGCATTGTCAGTCTTTCCCCACCTCTACCACCCCTTGCCCTTCAAAAATGAGTTCCGGAAGCAAATGCAACCCACTCTTCATTCCTACACTCCCCATCCTCTTCCTCTTCCTTTTTCTTGCAGGATTTTCCTCCACCATCTGGAAAGCTGCGTGGAAGCCCCAGAGAAAGTTGGCTATTGCTTCTTGGAAAGGGTCAGTAGGCATGTTTTTGGAGCTGTGCACATGATCCTTCTTGCTCCAGATCAGGGTTGGGGAACCTTAGTCCTCCAGGCCTCCCTGTCTGGCCCTCAGAATTCTCCCCAGGCCATGATTCCTGTCCCTACTTAGACACCCTGATTGTTTTTGTCTGGCCTGAATGTGTCCTTAAACCCGGGTAATGCCTCTTACCTGTTTGGGTGGAGGATGGAGAGGGGCGGGCTGGTCTAAGAAGTAAGGTAAAGGTAAAGGGACCCCTGACCATTAGGTCCAGTCGTGTCCGACTCTGGGGTTGCGGCGCTCATCTCGCTTTATTGGCCAAGGGAGCCGGCGTACAGCTTCCAGGTCATGTGGCCAGCATGACTAAGCCGCTTCTGGCGAACCAGAGCAGCGCACGGAAACGCCGTTTACCTTCCCGCCAGAGTGGTACCTATTTATCTACTTGCACTTTGACATGCTTTCGAACTGCTAGGTTGGCAGGAGCAGGGACCGAGCAACAGGAGCTCACCCCGTCGTGGGGATTCGAACCGCCAACCTTCTGATCAGCAAGTCCTAGGCTCTGTGGTTTAACCCACAGTGCCACCCGCGTCTCTTAAGAAGTAGCCTGTTGTAAAACCCACATTCTCTGCTCTGCCCGCTTTTGCCTATGGCCCCAAACATCATCAGCCTATGGCCTTCAGAAGGCTGCCCATGGTTGAAAAACATTCCCCAGCCTTGTAGTGTGAAGCTTAAGGAAAGCCCGTTGTATGTGTTCAATTTAGACCACTAGTAAGAAAAAATTGTCCCTCCCCTGTTGGTTGGTGAGTGTTAGACAAGGAGGTTGGGTGGGAGGAGATTAGCCCCACTTTGGCCCCACTTCCTCCCACCACCAGCATCCTGCCTCCAACTGGTTGCCCCAAAGGGAATGCAGCTAACTTCAGGAAAAACTTCCCCATTGTTGAGGTAGGCAATAGTGAGCTAGACTGACCCAATGGTCTGGCGCAGCATAAGGCAACTTCCTATGTTGCTACAACCAACAGCATTACTTTTCTGCTTCCTATTCACTCACTAAACAGGAGCAGCAATGTGTATGTGTGTGTGGCGGTGCTTTTTGCAGTGTGGGGGCCACATTCCCTTCTGGGCAATCTTCCAAGGGCCACAGTGGACAAGGTCAGACTCAGAGGCCAAAGCGGATGGATGAGTGTTCATGGGATGGTCTCCCCAGGGAGACTCGCCTGGTGCCTTCATTACTCTGGTTTTATATTTTGCTGGAAGCCACCCAGAGTGGTTGGGGCAGCTCAGTCCGATGGGCAGCATATAAATAATAAATTATTGTCATCATTATTAGTATTACTACATATCTTTAGGCACCAGGCTAAAACATTCCTCTTCAACTAGGCCATTGGCTGCTTAAACAATCTATGGCTTTTTCGTGTGTGTGTGTGTGTGTGTGTGTGTGTGTGTGTGTGTGTGTGTCTTGTTGTTGTTGTTGTTGTTGTTGTCGTCGTTGTCATTATGTTATGCATTTTGTGGTTTTGTTTTGTGGTTTTATGTTGTAAACTGCCCTGTAATCTTCAGGAGAAGGGTGGTATTTAAATTTTAATAAATAATAATAATGTGCAGTCTTCCCCAGGCCTGAGGTGCCCCACCCCAGTCATACTGACAGGCCACCACTATCCCCAGTTCCAAACAAGGATCTTGCCTAGTCCTACCTAGAGATGTTAGGATTTGAACCTGGGACCTTTAGCATGCAATGGCTGTGCTCTATTTCTATGATCTAAAACAGGTTCCTGCATTGCAGGGGGTTGGACTAGATGACGCTCGGGATCCCTTCCATCTCTACAATTCTGTGATCAGGTGTCTGGCTGTTCCACTTAAATTAGACAGCTACAGGTTCTGTGACTGTCTGATACAAGTTCCCTGCAACGGGTGTACTTAGAATCAAGGGGGTGTTACATATTTATCATTCTTTCCTTCCTCCTGCAGCGGGAAGATTTTCAGATGTACGAGAAATACTGTCAGAATAAGCCGCGATCTGAATACCTGTGGAGGCAGTGTGCAGAAAGCCTCTTCTTCCAGGTATTTTCACATTGTTATGGTGATAGGTGAAAAGCTCACTTGGGCCAGTCATTGCCTGTCAAGCTAACCTTGAGTTCTCGGAGGAAAGGTTGGGATTGAAATGTAATAATAAATACGTTTGCAGATATATTTTATTTTTATTGCGCCATCTGCCTGGAAAGAGGAGCAAAGAACTATGGAACTCACTCCCACAGGAGGGCAGTGATGATCACCAACTTGGATGGCTTTAAAGGAGTATTAGACAAATTCGTGGAGGATAAGGCTATCTGTGGCTGCTAACCACAATGTGCTGTGCTCTGCCTCCACAGTCAGTTTGGAAACATGTTGCTGCAAACTGCAGGAGGGGAGAGTTATTATTATTATGCTGATTGTGAGGGGCATTTGGTGGACATAGAAGATTGCAGGCAGCCTATTAAAGAGATCCTGGCACATGGATTAAGAAATCATCTGAAAATGCAGCTAGGAACAAATCTATTCATCAGCTGCTTTATGCAAGCTCCAGGTTTTGCCTCTTTAGCCTATTGTCATCTACTGGGCCTTGTGATAGCTCTCCAGGGGCTGAGGAAGCAGCGTTGTGCCCCTCCCAGTGACCTGTTTGTTCAGCAATCATCCTGATTAGCTTCTGCAAAAAAATTAAAGTGTTAACATTTGTAAACATAAAAAAATGCAAAACTTAAAAGTAATCCAATCATTGCCAAAAAAAGATTAAAATATTTCATTTATATAATTTTGTAATATCACTGTATTCTGAAACCAAAAGTCAATTAAAAAGTGCTGTATACACTTCTTTAGCATCCCTGGTAACTATTATATTTTAAACTGGGTGTTAAATTATACATGTGAATGTAAAAATATATAAGGCTTGGCATTGTCTTTGAGTTTTGCATTCCAATATTTAACAAACAAACTCCATTTCTCAATAACTTTGGTGCCCTTCCTTTAATTTCTCTTTCACAATATGAACAATAGTGCTACATACCATATGTTTTTATACCATCTCAATATGTTAATGGACTTAACTGATTTCCAATGGCTAGTCTGGCTGCTATGATAATTGCTGTGGCAAATTCCAAGTCTTAGTCGTTTACTCTGCCTATTTTGGTGCTAAGATTACATTGCTGCCAATCATTTAATTTATAAACCTCAATGCCTCTTGTTAAAATTTTACACAAGTCCAAAATCATGTACTGAATTTAATATTTTTTTTATTTTAAAAGATGACATACACAATGTGCCACATTTTGCCTTTCCGCTTCGTTGCAGGAATGCCAAAGGAAATTGGAGCATAAGCTTGCATTGGATTCCTATCTGCTCAAACCTGTGCAACGGTTAACAAAATACCAGCTGCTCCTGAAGGTATCCATGTCATTGTTCCTAAGAATGGATCTACACCACTTCCATCTTTCAGGAATGCACCCCCTCACAGAATGGTAGCTCTGGGAACTGTAGCTCTGTGAGGGGAGTCTCCTAAACTCCGAAGCACTGGGATCCACTTCCACAAGAGGTAGTGAAGGCCGACAAATTAGATGGCTTTAAAATATAATTAGGCAGATGCATGGAGGATACAGCTATCGGTGATTACTAGTCACAGTGATCATGTGGCCCCTCCGATGTCAGAGGTGTGTGGCTCTGAATACCAGTTGTTGAGTATCGCAAGTGAGAAGAGTACTGTTGCTCTCAGGGCATCTGGTTGGCCACTATGAGAACAGGATGCTAGGCTAGATGGGCCACTGGTCTGATCCAGCAAGCAGGCTCTTCTGACGTTCTTATTGCAGTCAATGCAACATTTGACATATTTCTATGTGAAGTGGCCTGGAGCGCAGAGAAAATCCTGACTCCAGGATACTTTGATATTTTTTTTTCAGGAGCTGCTGAAATACAGCACAAGTTGTGAAGGCGTCCAGGAGCTCCAAGAGGCACTGGTCGCCATGTTGGATTTGCTGAAGTCGGTCAACGACTCCATGCATCAGATTTCGATAACTGGCTACGATGTAAGTAGACTTTTCTTTGGTTGGGAAGGCGTCCGTCGTAAATGCCATTAAGTGGGAATAATAATAATAATAATAATAATAATAATAATAATAATAATTTATTATTTTTACCCCGCCCATCTGGCCGAGTTTCCCCAGCCACTCTGGGCGGCTCCCAATCGAGTGTTAAAAACAATACAGCATTAAATATTAAAAACTTCCCTAAACAGGGCTGCCTTCAGATGTCTCTTAAAAATAGGATAGCTGCTTATTTCCTTGACCTCTGATGGAAGGGCGTTCCACAGGGCGGGCACCACTACCGAGAAGGAATGGAATGCAGTGGGGCTGTCAGGGCAGGACTTTGGGGGGCAGATGTCAAGGCCCCACTCAGCAGAATGAGCAGAAGGGGCTCCGAATGCATGAAGACTGGCTTGGTACACTTCCATCTAGATATGCTGTAAGCCACCCAGAGTGACTGGGGAAACCCCGCCAGACGGGCAGGGTAATATTAATATTAATATCAATATCAATATCAACATCAATATTAATACCAGTGGTTAAAGAGGAGCAGCCATCTCTGTGTTACCATCTGAATAGCACTCTCTCCCCAGCAAGGCCACTGCGTCTGGAATCTAGGAGCAGAGGGGAGGACCATAGCTCAGTGGTTGAGCATCTTGCTTTGTGTGTGGAAGGTCTCAGGTTCAGTTCCCGGCAATTCCACGTTGGGCTGGGGAAGAACTCTTTGGCTGCAATGCTGGGGTGCTACTCCCTCTTCATGGGCAAGGAGACCATTTTGGCCAAAACACAACCATAAGGGGTATATGATGTCAGGCACGGGGCAGATAAGGACTTGCCTTGGCCAAAAGGGTGTTGGAAAACACCATGGTTCAGCTGATTGGCAGTGCCAGGATAAAGCCCCTTTCAAAGGAATAGGGCAAGGCAGCTCTTTGAAAGGGTCTTCGGAAGGCTTTGTTTTGTTTTGTAAGTCGCTTTTGCGATAAGGAACCCCGGTGTGCATTAAAAACAAGCAAACAAAATACGGTTGTTCTTACCAGGGAGACATCGGTGAGCTGGGCAAAGTGTTGATGCAAGGATCTTTCAGTGTGTGGACGGGGCACAGGAAAGGTCCCACGAAAATGAAGGACCTGGCCAGATTCAAACCGATGCAACGGCACCTCTTCCTCTATGAGAAAGCGCTGGTCTTCTGCAAGAAGAGAGAGGACCATGGCGACAGCCACGACAAAAGCTCCTCGTACAGTTTTAAGCACTTTTTGAAAGTAAGTGGCAGCCTCAAGGAGATTCAGCATTCTGCGTTTGCCATTTCAATTGTTGTCGGTTTTTAGCAAAGTGTTTCATCACTGCATCACACACACACACACACACACACACACACACACACACACACTTCTGTTTTTTTAATAGATTATCCCCCTCCCCCCCTTTCTCTTCCCTTTTCAAATGCAAAAACCAAAAAAGTGGATAAGTGGCTAGCATGGAACAAAATTAGATTAAATTAATTGGAAAGAATTATATGGTGTTATGTTATTGTTAATCTTCCTGTTCCAATAATTATTATTTTTAAAATGCCAACATACGCTACACTGCTGATCTGAAGCGGAACATATCTAGGAAATTTTCCCAACCAGACAACAATATATAAAGTCTGGGTTTATTGCACCGCTCCCCAAAATGGTTTTATTTATTTATCTACCTTTATTTCAGATTCTCCTGTACCACTTTATGTCAGGCAGTGCCCAGAACGGTTTGCATGAAAGTTTGCATCAATAATAATAAGCTCATAACAATTCCATTCCACTAACTGACAGTATAAAAGCAGATTCTGAGCCTCTTTTTAAAAGACCCTCATTCTGGTTTGATGCTCATCAGCGTCTTGCCTTCTGCCTTGGGCGCCCAACCAGCCATCTGCTCCTATGATAGTTCTGTCAGAATTTGTGACAATGGATTTTCTTCTCACTGGTTGCAGATTTGCAGTTTTCTGGTGAACTGCCTTTTGTTACGCTCCAGGCATGTGTGCATTTGTGTCAAGTCCTTCCTTTGTTCTCACAAGTTGAACATTTCAGGGATTTGTAATTCCGGGGAAAATCCTGGTGTTACTTACATTTCCTTTGAGTGTAAAAGCTGCTTCATGCAAGGGAAGGCTAATTACATTGCTGGGGCATCTGCTTTGCATGCATAAGGTCCCAGCTTCATTCCTTGGCATCTCCATGTGAGGCTGGGAGAGTCTCCTGCCTGAAACGCTGAAGCGTTGTTGCCAGCCTGTGTAGACAATATACTGAGCTAGATGGACCAATGTTCTGACTGTAAAAGGCTTCCTATCATCCGAGATTATTTCAGCTGAACTGTTAACAAAAATACAAATGTTGGCTTTCAGAAAGAGGGTGGAAGACCTTAACTTAAGCTGTGTACGTGGCATAAATTGAACCGAAATATCATCTCGCCCCTCCTATACCCGATCAATCACTGTTCTCTGCAGATGAAAGTACCAGCACGCGCAGTCCGGCCCACCACTAGGTCTGGGGAACGGTGAACCGGCCTCCTCCAAAAAAAGTTTGCTGACCCCTGCACTAATGCAAGCATCTAGCCACCACGGCAGATGTTTATGTGAGATAATCTGGTTGCTGAATTCTGGAGCAATTCAAGATTCCATGTTACCGTTAAGGGGCAGGCCCATGTAGAGCACATGGCAACAGCCCAGTCTGGAAGTTACCAGAGCATGGAGTCCATTTCTATGCAAGAGTGGCCAGAGCTGTGAGAAAAGGGCACCCCAGCTCCCAAAGCTGGTGGTACAGCTTGTTTTCTCAGCAGTGCCTGGAAACCAATTTTGCAGAAACAAAACTTAATTGGCAAATGGCTTCTTGTGTCGCTTAGGCTGCCTTCCATAGGCATGCCAAGAAAAGAAAACAGAGAGGAAGGAACAGAAGGTTTAGCCAGGTGGCCTCATTGGTTTAATGTCTCAGGCCACCTGACAGTATTGTTCTTTGCGCACGGAGAACACAGAGTGCATTATTAAGGGTGAACAATGGGAACTGTAACCTGAACGTCTATTTATAAACGGCTTATTCATATTTATAAGGAGCGACTGGTTTGCCTGGGTTCTTACCCACCTTCCACCTGGGTCCATAAGGGCATGTAGATCTATTAAACTAGCTGCTTAAAGGGAGTTCATAAAGCTGGCCAGAAGGTGGATGGAGAGAGCCAGTGTGGCGTAATGGTTAGAGTATTGGACTAGTACTTGGGAGAGCAGGGTTTGAATCCCCACTCAGCCATGAAGTTCACTGGGTGACCTTGGGCCAGTCACAGCCTCCTAACCTAAACTACCTCACTGTTGTGAGGATGAAATGGCGAAGACCATCTTGAGACCCTTGGAAGATAAAGGTGGCATATACCAGTAAATGTGACAAATAAATAAAAATAAATAATGCCATGACCCCTAATTCTAGCAGTGATCTGGATATGGAGTGAGAGGCTTCAGGGGCACCAGATGAAGAGCCTAGAGAGCTTCAGGGGTCAGAGAAGATGGTATTACTGCTGCTCTGAGTTTGGGTCTACATGAAATGTTGGAGCCCCACAAGAGGGTGCAGAATATTTGAGAGCTCCTTCCTCCATGGCAGCGGCTCTGTTTCTGACAAGGCTTTTAACTATTTATTTATTTATTGCACCTTTATTTCCCACCTTCAAGGAGATCAAGGGTAGCGTACTTGGCTCTCTCTTCTGCCTGATTTTAGCCTCTCACGACAACCCTGTGAGGTGAGTTAGGCAGGGAGAAGGTGGCTGGCCCACCAAGGTCACCCAGTGAGGTTCATGGCTGTGTGGGGCATTTGAACCTGGGTCTAACTCTGCAACTACTACACCACTGCTGTAAAAGAGATGCATTTCTCCCATCCAATGGAGCCCCATGTCAGAAGCATGCAGAAATATAATGCAGCCCACTTAGATTGTCTGACCATCCCTGAATCACTATGGGTGCTTTTTATTATTATTATTTTTAGATGAGCGCTGTTGGGATCACTGAAAATGTGAAAGGAGACCATCGGAAGTTTGAGATCTGGTATAGCGGTCGGGAAGAGGTCTATGTTGTTCAGGTTTGTTTTGCTTTCGTAAGGATTTTCCTCCCCCCCCCCCAGCCAGACCATTGGCTCTACCAGGTTGTGCATTTGCCCCTCAAATCATGTCCAGGTAGGTTACTGCAGCATATTCATGCCTCTTGTTTGCACCCATATGTGCCCTGCAGGATCAGACCACTGGCAACTGTGGGAACAGGACGCTAGACTAGAAGGGCCTTCCTTTGGCCTGATCCTGTAGCCAAATACTTCTGTTGTTCTTATACTGTCCTCAGCCATAGAGGCTTCATTTGCATTGTCATAATCTCCACTGGCCAATTTAGTGAATTTATCTCCTCTTACTTTTTAAAAAAAGAATCTGATCTAACTGGTCTTCCTCACGTCTTTTGCCTGAAGCTCATTGAGTGACCCTGGGCCGGTCACCACCTCTCAGCCTATCCTACCTCACAGGGTTGTTGTGAGGCTGAAATGGGGAGGAGAAAACTATGCATGCTGCCTTGAGCTCCATGGAGGAAAAGGTGGTATATAAATGTTATCAATCAATCAAAATAGATGAATAAATTATGGGATTGTCAACACCTATTATCTTTTCCGCACCTTCCTTTGGTTGTTTTTGGGAGGGGCATGTTTCTTAACTTCTGATAACAGAGAAGTGATTGTTCTTTGTCCAGAAGGACTTCAAGGGAGTTCTCTCTTCTTCTGTCAGGCACAAACGGTTGAGCTGAAGATGGCATGGCTAAATGAAATAAGAAAGGTTTTGTTCAAGCAGCAGGAACTCATCAAAGGTACCTTGGAGGATTGGCTGGAGGGTGGACCTTCTGGATCTCCCTGTTGTGAATAGCAGGGGTGGTGTGTCCTGTTTTGCCGCTTGAGGAGAAATGCAAAAATGCCTCCCTCTGCTGCCGCCCCGCTGGTACCAGTTCAACTCTCTCACTTGCATTGTGTGGCATCGGCTTCCAGTGAGATCTTGCAAGATCTGACCAAAGTTTTGTGAGAACTCAGGCACTTCCATTCTGACATTTATTCCAGGTTTCAGATATCTTGTATGTTCTGCCCCAGTTTAATTCTGGTCAGAAATTCAAATTCTGGGATGCAGCTTCTGAATGCCTGCACCTGAAAAGCAAAATATTAAATAGGGTTTGTTTTAACTTGTAAAATGGTGCATTGATGGAATTATGCTGTAGAACAATTTTGAAAATTAAAAGAAAGGGAAATAGAATGAACTACTCTTTCAAAACATTTGCAGTTTAGCTTTCCCCTCTGGAAAAATCTCCAAACACTCATTGGGAATCCACTTTGCAAATCTGACGTAAAGTCTGATTGAGATAGAATTTGTTTTTTATCCATAGAATATTTTTCCATCCATAATCTGCATGCTTTATCTTTCTCCAGCCTTCAGACCACAAAACATATTGTACCCCTGGTTGAGATGAATAGGTGGCACTGGAGAAATTTAAATATAAACCCACATTTACCAAGAATGAGGTCAGCATGCAGGGCTAGGTAAAAGGGGAGGTCCATAAACCATCTGCCTGCTGCATCAAGCCAAGGACTTATTTGCTTCAGGATTTTGAGTCCAGACCTAGAAACCTGATGGTTTCCATCACCTAATTTTATGAACATTTGCCTGATACATGACAAAAAGCTAATCCATATTTGCATTGTATTCACAGTTGAGAAGCAACACACTCCTTCATGTACAGACCAGATCCAACTCTCCCCTCCTCTGAGTGATGGGTAAGTCAGCAGCGCTTGAGACAAAATAGCTAATTTCTGCCCATCAGGATGCTGGGCACCTGGTCCAATCCTTTCCTAAAATTTTTATGTATTTATTATTTTAATCTATATGCAGCTTTTCTGTATAAATATGCTCCAAGTGGCTCCTAAAATGTGAATCAGTGTATCGTTACATTAACAATCCGACACTACACCATTTCAAAACATAACACAGAACTCCAACATATAGTAACTCAGTTTCAACTGAATAATTCAGTATGAACATTGTAACATTTTAAAGTCATCATAAAACAAATTTATCAATCCTTAAACCATATCAATTAATGACAAATACAATAAACATTCCAGTGCAGTTGCATGCCAGCAATAATATAACAAGCAGCCACTGTGTGGTACAAAAACTAACCAAGTGCATATAAATTATTGATTGGATTTATAGACTGCATTTCTGCCAAGGCAGGTAGGATGGCTTGCAATTTCAATATATTAAAACAAACACGTAAGTTCACAGAGGCTAAAAATTTTTAAAGTGTGCATAGTTCCTAACAGCTTAATTGTATATTATGGAATAGGTAAAGGTAAAGGTACCACTGACTGTTAGGTCCAGTCGCGGACAACTCTGGGGTTGCGCGCTCATCTCGTTCTACAGGCCAAGGGAGCCGGCATTTGACCGCAGACAGCTTCCAGGTCATGTGGCCAGCATGACTAAGCTGCTTCTGGCGAACCAGAGCAGCGCATGGAAACGCTGTTTACCTTCCTGCTGGAGCGGTACCTGTTTATCTACTTGCACTTTGACGTGCTTTCGAACTGCTAGGCGGGCAGGAGCAGGGACCAAACAACGGGAGCTCACCCTGTCGCGGGGATTCGAACTGCCGACCTTCCGATCGGCAAGCCCTAGGCTCTGTGGTTTAGACCACAGCGCCACCCGCGTCCCTATATTATGGAATACATAGCAGTTAATAAATCTATACTATAAAGCACATGAATCATTTATAGGTGCTAAAAACTGAAGTGCACCTATTTCATAGCAGCTTGATCAAGTAAAGTGCTCAAAAGACAACTCACCCACTGCTTTTGATTGCATCTGGCAAAATCGGTGGAGAGCTTGGAGGAACTGCATCAGGACCCAGAATGGGAGGGGGGGTTAGCACCTACACCCTCACTGCATATGCTTAGGAATGGGCACCACATTGGTATTGCTAGGATTACCTGCTCATTGTTTGGTCGGTCTTGTTGCCTCAGTTTCTCTAAACAGACTCTGTGTGTTTTCAGAAAACAACCAAGAGCCTCCATAAGTTCAGAGGAAAATGATTCTGAGCGTACCAGCCCTGTGGCCTTGGAGAGCGTGGCTTCCTCACCGCAGAACAAACCAAGCAGGCGTATGTGCAGCTTGTGATAGCATCTTCTTCATTCTTTGGCCCAAATGTGCAATTTTCTCTGTGTTGCTTGTGTAAATCTCATCTCTTCTTCCCCAAATGTATCTAGGGACATCTGCCCATTCTCCAGCTAGGTTGAAGTGTGTTTTCCCTAGTCACACGTCTACATATGGGGGGGGGGGCAGCAAGCGAGTGCCTGCCCCTAATGCATGCCCCATTTCTGGTTGCACCCACCATCCATAGGAGGCATACAGAAAAAGCCCAACCTTCAAGTGTTGATGGGCTACAACTTCCACCATCCCCAGCCAGCATGGCCCACCCAGTGGTTTGGGATGATAGGAGCTGGAGATTCTCCATCCCAGATTTTGTAGTAATGTTCTACAAATGACCTTGTAAGCAGCGATGATCATGTATCCCTTTCTCCCCATGTAGCTTGGCCAGGAATGTCTCATTCTTTGGAAATCTGCGAAGGACTTGATGATTGGTCCAGCCATAACTACTTCTTGACGTGTTCTGACACGGAAGAGGAAGATGGGAACCAGTTGGTTAGTTGAACCGTTTGAACTGTTTATTCATTTATTTCCACATAGGAATCACTTCCTATAAAACATCTTGGTGTCATTTAACAATGAAAATATCAACGTCCATGAATCACAACTGGGATTGCTCCTGTTATCCCTTTTTTTGTGTGATGGCTCTGTACCTGTAGCCTGTTGTTGTTGTTGTTGTTACTGTTGATATTTTTATTGTTGTTTCTCCCCTTTATATCAAATTCGTTTGTAATTGATTTAAAAAGCAAAACAAAAGAACAACCCCCCCCCCAATTATAACAATTTATCTAAGAATGACTTGAATAGCAGATTTAGTACCTGACACAGACACACAAGTTTGCAGAATACACATACCAGATTCGTTTCGGGTGAATGGTATGTTACTGGGAACTGTGCATTTCTGAAGTTACTCTGTGGAGCATGAGACATTGGGCCCAGTACTGTTGCTTCTCCCTTTTATTGAATAATAACAACAAACCCCTCTTCCCAGGGGAAATTGTACCTTTGTGCAGGAAATAAGGGTCTCCCTTAATGAACTACAGTTCCCATGATTCCTTGCAGGAAGTCATGATATCATAGTGCTTTAAACACATAGTGCAGATGTGGCCTTGTTCTAATTAGATCTGGAGTGTGTGAGAGTGTTTATTTATTTATTTATTTATTTTGTAAGGGGAGGTTTGGCATCCTGGGAGGCTGGCACTGCTCTCTGGAAATAAGCCATATCTTTGTTCCTGATGTCTCAGTCCCCAGGAAAATATAAAGCCCTGGCAGACTGCAAGATGAGCGATTCAGAAGACTTGCTAGTGAAAAATGGGGATGTGATTCAACTATTGCACGAAGATGGAGAAGGACAATGGTGAGCACCCCAGATCTTCTTTTTCAGCAAGGAGTAGCAGCAACAATTAAGGCAGGTGTTGACATTGATGGCATTCTGGCACCTGCTAAAACTCATTTATTCTCTCAGGCCTTTTTGGACGTTGATACCAGTTGCAAGGTAAACGGCATTTCCGTGTGCTGCTCTGGTTCGCCAGAAGTGGCTTAGTCATGCTGGCCACATGACCCAGAAGCTGTCTGTGGACAAACGCCGGCTCCCTCAGCCAGTAAAGTCGTCCGCGACTGGACCTAACAATCAGGGGTCCCTTTACCTCTTTAATGCAACACTAAGTTAAATTCACTCAGCTGTAAGCTTGTTCCTCTGGCAAAATGTTTTGTCCCAGTGGAATGTTGTTGCCCAAGAGAACACACAAGCTCATTTCCGATAACTTTGTTGCAAAATAGATCACACAATCTGTGGTGCAATGAGTTTCTGCTAGTGCAGCTGTCACACTGGATTCCTCTGCGATACCAGCACTGAAACTCACTCCCCAATAGCAGACAGAGAATGCCAGACACAGCCCAGTGTGTTTGTTTAGGCTTTATGTTGGCTGCTGTTTTATTTATTCTGAAGTTTCGTTTCGGTGTGATTTCATTGAACTTTGGTACACTGCTTTGTGATCCTTACATGAAAGGCAGTATAGAAATAGCTCTAATAAACAAACAATGAGAAGTGAAGAGGGAGCTGTAATCTCTTGAATCTGGTAATAGGTAGGTACTGCTTTCAGAGGTGTAGCCATGTCAGCCTGTGTTGCTGCAAAACCAACTAGGAGTCTTGCGGCTCTTTAAAGACTGACAAACAGGAAAGACTGGTCCACTGTGGCAAAAGGGGCACTGCCCCACTAACTTCGGCCTGCCCTCAGCCAGCCTCCCCCCGCATTCTTTGCTCCTTACAACCAGCTCAGGGATGGCATGGCTATTCAACTTCCCCCTGTTGAGTCTCAATGTTGCCCCTTTAGAACTCAGCAGAGAAAGTGATGGAGACAAAACCAGAATTAGTTGGCTCAGACAGTCCTTGGCTCTGGCGCCACCAGCTGTTGGGCTCCAGCCTTACACCATACCAATCCCAATGGGCTCCAGCCACAACTAACAAATGTTATTTTTTTTAAAAAAAAAAAGAAGAGAAGAAGAGTTTGGATTTGATATCCCACTTTATCACTACCCGAAGGAGTCTCAAAGCGGCTAACAATCTCCTTTCCCTTCCTGCCCCACAACAAACCCTCTGTGAGGTGAGTGGGGCTGAGAGACTTCAGAGAAGTGTGACTAGCCCAAGGTCACCCAGCAGCTGCACGTGGAGGAGCGGAGAGGCGAACCCAGTTCTCCAGATTACAAGACTACCGCTCTTAACCACTACACCACACTGGCTCCCTAACTAATTGTTTTTAAGACTAACAAATTTTATTAGCTTTATTAGACTACAGGTCGCTTCATGGTGTGCTCCTCATTTGCCAGATACATACTTTGATTTATTATTTGCTTGTTTAATTCCTGTATTTAAAATATCTGTAAGTGGTGTACAGGAAATTGAAGCAGCAACAGAAAACCTAGACAAAGTATTACAAAAATCCGCACAGGGCAGAGGGTCCTTCCTCAGGCTGCCCACAGCTGTGTCCCATTCACCTTCACTCTCCACACCCAGTTCCAAGTGCAAGAGGTTGGTTGAATTTACTCACAACACACACACACACACACACACACACACACATCATGCATAGATAGTAGGTAGACAGATAGATGAGAGACTGGAGTTAAATAGCAATAGAATTCAAAAGCACAGCCTGTGAGAATTCAACTAGCTCAATGCTGTGCTAAGCAAACCTTCAGCAAGTTTAGTTAAACTTAGCACTACTGATGAAAATGGCAATATAATTTGAGCTTAAGTGGCTTTGAATAGAGATAACAGCTTCCTGTTTCACTGCCATCGTTAAACTACTCAGCAGTGCTGAAAGATGATTGTTCTTTCACCAGTTATTGTCACCACTCTGCACACTTATAATAATAATTTTCCCCAGCCACTCTGGGCGGCTTCCAGCACGTATTAAAAATAGCAATAAAATGTCAAACATTAAAAACTTCCCAATACAGGGCTGCTTTCAGATGTCTTCTAAAAGTTGTGTAGTTCTTTATCTCCTTGACACCTGATGGCTCTAACTGGGTTGCTGCAGACTTTAACATGCTGTTGATATTTAACTCTGTGCTTTACATACCCCATCCGCCTCCTTGTGTATTCATTCACTTGGCAACTGATATCCCACTCCATAGGAACCTGAGTTAGACCTAGAGGTCAATGTTGTCTCCCCCAAATTTCCAGCGCTACCTGGAGATACCAAGGATTGAACCTGGGCACTTTTGCATGCCCTCCAGGTGCTCTACCATTGAGCTATGGCACTTGCCTTATGGATCTGGGCTCTAGTCTTATGAACATAAGAAGAGCAAGGCCAAACGCCCATCTAAGCCAGCTTCCCGACCTCACAGTGGCAACCAGGTGCCCAGATAAGAAGTCAGCAAGGAGGACATGAGTACCTTGGTCTTCTCCCCACTTGTTCACGTGGTAACTGGTATTCTGAGGCACGCTTCCTCTAACACTGGTGGTAGCACAACACCATCATGGTGCCTTTCATGTGCCTAAGAATCATAGCTGTCAACTTTCGGATTTGAAAATAAGGGATTTTTTCTAACTTTCGGATTTGAAAATAAGGGATGCCGCGACGGCGGTGCAATGGCACCAACTAGCCTCGCCACCCTGCGCTCCAGAGGCTGCGCACGAACGGGTGAGCAAAAGAGCGAGCGCATAGACGGCAGGCTGTCTGTCTGTCTGGTTGGGCGTGAGGGTCTGGCTGCACAAGGCATGCAAGCTCCGCCCCCAGTCGGTCTCAGACTCCTTATTGGCAGCTGAGCAACACAGCTGAGGAGCCTCCCTGGCTGGCAGGGAGGGAGAGGAGCTGCTTCCTTTGAAATCCGGGAAATTTAAGGGATATCAACAATCCGGGATAGCAGCAGGAAATGGCATTGGAATAAGGGAGTTTCCCGCAAAAAAAGGGAGGGTTGACAGCTATGCTAAGAATGTAAATCCACAAAAGCTTATGCCATAATAAGCTTTAGCTTTTAAGGTGCCATAAAACTGTGCTTTAGTTTGGTCGTCCTGCATGCTGTGTATAGATATGCAAACACTGGTTTTCTTATACACCTTTTTAATGCATATTTTTTTCTTTTCTTTTATCATCTTAAAAGGCTGGTCAAAAACCTCAACCGAAGAAAAGAAGGTTGGGTGCCCATCAATAGTTTGCAGATCATTCTCGGGGACTGTCGTGTTCGCCATGCCCAAGATGCAGGTATCCTGTGATGATGAGCATATATTTATATATATATGTATCTCACTCTGAACTGTTTTGGAACTGGAATCTGCAGGAGTTTGGAGGCACTGGCTGCTTTGCATTGGCTGCTTGCTTAGAGGAACTCCTGGCTTTCGCCACAGTTTTTTTGAATTACGCTGAGCAGGGGAGAAAAATCAATCATCTGAATTGCTTCGAAAAGTTATCAGTAGTATGATACAATCTTTCCCCTCTCCTTTTCATTTGCTTACTTTGATTTTACTTCTTGCAAATATGGAACTGCCTAATAATAATAATAATAATAAATAAATAATAATAATGGTAATAAGTGCTAAAGGCAGGAGACTTAACATCTAATCCAGGCGAACATGTAATCACTTAACAACTAACCACCAAACAATAGACATGGCTGCCAGGACACACTTGTTCCCTGGTTCATGGGAGGGCTGTTCAAGCCCTCTAGTGTGCAGAACCTGCACACAAACACATTTTCCTCTGCAAATAATGAGGACTAGAAACATGCTGGCTCATTCAAAATGACAGCTAATACGTTCAGATAAGATTCTGTGTGAAAAACATGATTCTACATAGAAAGGCTGGACTTTTCATCCATGCTCCAGTGATGGCCACACATTCCTCTGCACTCAGGTAAACTGCAGGTTATTTTCTTCTTTCTTCTGAGTAGAAAAAATATATTTGATCCAGTGCTAATGGTAATAGCAAGTGACAGAGGATGGGTGGAGGCAGAGACCTGTGGGTCTCAGAAAGGGAGTTGCATTCAATAGAGAGGCATATTTGAAATCCTCACCTCTTGTCCAGAACCTTTGTTTCCAATGGGATACCTTTTTTTTTTTACTCCCCAGTTATTTTCCTCTTACGATTCAGGGCCTTTTGGTGTCACTGGGCACACAATCTCTTTTGAAACAAGGGTTCATTTGTCAATTTATTGTTTTTTACACTGGGAGAGGATAAAGTGCAGACGAAAGCCAGGAGATAATGGTTGCATTAGGACGTAAACCTAAACAATGGTTTAGCACTTCTAGCATGACCCTGAGGAAGAGGAGATCCAAAGCCTTCACTTCCATTTTAAATTAACCACTGTTTTGTGGCTCACACAAATCCTAAACTGTGTTTATCCTAATTATAGTTAGTCGAAACAAGCCAGCTTCATAAACCATGGTTTGAAGTTGACTAGGTTCAACTAACCCATAATTAGGATTAATCACTGTTTGTCTGCATGTAGATGACATGGTTAACTCTTTTTAAAAAAATCTAAAATGGAAGAAAAAGTTTCCAAACTTCACCTTGTTGCTATCCTGGGGTTGAGGGCAGACGGAAGAGAGAGATTTGCAAGGTTCACTGCAGCTCATTCTTATAATGCTAAACTATGGTATAACCTTGCATCCAAACCAATCCACCTAAGACTTCTTTATCTGAGATTTTCCTACGTTCAAGTTCAATTCCTGGGATCGCCTCTTTAAAGGATTAGGTAATATGCAATATGAAAGACTACTGCCAGAGACCATAGGGATCCGGTCAGAGCATTCAATGCTGGTTATATAGATATATGGGCAGTGTCTACACATCAAGGTAAGCCATAACACTAGCAAAGAACCACCATTCCATTCGCTCATGCAAAGTAGGATTGGTGAGCTAAGAGCAAACCTTGGTTTGTCTAAACCAGTGTTTTTCAAACTTAGGTCTCCAGCTGTCGTTGGACTCCCATCATCCCTTACTACAGGTCCTGCTAGCTAGGGATGAAAGGAGTTGTAGTCCAACATCATCTGGGGACCCAGGTTTGAGGAAACACTGATCTAAAGGCTTTGTTTGGAGTGAAACGAGCCATAACAATTGGTTTGGATACAATGCTAAGCGGGGAAGAGTAAAGTGGGCTCAGTTGGCTCATAGTAGACACAGTAAGCTAGCCTGGTGTGTCGTGGTAAGAGTATCACACTGGGACCTTGGAGGCCAGGGTTTAAATCCCCACTCAGCCATGAAGCTCACTGGGTGGCCTCCTAGCCAACCTTACAGGGTTGTTGTGAGCATAAAATGGGGAGAGGGAGAAGCACACACAGCACCTTAAGCTCCTTGAGGAAAAGGTGGAAATATAATAAAAAACAAACAACGGCTTGTTCTGCTGGCCAAAATGTGGCTGGTTCCTTACCTGCTGTAAAGCAGTTTCTCATGTCCACATGCTTTATACTCCTTCCTTTATATCATGTTCAACCAACAAGTAGCACTTTTAATAAGAGATCTCCCCCCGCCCAATAACCTCCTGCTCTATTCTGCTTTCAAATGAATTTTTGCACGCTGCATTAATTCCATGCTTCCATGTCTTTGTGGCCTGGCATCTCAAAGTCATAGTTCTCACTTAAACGGCCATGGTTCGGAATGAATCCCACCTTATTATCTTTTATGCCAAAGAATGCACAAATGCTGCAGATTGCCTAATCTTGCCTAGACTCGTCAAAAGAAAAAAAAAGTTGAGCTAACACCTGATGGGCTGCAATTCGTAAAGCAGGGCCTAGGGCTGTAACCTTGACAAATACATTGTAAGATATGTCCAGAATTCAAGGCACCTAAGAAAGAATGACCAGCTTGATGGCATCTCAGTGGGAATATTGGGTCTATTCCCTCTGGGAACTGACAGCTGTTAATAGGCTAGTTTGGTGCATCATGATATTGCCAGTTTATTAAATCTCTGATAAGAGTTTTGTTTATTGGGAGGGTCTTGGCCAAAAACTTTGTGTTAACAAAGTAAACTTGCCTTTTAGCTGGTTGTTTGGTGGTTTGGAATTGGGTTAGGGGAGGGGTTGCACCCAACACCAGTTCTACTCAGTGTAGACCCATTGAAATGAATGGACATGATGAACGTAGGTCCATTAATTGCGCTGGGTCTGTCCTGAGCAGCTGGAGACAACTTTGGGTTTATCTCCACTTTTCACAAGCGTGCTGGATAACGTTTTGCAATTATCGATGGGCTGGGTGGGGGGGGGTGCGGGGAAAGGAATTGTAGCAGAACCTCAACCAGTCAAATTGCAAAGCTACTTATATGCACTGGATTGCACTCTTTATGCACTTTAAGTTGTGTGTCTATGTAGCCTTAATGATTTGTGACTTGTCCGTGGAATGCAAAGTTGTTGAATTGAGTTTTCTCTTATTTGTTCGTTCTTGCTGGCTTTCGGAACAGAAGGCAGCCTGCCTCCGGCCAGCTTGTTCCTCTCCATAAGTGTCCTACACTGCCTTGTGCTTTTGGGAACGGAGGAGTTATAAGCTGCATGGTCGTGAGAACCTATGTATTCTTGGAATACGCTCCTCCTAATGCTAATGTTGCTCTTCGTTGCTTTATAGACGCTGCCGTGTATAAGACAAGAAAGCTAAGCTCCCCCTGAATTTAAAGGGAGAACTCATATCATGTCATGTTTGAATGCTGCAGTGGCGATTTGAAGTGGTTGTTCAAGAGGGAGGACTTACCCATGGCTGGAGATCCACCTCTCTATCTGTCATCCATGAACATTTGCAGCACATCACAGCTCCATCGACATTCCCCATGGCCATCAGTAGAAGTCATTTTTGGTTTTGGTTTTTTGGCATATTTAATTCCCACCTCCTTCCACCAATGGAAAATAGGGTACCATTTTGTTTTCACATGAAGTGGACTTTCCCCTGTCCTCTCCATGGCATCCATTGAACTACATTTAATAACTAATTGGGTGGTTTCTTTTGCCTTTATTAAGATGCCTGATGCTTCCTCTTGAAGTTGTGTTTCCCAACCACACGTCACTGGGGTTGGCTGCACTTTCCTATGTTCAGTTGGGTCTAGACCAGATAGTCACAATAAGCTATTTTCGAGTTCATTAGTTGTTGCCCCTCTGGAACAGGCATGAATATATCTCAACAACATATGACCATCTTTCAGGCTGGATGATGCAATACTGTTGCGAAGGAGTGGAGTCTCCTTTTGCACTAAGGGTCTGATCCCGAGCCCAGGGTATCTGTACGATGTGGTTCAAGATCATATTTGACAACTCAAGATTGTCAAAACTCCCATTGGGTTCCCTGGAGTTCCTGGGTGATCTAGTAAGTGTCCAAGTTTACATTGTGATTTTTTGGGGAACACACGTGCCATAACTGAGTTCAGTGTCCCTGTTTGCACTAAAAAAGCAATGTTCTTCTTTGTGCTAAGACTGTACTCTTCAGCATTGTTATTGAGAATGATGTGATGCTGGAATGGAGGAGAGAGAGTATGTCCCCTCTCTTTCATTCTTTCTTTTTTAAAATGAAGTTTACATAATTTATTTCCTGTTGTGCTTCTTCATTTTATCTCTGCCCTTAGCATTCATGTGTCCATACAGGTAGTTCTACGTAATGTGTGTAATTCAGATTTCACATGGGAACAATAAACACAGGGTAGGTGTTGTGACCTCACTACTCACAACGGCTCAAGACAGGCGTTTGGTTGCATGCCTGCAAATGAGAACTGATACAGTCTCGGTAAGCTGCAGTTATCAATATTATTATTTTTTCTTACACACCACAACGTGAAGAGGGGAAACACATTTAAAAAATAAATAAATCAGACTTGGGTCTCTGAACCACAGATTCCAAGCTTGTACTGCCACAGTGCATTAGCACACATTTCATCAACCTAATCATGCAGTGTTTCTCAAACTTGGGTCCCCAGCCATTGTTGGATTACAACTCCCATCATCCCTGATTACTGGTCCTGCTAGCTAGGAATGATGGGTGTTGTAGTCCAACAACAGCTGGGGACATAAGTTCGAAAAACACTGGTAATGTGTTTATTGAGGGCGGGGATGGCTTCTCTCCTCTAACCATCTATTTCATAGTTACCTCTAATGCTAATACTTAGGTGTGTGATATCTTAGGTCAGTGTTCCCCAACCTTGGGCCTCCAGCTGTTTTTGGACTACAACTCCCATCATCCCTCGCTAGCAAGACCAGTGGTCAGGAATGATGGGAATTGTAGTCCGAAAACAGCTGGAGGCCCAAGGTTGGGGAACACTGTCTTAGGTGATGGACTCTCCCTCACTGGAGGTTTTTAAACAGAGGTTAGATGGCCATCTTTCAGGGATTCTTTAGCTGCAATTCCTGCATTGCAGGCGGTTGGACTAGATCAGTATTTTCCAAACTTGTGTCCCCAGCTGTTTTTGGACTACAACTCCCATGGTCCGTGGCTAGCAGGACCAGTGGTCAGGGACGATGGGGGGTGGGCGGGGAACAGCTGGAGACCCAAGTTTGGGAAACACTGGACTAGGTGGTGATTTGGGTTCCTTCTGACTCTACAGTTCTGTTATTCTGTTCAGCGCCATTTGTTGGCTTGTTCACCACTCTGCAAGAAAACGACACTGTAGAATGAATGGCAGGATCCTAGAATATGTGAGCACCTTGTGAGAATTCCAAATGGACCGTTTTAACAGATATTCTACAAAGCACCATCTAAAGTTACATTAGTTACTAGTTAAGATTTAAAATGGGTTCGTTTCTTATTTACTCTTTACTGTAGATTACTGCCATATAAAAGCCAGTCATGCTGTGGAGATCACTTAAAAAAAAAACCCACACCAAACCTCCATACCTGAATACTTTGTCTTGGCAATCACAACACACCTTGGCCTTTTAATTGTGTCTTTCTAGTTCTGAATCGTGCACTATTTTATTTATGAAGCTGGCTAGTTCTGCAAGCCTGAATGTACAGTCTTAAGCTGCAACCTGCACCCACTGACCTGGGAATAAGATCCGCTGGGCTTATTTCTGAGTAGACACATTTAGGATTGTACTCTTAGGACTTTGGAAAAATTTGCACAAATCTTTGACGACACCTTAAGAGTAGCCAGGTTTACCACTTGAGCTGTAAAATGTATATCGAAACTAAACCAGAAGGGTTTCTGGCCCTGCCTAGAAATTATACTGTAAATGTACTTGTAAAAATGTGTTAAATCTATATTTAAAAAGAATTATAAACATTGTTAAATAAAATATATGTATATATATGAGACATTTTCATTTTGTGTGGAGTTTTATGCTGCGTGAGTTAACAACAGAGGAGCTTTTTACATTGTATTTTATTTGCAGTTTCATAATAAACGCGCTGAATGCTGATTGCATTCTAATTCACCCGCTGTGCTAATTTTCCACAATACATTTAAAATCTTGTGTTTTACTCTTAAACACCACAGGTAGGGAGCTGAACCTGATGTGGCTTGTTTGAAATTCCCACAGCCGTGATAATTAACATTAGTTTCAGTAAGGCAAGCCAAATACTGTACCCATTGCCCAACACTACCTCTAGGTAGCAATTCCTTTGTAAACGCTTTTCTAAAAGATGTGTGCTCAGTTGTGTTTAATTTGTGAAACTATTTCAAAAAAGAAGGGCTTGCGGGGGGGGGGGGGTTATATGTGTTGCCCCCTTCCCCCAATCATATGTTTCTTTGGAATACATATTGGCAAGGATGGGCAAATCAGTCATTTTCAATTTCTCCCTGTTTCTCATTTATTCCCAATCTTAAAATAAAGTTCTCCACACCCCCAATTTGCAATCTCTTTGGGGGCAGGGAGTCCTTATGAAAACCCACCAGCATTTTAATGCTGATTTCACCAAATGCTCTCATTTTTTAAACTGTTATTTTCTTGAATATATACCGGTATATGCCATTTCCATGCACGTATTACCCCACTGCACAGGTACTTTTGGCTGGAGATAACTGCTTTATCCATCTGGAGAAATGCAAATCTAAAAGGATTTTCAGAAGTTCTCCCCCTATCACGACTCTGGGTTAATTTGCATTCAAACTCGTCATGTCTTTTATCCACTTGATGTATTTTGAAACTCTGGTGTAGACGCCATATTTACCCTTTTTCGCACACTCCTCCCCCCAGCTGGTTATCCCCGTTAGGAACCAGGTGCCTTCGATGTCTGCGGTGTAAGGGCCCCCGCTGTCCCCTTGGCACGTATCCTTCTCTTCATCTGAGTAGCCGGCACAGAACATGTTGGGCAAGATGGGGTACCTGGTGCTCCGTAGGCAGGTTGGCCGGTCGATGTATTTCACTTTGAGAACCTGTAGGATGCTAGCCAGCCTTCCTTGGAACGCCAGCCTCCCCCAGCCACTCACAGTGCCGATGCTGTGCTTGAGGAGGCTATTTGTGAACTCTTTGTCCGCCATGCAAATGGGAACGGCATACTGGTTGAACTCCAGCGGCGAGTCCAGCTCAATAAGGGCAATGTCATTGTGGTACTTGTTGGTAGCGTTGTAGGTTGGGTGGGGGACCGTTCTGGTCACCCGGCGACGCTGTTCAGTGCCTTCCTCGATGTTGACGTTATGCTCACCTGATAAAGAGCAGAAGCATCCTTTTAAAATAATAATAATAATAATAATAATAATAATAATAATAATAATAATGGACGTGGTGAGCTCCCGTTGTTCGGTCCCAGCTCCTGCCCACCTAGCAGTTCGAAAGCACGCCAGTGCAAGTAGATAAATAGGTACCGCTCAAGCGGGAAGGTAGAGTAGAACCATGCTCTACTCTGGTTCGCCAGAAGCAGCTTAGTCATGCTGGCCACATGACCCGGAAGCTGTCTGTGGACAAATGCCGGCTCTCTCAGCCTATAGAGCGAGATGAGCGCCGCAACCCCAGAGTCGTCCGCGACTGGACCTAATGGTCAGGGGTACCTTTACCTTTAATAATAATAATAATTAATGGAAGAGGGGGATGATTCATTAGGGCACATAGGGGCACTGCCCCCCCAACCTCAGCCAGCCCCCCCATCTGCTTGGCTTCATGTTTGATGTCACGGGCTTGTTGGACGCAGAGGAACGGTGGGAGGAACCAGCTGGAGAAAGAAGGCTCAGAGCCCAGGGAGTGGTTGTGGGACAAAGATGAGTGGTCAGAGGGAGAAAACTGGGAGGAGCAGGTGTTGGAAGCGGAAGGGGTAATAGGGTTTGGTGGGAAGTCTGTAGCAGAGAGGAGTCCAGAATCAGAGGCAGAAGCTGAAGCAATAGAGTGGGAGAAGGGAGGCCAAGAGGCAGAGATGAGTCTGGCTGGTGAAGAGTCATGGGTGTCTCCACTGTGTGCTATGACAAGCTCCCTTCCCCATCTTCCAGAACCAGAAGAGGGCTGAAATGGGTGGAGCAGCAACAGGCTGCACCCAGGCGCAGTCTCCGGTTGCTTGGAAAAAAAACCCTGGAGAGGAAGGAACTTAAGACTGCTGGAGGGAGGTGGGGACTTTCAGTATTGGCAACTGATCCATGGGGATGAGCTGCTGTGCTCATTAGGCCTGACACTCTGACAAGTTTGTGCAAATTGTGTTCTTGCTAATAAAGAATTAACTCCAACTTGAACAGTGTGATTTACTGCTGATTTGCTCCTGAAACTTCGCAACAAGTCTGGGCGGTGGGAGCCCTACCTGTCAGTTTCCTTCTCCAAATTTTCAGAGTTGCCCTTGTAAAACTCAGCAGAGAAGAGGAAGAGGATGGGGACAAAACTATGATGTGCTGGGTCTGGCTCTCATTGGCTCTGTCTCCACCTGCTGTTGGGCTCCTTGTCTTCTACTCTGCCAATCCCAATGGGCAGCGACAGCCACTGAATTCTCAGGATCATTAGCAGGCCCATCTTCACAGCATATGGTTAAGCCACAACAATACCACCTTAAACATTCATGGCTGCCCCCAAATTATCCTTGGAGCTATGGTTAGTTAAGGGCGCTGAGAGTTATTACTTGGCCCTTATTCTCCTTACAGAGCTACAATTCCCATAGCCTTCTCGGTAGTGGCGCTCGCCCTGTGGAACGCCCTTCCATCAGAGGTCAAGGAAATAAACAGCTATCCTAATTTTAAAAGACATCTGAAGGCAGCCCTGTTTAGGGAAGTTTTTAATATTTAATGCTGTGTTGTTTTTAACACTTGATTGGGAGCATCCCAGAGTGGCTGGGGAAACTCAGCCAGATGGGCGGGGTACAAATAATAAATTATTATTATATTATTATTATATAGTTCTCTGAGCGAAGGGGTTGATTGTTAAAGCATTAAGCCCTGTGAGGGTGATAGATGTTTTCTAGCAGCTCTTAGCACCCCTAACAAACTACAGCTCCCAGAATTCTTTGGAGGGGAAGCCATGATGGCTTAAAGAGGTATCACTGTGTTTTTAATCTGTGGTGTGAATGTGGCTTTAGTGTACATTTGTGAATCATGATAAGGATTCCTAGGCTAGCTCAGACCCAGCATCTGTTGAGTTCAGGGAATGTAACCCATGGGCTGGTATCAGTGAGTCAAGTATTTGATGAAGCTCAGAGACCCCCGAGCCCCAGTTCTGCACAAATATTAACTGCGTCCTCCCTTCAACACCAGGCACACCTGCCACAACCTAGAGGGACAGCTTCACAAGTGTATGAAATTAGAGGTACTACCTGGAACGAATGGTGTCTACCTGGGCTCCGAAAACTTTCCCACCCCACAGGCCACATTTCTTTCTCCTGGAAGGGTTTCCAGGAGCCACATGCTGGGGTGGGCAGGGCAACTAGGTGGGCCAAATGAATGCACATTTCGCCTTCATACAACTGGCTAGTTTCTACACACACTGGCAGACTCACCCATATTCTCCAACCAGACATGAAAGAGGTATCAAGTTCAAGGATACATCACAGCCATGCAGCAACACTTGGGGTGCAAAGCAAGGCAGGTGAAGCATGTGGCCTGGGGCAAGTGCCAGAAGGCAGGTCAGGAGGTCAGGAGGGGTGCATTTACCCCCTCCCATATACCGGTATGTGACCCCTGACCTACATGCTCAGAGCCCCTCGACCTAAACTGAGGTGCTCTGAGGCTGCCACAGCTCACTGACAGACCCACATGCAAGCGCAGAGGGTCTTGTGATCAGTCCCTAACATTTCCCAGTGTATGGCAGCTTCCCAAGCTCCTGTGGCCATGATTACCCAACAAAGACAAAACACTTTGTAGATGCTTGAGCGTGTTTTATTTTACTTAACCTGTCAAAGGTGCAAAACAAGTAGGGTTGCCATATTCAAAAAGTTGTTGAGCTTTCTTTAGACAAACCCTTGACTTGCCTAAAGTCCACCTTTCAGAAATTCCCCCCAGTCCAGGAAAATCTGGACATTTGGCAGCCCTAAAATAAGGCTAGGATAACCCACAGGTATTTTCCAGACCAAAAACCTGGACTCATCTTGGATTGTTCTCTTCCTACCTCCTTGTTTCTGTAAATACCCCTGAGGTTCCCCGTCCCTGCTCTGGCAAAAATGTGGCAAGGAGGAGCACAGCACTCACACGAACATTACTCTGTGACTTACCTGCCACAACAGTGTGGGGCACATACTCAAGGCAGTGGGCTGCAGTGACAATCCATCTTTCGTTGATGATCGAGCCTCCGCAGAATCCTTTCTGCTCTTGGTTGAGGATATAAACCTGCATGCAGAGAAGGCTGGACTAGACCATGGGAAATTTATATAACCAACCTGGAGACCCACTCAACTTTGGGCGAGACTCATTTTCAAAGGGAAGGTAAAGGTTGCCTGATAGCAAAGAACAGGACTATGAGCAGGGGGCTTGCAGAACTGTGTGTACAGCACTTCAGTAGGAAAGCATGTCTGTTGTCTACGTTACTGGGACATATGTGCTATGGTTTGGGCACCCTGGGAAACAGAACACCATTGGTCCAATCCAGAAAGGCTATGGAAATTTTGCATGCAGAAGTGATTTTGACCATAGCTACATTGTGTGAGTGCCCCTGAACACAGAGAGATGCTTGCCTCTCTTGATAGTTACCAGGATGTGATCACTGGCACACTACGAAAAGGAAGATCATGTGAGTTGGGTGGTTGATGTGCATATCAACCAGCTGTTCTACACAATCACTATGCCTCATGGAGAATGTGCCCATGAGAAGGGTACACATTGCCTGGCAAATACGCACACTCTCAAACAGGACTTGTGGAATGTGCACATCTGAACAGCATTTTGTACATCGTCCATACAATATCTAGCCTCTCCAAGAAACATCTGCTTCTAGTTCAGAGGTGGGCAGTCTCTTGCCCACAGGCCATTATCTGACTTCATGTGACTTTGGGACTTTCACAAAATGTGTGTGGAATTGTCCTTGCTCCCTTGCAAATGTCAACAATAATTGAATTTCAGACACTCGCTGTCACCTTAAATATAACAAAGAGCTTTGTGTCACCTCAAGGACTAATCCATCTTACTGTGGCCCTAAACTAAGGAGGGGAACAGAGAAAAGGGATGAGGTTGTACATTTGATGAGTAACTTTTCCTCAGCTGTGCTGAGTGGGTGACAGGTTTGTTTCAGAGTGAGAAAGGTTAGCTGTAGGAGTTGCTTCCCTCCTCCTACATTAGTTAAAGCCCAGTGTTCATTACAGCAGGCATGGCCAACATGGTGCCCTCCAGATGTTGGTGGACTACAATTCCCATCAGCCCCAAGGAAGCATTCCAATGGTGAGGGATGATGGGAGCTGCAGCACAGCAACATCTGGAAGGAACCACACTGGCTACCGCTGCCTTAGAGGGATAAAGTATTTCGTAATTTCCTGATGGCGAACAAGAAGTTGCAAGGTTAGGCACCCCCAGATGACAAAGCAACCATGACAACTACAGTACCTGCCAAGGAATCTCCCCTTTCTTGCTGTCCATGCCACCAACCACTCGAATTCTGGCTCCTATTTTGGAAACAACCTGGGTGGCATTGTCTCCTGACTCCTCCTCAAGGTCATCAGTGGTGTTGGTGAGCAACCAGTCGTCAAATGTATTTGGCATTGAGCGGGTGAGCTTCTTTACTGCCTCTTGAGCGGTGACCTTTCCGCATGGGAAGGGAACTGGGGGAAACAAAATAAGAAGAAGATAACACCCCTGCCTCTGACAGAGGGGACTCTGGCCCACAACAGCATTGCAGACAAATGCCTCTTGCTTAGTAATGACTTGCTGGTTTTGACACTGTGTTTGGTAGGCGAGAATTAATTACTTTGGCTGACTTCTGCTAGCTCAGGGCAAAGGTTTCTTTGAGCAGCCTTTTCCATCAGGCAGCCTTCCCCAATCAAATGTGCTCTAGTGGCTGGACGCTGGAGGAGAACCATATGGTAGCCATCTGGAAGCTAGGAACTGGGACTCGGAACTGGAGGCTAGGCCAAGTGTAAGGACTGTTTTGGAGGAAGAGGCTTGCAGCTCTATGGAGATTCCGCCTCCCCACACTCCACAAGGAGCTTTGCATGTCCTGTGCTTGGGGAACACAGTGCCTGCAAAGATTTTCTTACCTAACGCTGCCCTATCCCACAGGAAAAGTAGGTGGGTGTAGCTTGGCCAAAATGGCCTTGTGGGTCAAATGGGAAGGTTGGTGGGACAAATCTAGTTCATGCTTTACAGGTTTTAAAAATAGAACAGCCACAGCCCACTAGAGATGATGGAACAGATGAGTGTATGTTCTAGTGTGAAGGTAGCAAGCACTTATTGGACAGCACCCATTCCATCCAATTTTAAATACATCAAATAGAAGGAATGTGCATTTTTTATTTCGGTGGAACATGCGTCCATGACAGGAACAGAGGCCTGAAATATTAAATATGTAGAGTGTGTGGGAGATTTACTGTACAGCTCAAAACTTTAATAAAGCTGTAACAAAAAGGAGACTTACCTGTTGGCTCACAGCTCCTCTGATCATCCTGAAGCCTATATCCAGAAGCACAGGAACAGGATGCTTTCCCTCCTGGGCCATTCTTACAAAACTGCTTGCAACCTCCATTCTTTGTGGAGCAAGTAGCATCTGATTGCAATGGGGGTAAAGGGGATCGAATTTAATCATGGGTTAAGAGCAGAAGAGGGCTGTGGAGGGTGGAGAACATGGAGGCAATGAAGAAGTCCCACCACTGATCAACATTAAGGGATGGTTCACACAGGAAAACTTATAAAATGACTTCAGCATTTATGTTTCTACTAGGGCTGCCATTGCTGCTCGTGTTTTTCGCAAACCCCACCAAACATCCCACCCCACTGCCAACCACAACCCCTCCCTTTATGCCTTGCCCAAAAAGACCCCTCCCCCTCCCCTCACAGCTTGTCCCCAAAGTTCTCCTCCATCCCTTCACAGCTCTCTGGGAAGAGGATTTGATTGTTAAACCACTCTGACATCTGTAGCTTTGAAGGGGAATAGAGGTTTCCCAACAACTCTCAGCACCCTTAACAGACCACAGCTCCCAGAATTCTTTTTTTTGGGGGGGGGGTTAGCCCTGGCTGCTTAAAGTGGTGCCGTACAGCTTTAAAAGTGCAGTGCAGATAGGGCCTTTGACACACTACCACACTCGGCAATGGTCGGTTGCTTAACACCCTCTTGATTTATGGCATCGTGCAACAGACACAGACTCCCTCTTAACATACCTAATTCACAGTTCCTTCCTTCATAACCACCCAGACACCAGCATATGTAGTTACTGATGTCATCTTCACACCGACCTCCGTTCAAACAGGGGTTTGAGTCACACTGGTTTCCGTCTTGGAAAGGAAGAAGGAAATGTAATAGGAACTTGCATTATTCAACAGTTACATTGTTATTTACACATCTTTATCACGCACTTTAGAGCATAAGCGAAAAAGACGAGGTGGGGGTGGGGTGTTAGGGGAGGGGTAGTATCTCTGGTGGGGGGGGCAGATTGTGCTTCTTCTTCTGGGGACGTTTATCCACCTTCGGTCCCCACCTTGCACTCAGCCTTCACCTGTAGCTCCGAAAAGCTGCCTGCAAGAGAGACCATTAGTGTGTCTCTACTGTTTTGAAGCTAGTCAGGGCTCTGTAACATGCAGGGCAACCAACAGTGCTCCTCTACATTAATTCACAGATGAAGCTGGGAAAGGAAGGCTCAGTATCCGAGATCCAAGTTGTTGAAGGCTTGTAGACCAGCATAAGAGCCTCAAACCTGGCCTAGTAGCATATGGGCAGTCAGTACAAATATTTTTGCAAGGCTGCCTGCCTCTATCAGCAGTCTTGCCTCTGCATTCTTCGCCAGTTGGAGGTTCCACACCTGTCCCAACACAGCCCCACATAAAGTGCATTGCAATAATCCAATATCCAGGATTATTATCCCAATCCAAATAGAGCAGTAGATCCACGAAGCTATTTTCTACAAAGCCAGATCACGGGTCTATTTAGCTCGGTGCTGTCTACCCTGCATTGCAGTTGCTCTCTAGAGTTTCAGACCCACCTGCAGATGTCATGAACTGAACAGGGAACCTTTGGCACGGACTCTACCAACGAGCCATAAAAAGGGAGGGGGTGGGGGAGAGAGATGGGAAATTAACATTTTACAGGTAGGAATTAATGGATTCCCCCAGTTTTCTTCTATTGTTTTTTCCCCAATATGCTGGTTTCTTTTGGGTTCTGCTCTGTCTGAATTTCAGCACTTTTGCTTTCCAGAATGTTAGCGACAGACCTTATGCATGCAACTGCACAACTGAATTTTAAAAGCAAACACACACACACACACACACACACACACACGACACACACGCACGAGTGCCCTAAAACTCAGGAGTCAAGCATCTTCCATTTACTGGCCCTTTCCATGATTCCAGTTGGAATGCAACTGTTTCATTTTGAGAATAAAGTACAAATGCAATTGAAGTGTCATTTTTTTTTTAAAAAAAAAAGCCTACTTACCAAGATATACCTTCCAGAATTCCAGCTGCAAGAAATATGGTAAAGCTGAATTCAAATAAAAGCAGGAAAGCAATTAACATATATAAGCCATCTATATAACATTTGTATAATGATCCAGACCCAGCACCGATTTGTGGGTTCGAATCATGAACAAGGGTGATGTCAATGCCTTTAACCCATGACTGAGTACATAACAAACTCCTTCTAATCACCTACAGTCGGAAATAATCAGGATAGTACATTCACAGAGAACCCACATCTTATGTTTTTTGCTGTGGAAGTCAGCTTCTATTTTCATTTCAAAAGAAAACCAGGATTCTAGTCCTTATTGCTGGCAAACTAAGGCAGCCTTTCAAGCCTGAGGTGTTGTGCCTACCATAAGTGCAAAAGCTAAACTGGCAGCTAAATATGCTTTTCAGAAGCCAATGAAGGGCTCAAGCCCTTATCACTCCCTATCCCAGCAAAATTATTTTTTATAACAGTTCTAAGTTATAAGAGTTCTAAGATGGCGGCACGCATAGACGCAGCGGCTGCTCAGTGCGCTCCCTTATTTTTAAGTGTTTCGTATGACTTTTACTGCTGTTACTCGTGTTGAGTACATTTTTGGTTGGGGAAACAATTGTTTAAATGAAAAATGAATTTATTTTTTAAATTATTATTATTATTATTATTATTATTATTATTATTATTATTATTATCCAATTTTGTTGTACTTGTACAATGACAATAAAGATAAAGATATAATAATTATGCAAAAAAGTAGAAGTGGCAGAATGTGCAAAATAAGGGGACTCACATACATCTGCTTTGTCTGTAGGTCACAAAATTTTCTAAGTACAGAATTTGGATACCTTGGCAAAGAATCAGAGAGTTCACTGGGATTTACTAAAGAGGTTTGGTAAAGCACACTAAGGCTGCTGTACATACTTACCTGCTAGAATTCCCCATTGAACTCAATGAGAGCAAACTAGTGCAACCTTTCTCACACACACACATTTTGGGAGGGGCTGCTCTTTCTAACTTCCAACCAACTATGGGAGAACTTCTCCTCCTGTTGGGAAAAAATCAGTTAAATAGTCCAACCCGCTCAGAAAAAAATAAAAATTATCTGCCTGTCAGTAGGATGGAGAATTTCACAAGACTCCTTGCAAACAGCTCTAAGATTGCAGAGCAGGTTCATTTTTCATTTGCACACCCGTGGTGAAGTTCTAGATCTCTCATTCTAATAACTGGAACTCACCGTTTTCTCATCATTTTCAAATACTTCTCTTGCTTCCTCATAGCTGCATCTTTCTTCCTGGCACTCTCGCTCGAGGTTTCCTTGAACCATTTCTTCCAGCCGCCCAGAATTGTACCTTTTGTAGCGTGGCAAAACTGCACTTGCCTCGTCCTGGTTTATAAAAACTTCAAGTTGCAAAGAAGCAACAGGTCAGATATCGGAATGGAGATCGAAAATTTGTGAATTCATGATAATGGCAAGATTAACAGAATCGGTGAGAGGAGGTTCCACTCAGAAGATAAAAGAAGAATGGGAATGTGTTGAAATATATATATGGGAAAATTTGGAACAGTAAATTAAATAAGAACAAACATTACTAGCTGTATATCGCAAGGTGATTGAATAATAATAAGGAATGAATATAATGAAAGAACGCAAACAACACAGCAGAATAAGATAATACTAGCACAATAAGATCGCAGGTAGGTGAGGGAAGTTGAGTAGGCAAGCAGGAGGGGGGGAGGGAAGAAAGAATATTAAGGGTTAAAATAAAATAAGATGTAGTAGGGATTTGTCTGATGATTTTATGGTTTGATTATGTATGTATGTTTTGATTATGTATATATGTTTGATTTATTATAAAAGGATGTCATAAAGAGGAGGGAGAAAGGTTGTTTTCTGCTGCTCCAGAGAAGCGGACACGGAGCAATGGATTCAAACTACAAGAAAGAAGATTCCACCTAAACATTAGGAAGAACTTCCTGACAGTAAGAGCTGTTCGACAGTGGGATTTGCTGCCAAGGAGTGTGGTGGAGTCTCCTTCTTTGGAGGTCTTTAAGCAGAGGCTTGACAGCCACCTGTCAGGAATGCTCTGATGGTGTTTCCTGCTTGGCAGGGGGTTGGACTGGATGGCCCTTGTGGTCTCTTCCAACTCTATGATTCTATGATTCTATGATTCTATGATTTCTCAATAAAGTCTTTTTAATAATAAAAAATTAAAAAAAGAAAGAAGAAGAAGCAACAGGTCAGAGAGTGAAATGAGCAAAAGAATTAACTGGAATAATAACTACCCAGGGTCCCTGGGACACTTGATGGCTTTTGAAAGCCATGGCTATTTGGATGTTTGGATGCTCTTGAGGTTGAGACTGGCTGGTAAACAGAAAAAGCCAAGAGGTTCACCACTCAAATCTCACCACAGCCACAAATTCACCTGGATGGATGTAGGCAAGACATTATTACTGCCAGTGTGGTGTCATGGGAAGAGTGTTAGACTAAGACCTGGGTTCAAATCCCTACTGAGATGTTGTTTGCAGATGCTGCAGTCCTGAAAGTGTACTCCGAGGAAGTTTTCCAGAGACTCATCAACTATTTTGCCCAAGCTTGCCTCGAGTTCGGTCTCACCATCAGCCTGACAAAGACCAGCCTCTTGGGTCAGGACACTGCCAGCACACCAGGCATCAGCACTGGTGATGACACCCTTGAGGTGGTAGACAATTTTGTCTACCTGTCTAACTTTTCCATGGACCCTGAGCTAGACAAGTGTATTGGCAAGGCAACGATGTCAATGACTCGCCTCTCCCAAAGGATATGGGAGAATGTGATGCCAAGTGTGGTGTAGTGGTTAAGAGTGGTAGACTCGTAATCTGGGGAACCGAGTTCGCATCTCCGCTCCTCCACATGCAGCTGCTGGGTGACCTTGGGCTAGTCACACTTCTTTGAAGTCTCTCAGCCCCACCCACCTCACAGAGTGTTTGTTGTGGGGGAGGAAGGGAAAGGAGAATGTGAGCCGCTTTGAGACTCCTTAGGGTAGTGATAAAGCGGGATATCAAATCCAAACTCTTCTTCTTCTTCTTCTAATGACCAATACCAAGATGAAGGTCAACCAGGCTTGTGTGGTGAGCACACAGCTTTATAGTCATGGGCAATTTACACCTGCTAGGAGAAATGCTTCAATGCCTTCCATATGTGCTGTGTCAGGAAGATTTTGGGCACCACATGGCAGAAACAAGTATCAGGCAATATGTGTCCATATTCCAAGCATGTTCACACTCCTGTCTCCTGCTGGTTTGGTGATTTACACAGAATGTCTCTTCCATTTTGGTGTCTATAGCTGTAGCAGGCACTGTAACTCTTCAACAGTTTTGACTTTATCCCTGAAGGTGTCCCAAGACAGATGGATGCCAACACCAACAATGCTAGCCTAGCTTACAGGTGTGTTGTAAGGATTACTGAGGCTGAGTGCAGTAAAATGTGGAAGAAGACCAGCCCAACCTAGTTCAGAATGCAAGCTGGAGATACAAGTTCAGACTGCTCCCAAGTGTCAAAAATGCTGCACCTATAGCACTGGGGAACAATTTTTTTTCCTGTTGTATGAGATTTTTCAACTGTTCTTATATGTTCTTTCAATGCTGATTTCAAATCTGAAGTCGGTTTTGTTCTGTAAGCTCTAGTTTTTTTGGGTTTTTTTTTGCAATTCATGTTTTTCACTTTTCACCATAATCTTCGTTTTTCACAATGCAAGAATTCAATATTTTATTAAAGTCACTTACATTTATACTCATATTGTACTACTTTGGCTATGTGTTTAATAAAATATTGAATTCTTGCATTGTGAAAAATGAAGATTATGGTGAAAAGTGAAAAACATGAATTGCAAAAAAACCCTAGAGCTTACAGAACAAAACCAACTTCAGATATGAAATCAGCACGTCAAAATTAGGTTAGAACAACTGCAGGTGTCAATGCAACCAAAATTTTGTTCCCCATTGTAGCCCAGGCTTGAAATAATAATACATGCCAGAAGTGGAGAAATATTTTCACCTCAGGGGCTGCATCCCTCATAAGCAACTTTCCAGGGGCCACATGTAAGTGGTGGGTGGAGTCAGAGGAAAAGTGGGTGGAGCAAAATATGTGATTCCCATTTTTAAAGGGGGATGCATTCAACTGCATACCTCTCTCCACCCACTCCGACAAGCAAGAGGCATGATTGCAATTCAAGGACTGATTCCAGCCAGGCAGAAACACTTAAGGTCAAGGCTGGTGAGCAGTGGAGCCTGGGGAAGAATCCGAGGGCCGAATTGAGAGACATGGGGGGCTGCATTTGCCCCCACCCAGGCCTGAGGTTATCTATGAGAGAAGTGTTTTCCTTCTTGAAATGGGGTAGATAAAAATGCTACACTGGACCCTCTCACTTCCCCCCCTCCAAATTGGCTGTATAACAGCATTGTCTTCTTAGGGTTGCCATATGTCTGGAATTTCCCAGACATAGCCAGTATTCAGCACCTCCACCCCAAAGCAGCATTTGGGCGGAAATTGTTTAAATGTCCAGGAAGATCCGGCCACATGACAGCTATAAAAGCTCATTTCTGTTGTTGTTGAGATTTCGCAAAAAAAGTCCGCAACAACTTCTTTGGCAAAAACAAAACAAAACAAAAACCCACCAAAGAACCTTGTCAAGAAAAGATCAACAACTTTTTGAAATATGGCAACCCTATTTCGGAAACAGAGGGGATGGTTGCACAGATCATAAGCATGATATGAACTATAAAAAACACAACTGGCACAATCCAAGGCAGTTGGCCATACTGAAATCCTATTGAAGGAGGCTCCCTCAGCCCCTGTATTCCCTGCTCTCACTAAGATAATAATTAAACTCCCAGTTGTGACCTATGACTTATTTGCCAAAGCTAAGGAATGAGCCACACAGCTAGTTATGTGGTCATTCATACCATTGATTTCAGTGGGACAAGTTCAAGCAAGAGCTTAACTTGCCCATCAAAATCCATCAAAAGACACATGACTTAAACATTTATAACTCTGGCTGAATTGTGCCTGAAGTTTGCAGCTGGATGCACATCCTAAAATGCAGAAAAAGGAAGCATTGAAGTACATTCCATGCATATATATATTTTTACTGCATTCCTAATCTATTCCATAAACAAGGTTTGAATCAGCTGCAAAATTTGAAATAACCACACAAAACAATATCCATTTTTTAAGGTGAACTCCCTGTAAATATCCCAAATTGCATTTTAAATATCTGTTCAGGCTTATATGCCAAATGTGGAAATAATTATATTCATTTTCATTCATCATTATTTGTCTATGCAACGTTTATTATTATTATTATCACCATCACCATCATCATCATCATCATCATCATCATCATCATCATCATTATTACATTCCACCTTTCCTCCAAGGAGTTCAAGGTGGCACACATAGTTCTCCCCCTTGTTTTATCTGCACAACAACCCTTTAAGGTAGGTTAGGCTGAGAGTGAGTGACTGACTCCAAGGTCACCCAGTGAGCTTAATGGTTGTTCGGAGATTTGAACCCTGGTCTCCCAGGTCTTAGTCCAACACTCTAAACACCACACTGTAGCCTCTGGTTAATTGGAACTGTCACAATTTCTTCTTCCTTGTTTAATCTATTTATATTAATTGTTTCTTTCTTCTGTCGGAACCCAGGATGGCTAGCAGCCAGAAAATCCAGCTGGTGCAGAACGCAGCGGCCAGACTGCTGAAGAGGGCATCTGATGGGTATCATAAGGTATAATTGTTAAAACATTTTCATTGGCTGCAGGAGGAGAGCAAGGGGATGTGTTGGGGGCGGGCCGCCCCAGGTGCCACCCTGGAGGGGGTGACACTCTGGGCGACCCCGCGACGCCTAAGCCGAGCCCCACCGCCCGGTAAAAAGCCACGCTCAGCGGCAGAGCTCGCAAACCTGCTTGGCGCACGCTTGGCTTTTTCTGACTTGGGCAAAGGCGAGGGGCGGCTTGCCGGTGTCGCCGCTCCGTCGCGCGCATGCCTCTGCCCGCAGCCCAAGCAGCAGGAAGCAGCAAAGTGCGTGCCGACGGCTAACCTGCTCGGCACATGCTTGGCTTTTTCTGGCGAGGGTGAAGGTGAGGGGCGGTTTGCCGGCACCACCACTACATAGCACGCATGTGCAGCATTGCTATGTGGCAACACATGCGTCGTACTAGCGACGCTGCACATGCGCGCTGCAGAGAGACACCCAGGACCGATGCTAGGGGTTTTTGCGCCCTAGGCGAGGGGGCGGGACACGTGATGTCATTGCGCATGATGTACGGTGCCCCGCCCCCTGCCCGCCGTGCACCCCGCGCCGCCGCGATTTTCGCCGCTGGTTGGGGCGGCACCGGGCTGCGGTGGGGGGGCGAGGGGCAGGCTGGCCAGCGCCCCCTCCATTTTGGCGCTCCCGTTGCCGCGGTTTTCGCCCCAACCTGCTCGCTCTGCCGCTGGTTGGGGTGGTGGCGGGCGGCGGGGGGGGGCAGGCTGGCCAGCGCCCCCTCCATTTTGGCACCCTAGGCAGTTGCCTAGTTCGCCTAAATGGAAGCGCCGGGCCTGGTGACACCCCGTCCCGGGTGCCCCTGGGTTTGCCGCTCCAGGTGACCAGGTGGCTTCCTTCGCCACTGATTGACTGCCCATCTAATACTGAGCCACGTTCAAGTTCCTTGTAACAATTTGCAAAGCCCTGAACAGGTAAAGTACCTAAGCGACTACCCAAACCCTTATATCCCAACTTGATCGCCAAGATCGTCTGCAGGAATGCAGTCGGTTGTCCTCTGAGTCAGAGAGGCTCATTTGACAAGAGGAAAATCAGCCTTCCTTGTGATCAGCTGAGTCCTGTGGAATACTCTGCCTCTAGTGATTCAACAGGTACCTTCTGTTTCAACGTTTAAATGCCTCCTGAAATTTTTCTTTGGTCACAGGTTTATGAAGGCAGTTAAGAATACAGGTACATCTTTCTACAACAGTTTGCTGATTTCTGGTTTCAACTTTTTTGTTTTACATGGTTTTTGTAGTAGGCTTCTTTTTGTACAATAGCAAACAGCTCTGATATTTTTGTAATGAACAGTGGTATATAAATATATATATTTTAAATAAATACACATCAAAAAATATACAGTGCAAGTATCATTTTAAAAAAAATGAAAGCACATTAAAATTATCAACAAATCAAAGCTACCCATAAAACAGTAGGCAGGCGCTAAATCGTATCTGTCAAAATGTGCACCGAGATATTGCATTTCTTAATTCAACTACACTGTGAACTGAAGGCTATATGAAGCCACCACCACCCCTCAATTCTTTAAATTAATGAAAGTTGGGTCAACACATGTTATTCCTCTGGCAACTACATAAAAAAAAAAAAAGATCCTATACGTAAAAGACAGTGAAATGTTTCTCCTTCCTTGTAAATTATTGATCGCATATCTGCCTACCGGACCCTGGTCTCATTTCAAGTGAATCATTTGCTTTAAAATGCACCCACCTGCACATTCGCCATGGAGGTGACATCCCAGGAGACAGATGGCCAGCACGAAGAAGCTGTTTGCCATTTTCTTAAAAGCGGCACATCTGCTTTGCTAACAATGTATTGTGGACTAGGAGCCACCAGTTTAAGGGGTCCAAAGGGCAAGTACATATTTGTTTTGTTTTGGGCTCAGCTTTGAGGTCATCTTCTGAAAGGAAGTCCCTGGGTGGACACCACCGGAAGTTTCTAAAATGGCTTCCCCTATATTGAAACACCAGTTTCAGCATAGCCATGACATAAAACCTCACAGACAAAGGGCTAGGGTCACTGAAAAGCAGGGCTGGGGAATCTTTTCTCAGGCCAAATACCAGATTCTCCTCTAGGCAACTTTCCAAGGCCCACATGCCAATGGTGGGCAGGGCTGGTGGCCAAAGTAGGTGGGGCAGTGGATGCAAATTTTACCTATGCAAAGCAGGTTGGTTTCTACACTTCCTTTCCCAAATGAAACCCGTGTAGGCAGGGAATAGAAGTAAGGAGAAGCATGGCAGTCTTTAGACCAGTCTTTGCTGACCTGGTGTCTCCCACCATTCCCACCAACCCCAGCCAGCACAGGGGTCAGGAGAGTTGCCATTCTGCAGCAACTGGAGGGCACCAGGTTAGTGGAGCTCACAGAGAACCCAAAGTGAGTTTTCACCATCTTGGCTTGTGAGTCAATAAGGTCTATAAACCATAGGCACTGGAGTAGACCCATTTGAGTCAACTCTTAGGGGCTGAAGTCCCTCCAATAAAATATTTGAGCCCCCCCCCCAAAAAAATTGATGGGCATTGCCATTCAAATGGTGTCTGTGTCTGTGTGTGTGTGTGTGTGTGTGTGTGTGTGTGTGTGTGTGCTGCGTCTTGTCATCAATTATGCAGGGTGGGGCTTACTTGCCCCCCCTAATATTTTATTCAAGTTGACACCCCTGATTAGACCCATCATCTAGAAGCACATCCATCTCCTCCTCAACATTGCTGCATCATCAAGCATCAACAGCTCAGAAGGATAGAAAGGGGTAAGGGAAGACTGCCATGCTTCTCCTTACTTCTATTCCCTGCCTACACAGGTTTCATTTGGGAAAGAATGGGATTATAAACTGAGTATTTCTCAAATAAATGGAGCAGCACTGCCATTTCCCCCTTCTTAATTCCCGTAATCCAAATATGTAGCATGCTGATCTCAGCACTTCAGAAGGAATAAGCTTGAAATCTCTGCCTTGGGGCCTCTTTGCACTATATATTTAAAGAAGTATTATACCACTCTAAAAGGGACGTGGGTGGTGCTGTGGGTTAAACCACAGAGCCTAGGGTTTGCCGACCAGAAGGTCGGCGGTTCAAATCCCGCGACAGGGTGAGCTCCCATTGCTCGGTCCCTGCTCCTGCCAACCTAGCAGTTCGAAAGCACATCAAAGTGCAAGTAGATAAATAGGTACCACTCTGGCGGGAAGGTAAATGGCGTTTCTGTGTGCTGCTCTGGTTCGCCGGAAGCGGCTTAGTCATGCTGGCCACATGACCCAGCCAGAAGCTGTACGCCAGCTCCCTCAGCCACTAAAGCGAGATGAGCGCCACAACCCCAGAGTCATCCGCAACTGGACCTAATGGTCAGGGGTCCCTTTACTTTTATACCACTCTAAGAGAGAGATGCTTCCCCCTCAATGAGATGTTTCCCCCTGGGAACTATAGTCTGTTAAAGGGGCTGAGAGTTGTTAGGAGGCCTCTATTTACAGAGCTGTAATCCTCAGAGTACCCTGGGAACAGGAATTGACCGCTCTGGCAATTGTAGTTTTATGGGAGTGGAATAGTGGGGAGTCTACAAACAACTCTTAGCACCCTTAACAAGCTACAGTTCCCAGTATTCTTTGGGCAAAGCCATGACTGTTTAAAGTGGACTGGTGGTGCTTTAAATGTATAGTGCACACGGGGCTTTAGACTAAATCTGTGAGCCACCTCATAGCTTTAACTAATTATTCTACTGTTGCGTTTATTATCATTTCCCCTCATCCAACCACCTCCTAACAAGTATATCCTTTTACCTGAGGAAGAACTCCAGAGAATCCAGAAGTGCGTTGTGGGTTTTTTTTTAGACTTTTTGGTTGGACCTAATAAAGGCGTTACCAGCTGCTGACTGACTTTTCTTCTTATTGATGTGCATGGCTGCCTTTGTTCTTCTTAGTTTACTTTGTACTTTCTGCAGAGCACACAGAGTTCAATATCTACGTTTGCACCAAACAGCAATGCTCCTGTCTGCAGTAAGGCTGTACTCTTTGGTTATCTTAATTATTTAAGCTTGGTATTTAAGAATGGTCCCAGCCCATTAATTAATTAATTAATTTACATAATTCATTACTTTTGTGTGTGCAAAGCTTATCTGCGATGGCATCAATAAACCGAGACTGAAGGCAGAATCCAAGACAGGGATTAGTGCAGGAGTTGCCAACCTTCTTAAGCCAATAGCAAACATTTGGATTTTTTGGGTGAGTGCTACGGGCACCACCCTGGTTACTCAGCCTCCTCCCAGGAGAAACAGAATGAGAGAAGGTGTACATGCACACCCACTGCTTTTCCAAGCGATCTGACTAAAAGTAGAATTAATCATGGGCTTTGAAAAGCACCTGTAAATGTCATGACCTCTGAACCCAGCAGCTGCCAAGGCTTGTGAGTCAGGAGCTGCAGACATTCCAGCCAAGGGGACTCAACGACATTAGTAAAAAACAAACAAACCCCAGCGTTATAAACATGCAACACCAGATGGCGTTGAAGAGCACAAAACTTTTCTAGGCGACTTTACGTAGGAATTTTTTTCTTTTGTTATAACGATTTAATTTATAACTTATTTGTAGCATGTGTTTTTCCCTGTGTGTAGATCCACCCAAGGAATCAGACCAGGTGCAGGGCTGTGCTGGTGGAAAACAGGAACTGAAGCTGATGAACATGAGCCCCCCCCCCAAAGAGCCTCCTGCAGTGATGGCTGATGTCCAATCAGAGGGCAGAAAGCAGGGAGGCCAACAGTAGTCTAGTTTTGTCCCCACCCTCCTTGCTGCTGAGTCCTATAAGGGCAACACTGAGGTTGAGGAGGAGGAGGAGGAGGAAGCTGGCAGTCAGCACCAGCCCCTGGACTTGGATACAAGCAGGAAGGTAACCAGGAGGGCACTGGCTGAGGGCAGATTTGAGGTTGGTGGGGCAGTGTATTGTGTCCCATCTGCCCTAATGGACCGACCGGCCTCTACTGACCTCCTGCAGAGCGTGGACCCCCATGAGCACCTTCCCCCGAGGAACACACACACACCTGTCAAGACCTTACCAGCCCAGCACTGAAGGAAGTGTACCAGGCCAGAGGGTTGGTCCTTTAAGAACGTATAGTTAGTCACAAGGTGGTGGAGAGGCCGCCTGAGACCAGAGGCTTAAAAGGGATTGGTCAGCTCCAAACCTCCATCAGGGCAAGCTGACCACTCAGAGTTATCTGTGGCTATGCATCTTTCTCTATGGAATATGTTACTGGACTAGACCGCGGCATTAAAAATGAAACTACCAACTTCCTCCTTCACCTCTGTGTATTTTTCAAGGAGAAATGTCAAGCACCCTCAGCTTCTCATGGTCAAGGGGGCAATGGAGTGGGGGGTGAGGAGCTCAGGGCTCGGAGGCTTCATGGGCCTTAGATTACTGGAGCTGGAACTCTTTCAAAGGATCAGTCTTGGCTGTTGAACCACAGTTTTACTGCAAAGCTTGCAAAAGAACATGCATGTTTATTTTGGGTGGTGATGTTGTAGCAGACACTTATTGAGCTAAAGCGAAGCTGCCATCTGATTGCTGGGTACATTATGCATCTTCAAATGCTAAATTGCTAATGCCTTCTGATGCTTTTCTAATGTATCAGTTCAACAGTATTATACCACTCAACAAGAAAATGATACCTTGAATCCATTATAGCTTGAATGATGGGATTCTATCAGGCGCCAAATATTTGGCTTCCAACAGTTTTAAAAGATAGCCATGTCTATATTAAATTTCACCAAAATAATAATAATAATAATAATAATGCTAATATTGCTCTCTCTCTCTCTCTCTCTCTCTCTCTCTCTCTCTCTCTCTCTCACACACACACACACACACACACACACACACAATCACACACACACTTTCAAAAGAGGTAGAGTTCACTTTAAAAAAAATAAATTTCACACCTAAATACTTTGTCTAGTTAACCAGAACACACACAACATATAACGTTATGAGTTGGGCGGGGAAAGAGCAGTCTGTATGCCAGGACCCTCCTAATTCCTGGGTACAGCAATTGTTAAAAATCTAAGGAAAGATTTTAGTTCCTAGAAAAGCCAGTCTAGTATGGGCTATTAAGGAAACAAAGGAAGTGGTTCGGTGCCAGAAGACAAATGGGTGGACCTTCCTTCCTTAACTCAGTGGTAGTTAGAAAGACAAAGGCTGGAAGTAGCAGGCTGGGAAGGCAGAGGGTCAGAGCCATACCTGATTTCTATTTGAATCCAAGGTTGTGGCTATGGGAGAAGCAAGACCATCTTGGAGTGTTATTGCCGTGAACCCTCCTATCATAGGCTCAGATTGTATACGTGTGTAAATAAATCATATATTTTAATGACCACAGTCTCCGCTGTACTTCATTCTGAAGGAAACACGAACCCTGGGTAAGCGCCTGGAACCCCTGGAATCTCACACTGCTCAGAGAGTGGGGTGGGGTGCAACAGTATTTTAGCCTTTTAATCTCATCTTGCTAGATCTGAACGGTACACACTTTTTCTGATGAAGCTGTCATTTCCTTTGTGTGACCAGAAGTGGGAGTGGCCTTACCTGTAGCTATTCAAAGATACAGGTGAGCTGCTACTCTCTCTCTCTTCCCACCAGGACTTCGAAGAAGCAACATCTCAAGAGAAGATGCTCTCTTGGCTTCCAGCCAAGAGAGGCCACATGGAGTCTCCTCCCATATGGAGAGACTCCACATGTACATACATTTAATCTAAGCTAGCCTGCCTTCTGAGATTTGTATATTCTTGGATGTCTGTGAGTAAAACCTTTATACTTTTATAAGCTTAGGTGTCATGTATTTTCTTTTAAGAGGGAACCAGGGGAATTATATGCCAGGATCTGCCTTGTTCTAGAAGTTCATAGGAACTTAAACGCCACGTTTTACTGCGCTTTATTGGGGATGAGAAACTCTGCTACTTTGGAGCTTGTTAGCACAAGCTGGGATAGGAAATATTAATCAATATTCCCTCATCCACATTCCTACTCATCTCCCACAGCCTGGACTTTGAAAGTCATCTAATCTTACCTAGAATCATAGAATCATAGAGTTGGAAGAGACCACAAGGGCCATCCAGTCCAACCCCCTGCCAAGCAGGAACACCATCAAAGCATTCTTGACAGATGGCTGTCAAGCCTCTGCTTAAAGACCTCCAAAGAAGGAGACTCCACCACACTCCTTGGCAGCAAATTCCACTGTCGAACAGCTCTTACTGTCAGGAAGTTTTTCCTAATGTTTAGGTGGAATCTTCTTTTTTGTAATTTGAATCCATTGCTCCGTGTACGCTTCTCTGGAGCAGCAGAAAACAACCTTTCTCCCTCTTCTATATGACATCCTTTTATATATTGGAACATGGCTATCATATCACCCCTTAACCTTCTCTTCTCCAGGCTAAACATACCCAGCTCCCTAAGCCGTTCCTCATAAGGCATCGTTTCCAAGCCTTTGACCATTTTGGTTGCCCTCCTCTGGACACGTTCCAGCTTGTCAGTATCCTTCTTGAACTGTGGTGCCCAGAATTGGACACAGTATTCCAGGTGAGGTCTGACCAGAGCGGAATACAGTGGTATTATTACTTCCCTTGATCTAGATGCTATACTCCTATTGATGCAGCCCAGAATTGCATTGGCTTTTTTAGCTGCTGCATCACACTGTTGACTCATGTCAAGTTTATGGTCTACCAAGACTCCTAGATCCTTTTCACATGTACTGCTCTCAAGCCAGGTGTCACCCATCCTGTATTTGTGCCTTTCGTTTTTTTTGCCCAAGTGTAGTACTTTACATTTCTCCCTGTTAAAATTCATCCTGTTTGCCTTGGCCCAGTTCATACACCTGTTATGCTGTATCATACTGTATGGTTTTAATCAGTGTTTTTGTAGTTGTTTTGTTTTTGCGTGGAGTGCCCTATCTGGGTGGATGGAGCAGCCAAGTAATTTTGTTGTCCCCAAAGGGGACAATGACAATAAAATCTATTCTATTCTATTCTATTCTATTCTATTCTATTCTATTCTATTCTATTCTATTCTATTCTATTCTATTCAGACTTTTAAAAGCTTTACATTCCCATTGGAGGGTTTCATCTCACCCAATTCAGCAGACACCGGCTGCTCCCCTGGTGCCTGCACACAGGTCTCTGAATTTCCCTGCATGTTTTCCTCCACTGCCAGTTCCTCGGGCACTGGCTCTTCCTCTTGCCTGTTCACACACACCTACAATTTCTCCCACACCCCCTCTTCCACAACAGGCTCCCAGGGAGTGGAGAAATCAACCAGAAGCAGCTTCTCAGCTCTAGCCACCTCACATTTCCCCAATGCGGCTTGCCCCCTTGTTTTCAGCTACCTCAGCTGCCCACCCACACTCTGGATCTCTTCTGGCCACCCCTTCCATCTGGGTGCCTTGCAGCTGGGTCCTGGGTCACTCTCAACCCCCTGTAGCATCTCATTCAGCAGGGCCCTCAACTTGCATGGAGTCACACCCTTCTCTCCAAGAAGGCCTTTCACACACTCTGTTTGCAGCTGCTTCACCTCAGCAAACTGTCGCTGGATCATGTGCTCAAGCCGCAACATGTCTTGCTGGCTTCACTGCTTCAACTGTTGCTGGAGCTACTGCTGGAGTTGAACTGCTGGAGGAGTGTTGCTGTTCCTCCTTCCATTTCAGCTCTGGCACGTCTCGGTCACAGGTCCCCTTCCAGGAAACCCAAATCCCACTTCTCACACCGGTGTTGCATGGCAGCCCAATACCGAACAGTTGCAAATTTCCATGGGTTTCAAGCACTTACCTAAGTTTCATGTTTCCTATGGAATGAGGTATAGTAGAGACTGTGGTTTCCTTATAATATATGGTTTATTTGTACAACCTGAGGCTATGATGGGGCAGTGGGGGGAGGCTGTTGGGTAGAATCCACAGCCTTGAATTCTAACAGAAATCAGGCATGGCTCTGTCTCTCTGGCTTCCCAGCCTGCTTCCAGCTTCTAGATTTAAACACTTGCTGGATCCAGGAATTAGAAGGGTCTTGGCATTCAGCCTACTCCCCTGCCCATCAACTCATAACACTATGGTACTCCAAACTACACCAAAAAAAAAAAAAAATCCTCTCAATTTGAAATATAAACTATATTGTTAGCATGTTTGTAAATATGTGTTAAATCTATCTGTTGAAAGAGTCACACACACATACACACTGAACCCTTTGTCCCATGTGGCGAGTTTTGTGACGTTTTGAATTCAAAATGGTGCTGTTTTCAATGCGGTAATTTATTTGTGGTTTTATGGCACTTGATTCTTATACACATAATAAATGCACCAAAGTACTTCACAGAGCTTTGTTTTACAATCATAGCAACCTGCTGAGGTACCTTTGAAAAACGGGTTGTGATCTGAATCTGGTGTGGCTTCTGATACTAAATATTGCCCTTCTACTACCTTTTAACTTTCCTTACTCTTCCAGACAACAATTCCTATCCAAACCGTTTTCAGATTTATGTTGCTGGGCTTGCTTCTTTCTTTTTATTTCTAGAAAACAAATTCAGAACAATACCTAAGGATGATTATATTCCCCCCCCCTTACACTACCATGAGATGATTATTTTAAAGAACTGAAGACATCTAGCCCCTGGCTTAATTATGCAAGCTTTGTTGTGTTTCTTATCCACTGAACATAGTCTGCAACTCCAGTGTAGATATCATAATCGCCCTTCAATGCACACTCTTCCCAGCAGCTGGCTATGGCTGTTAGGAACCAGGTGCCATCCACATCTACGGCATAAGGGCCTCCACTGCTTCCCTGGTGCGTTTTCTTAGCTGGGGCAGAGACACCAGCACAGAACATGTTTGGCAAGAGGGCAGACTTGCTATCCCTCTGACAAGTGGTCTGGGCAACACGGTGCACCTTCAGAACCTGGAGAACACTGGCTCTTTTTCGTTGGTCCTTTGGCCTCCACCAACCGCTCACCGTGCCTGATCCATGCTGCAGAAGGTTGTTTGTGAACTTCTCGCCCGCGATGCAAATCGGGGTGACGTAATAGTTCAGCTCCAGCGGTGAATCCAGCTCGAGAAGTGCAATGTCATTGTGGTACCTGTGGGTAGCGTTGTATGCAGGGTAGCGAATCGCCTTCACCACCCGACGTTGTTGTTCAGTGTGGTCGAAAGCGTCCATATTGTGCTCACCTGATGAAAAAAGAGCCATTGGATACGCACAGGTTCTTTAAACGGGAATTTTGGCACTCCAGACATACACTTACAGGTAGTTGTCAACACAACATGCTCCAGGCTGTGTCAGATTAAAGCAACGAGTCCAGCACTGAACTCAAGGCACCAGTGTTAAGTATACAATATACACTGAAATGGAAAAAAATAACTCTACAATGTGTCTGTGTTGAACTGTGAAGCATTGCATGGATATTTCTGCTGAAGAGCAGCCTAACAGGTTAATCATTAGAGTGGCGGTATCACAGGACTGTATCTCTGCTGGCTCAGTCACATGAAAGAGCCACTATTATAGGTCTGTGTATATGCTAATCTGTGGGCATCCATCTTGATTGTGTGAGTTCTTTGTTTTCAAACAACTGGAGAGAATGGATATATTAATTCTGTTCTTCAGTAAATCAGCCTCAGGCTAATGGACTGGATGCAATATATTTATAATCTAAGATACTTATTTCTTTTCAGCTATTGTTGATTAGGCTCATAGGATCATATAATGGTAGAGTTGGAAGGGACCCTAAGGGTCATCTAGTCCAGCCCCCTGCAATGCAGGAATCACAGCTACAGAATCCATGACAGATGGCCATCCAACCTCTGCTTAAAAACCTCCAAGGAAGGAGAGTCCACAACTTCCCGAGGGAGACTGTTCCACTGTCAAACAGCTCTTACTGTCAGAAGTTTTTTTCTGTATATTTAGTCAGAATCTCCTTTCTTGTAACTTGAAGCTATTGGTTAAAGTTTGATTGTCTTTTGAGGGCCAGGCCTAAGCAATGATATTAATACTGTTATTAGGGTTAAATGTACAATGATTTGCCCATCCCTGTGAGAGAGGGGGATGAATGTTGCTTCCCACGGTGAGAGGGGGGAAGTATGGAAACTTAACCAATATGTTATGTTATGTGCTTAAAATTGAAAAACCAAGATTTTTTTTTGGAAAAAAAATAAAGTTTGATTGTCTTTTGAATATTTTAAGATATCTGTTTCTTATCAACAATTTAGATGCTTTGTTTAGATTTTTATGGGCTGCTTAGAATCAAATGGCACATTAACGTTGTTAAAGGAAAATGAATAGATGGACATAAATAATGATCCAGTGGAAAGGGAATGTACTTTGTACATGCTCAACGGCATTCTCCCCTCCCCACTCCAAAGTCTAGGAACAGAATAAGGCCCCCAAGAAACTTGTATCCAGCTTTCCCATTCTACCAGCCCTCCTGGTTTGCTCTGAGAAGCCTCCTGAGACTCTAGGCAAAAATGCAGCCTGAGGTAGTTCCAGCCACGCCTCAAAGTTGTTCTATCACTTACCTGCCACAACAGTGTGTAGCCCATACTCGATGCACTGTGCTGCAGTGGCAATCCACTTCTCATTGACGATCGTGCCTCCACACAGTTCTTTTCTCTCGTAGCTGAGCATATAAACCTGTGAGCGAAGAAAACAGTATGAGATCAGGATCGACCCATTAAAGTACATATGCAGTTACAGCCCAATGATAGTGTTAATGGCAGCTGCCTCCAGAGGGCAGCAAAGCCTGGATGGTGCAGCAGCAACGCTGAAATTTGCAAAGAAGAAATAGAAGAGTACCCAAACAAAAGACTTAAAACAAACAAACAAACAAAAAACACCGGAGAGAAATACAGTAGCAGGTAAAGTGAGAGCTGGACCATCAAGAAGGCTGATCACTGAAGAATTGATGCTTTTGAATTATGGTGCTGGAGGAGACTCTTGAGAGTCCCATGGACTGCAAGAAGATCAAACCTATCCATTCTGAAGGAAATCAGCCCTGAGTACTCACTGGAAGGACAGATCCTGAAGCTGAGGCTCCAGTACTTTGGCCACCTCATGAGAAGAGAAGACTCCCTAGAAAAGACCCTGATGTTGGGAAAGGTTGAGGGCACAAGGAGAAGGGGACGACAGAAGATGAGATGGTTGGACAGTGTTCTCGAAGCTACTAACATGAGTTTGGCCAAACTGCGAGAGGCAGTGAAGGATAGTTGTGCCTGGCGTACTCTGGTCCATGGGGTCACGAAGAGTCGGACACGACTGAACGACTGAACAACAACAACAAAGTGTATTTACTTATATCTCAAGTGCCTTTGTCGACATGCACAGAAATGAAGAATCAGGAAGGCTTGAGGGAATGTTTCAGGATGCAATCCTATGCAGCTTTAAGTGGCAGCAAAGTGAAGCAACTTAGTTAAAATGTAGAATTCTCTCCCGCAAGAGTCTGTGATGGTAGGGTATGTCATTTTAGGTAGGAAAACTTAATTTTTGCCAATTTCTTTAGTGAGGTCTGAAAAAATATGTTTTTGGGTGTGAGGAATTCAATTCTGTTGTTATTTTTGTGACTGGGCAAGTCTACATTTGAGGAAGAAGCACATAAACTGCTTTCAGAAAACCAAAGAATTTTAATCAGACCTTCTGATAATGTCAGGTAATGCTAAACAACAGCAACAATTTACTGCAAGTATTTGGCAATCATTTTAATGATTTCTATGCAATTTTACACACATTTCACTTGCCAAGCAAAACTAAATTATATTAATTTAACCAAAATAACCTTTGAATTCCAAAGTCATGTTACAACTTTTTAGCATGATTCATTTTTGGAATTTGAAAGTTGAAAAATTCAGCTGGTCTTACATAGGCACTAATTTGGATTTCAATTTCTATACCAACATTAAGAACACATTTTATGGAGCATAATTAAAACAAAAATAAAAAGCATAGTAATAGATAGCATAATAATAAAATAATCATAGTAACAGTCTCCCTCACCCCACAGCTTTAACATGCCATAGATTATTTAATGGCCAAAGGCCTGGGTAATGTTTTGCCAGGCACCTAAATGTGTATAACGAAGGCACTAGCTGAACCTCCTTGGGGAAAGCATTCCACAGATGGGGAGCCACTGCAGAGAAGGCCCCGTTCTCATGTTGCCACCCTCCAGACCTCTCATGGAAGAGGCACGCGAAGAAGGGCTTCAGAGAATGATCTCTGGGTCTGGGCTGGTTCATATGGAGAGGTGGTCCCTGAGGTATAGCAGTCCTGATTCGTTTAAGGCTTTATAAGTGAGCACCAGTACTTTGAATCTGGCCTGGAAACTAACTGGCAACCAGTGCAGTTGGGCCAGGATTGACATTATATGCTCAGCCCACCTTGTTCTGGTGAGCAATTGAATTCTGCACCAGCTGAAGTTTCCAAACTGTCTTCAGGGGCAGCCCCACATATAATGCATTGCAGTAATCCAACATCATCATGTGCTTCCCAGACGATTGCCCAGAAGGGAATGTGGTCCTGAGACTGAAAAATGTGTCCCACCCCTTTAACTAGAGGGAACGGTTCTTCTGCAGATTGCCTGATGGGGACCTTCTATAGCTACCAGATTTGCAAAACAGTGAACTCTTGTTGCATTACCTGCCACGGAACCTCCCCCTTCTTGCTGTTTGTACTGATTGGCCCAGGAGGCGTTGGTCCCACGTGAGCAATCTGGGCTTTATTGACAGACACTTCTCTGGGGTCATTGGCAGCATTGCTGCTTCTGTTGTTCACTGCCTCTGGAGCTCCAATCCTCCCGCATGGAAAGGGCACTGTGGAGAAACTACAAAATCACTCATGCGCTGGAAAGTAGGCGCACAAGCACACTTGCCAGAATTTGAGTACAGTATTAGCCTTTCCTTGATGTGAGGCTGCTGCTGCAAGCATCATCGGCTCATTCGTGTGTCCACTTTTCAAGGGCAAGCCATAAAATTAAGAAGGTGCTTTATGTCAAATTGGACCGTTGGATCAGGTCCATATTGACTGGCAACATCACTCCAGGAATTAAGACAGGAGGCATTTCCAGCACTCCTGGGACATGATGGAGAATGAATATAGGACTTTTGCATGCATCACAGGTGCTCTGCCACGGAGCAAGAGCCTTTCCCCATTTGTCCATTGGGTTCAGGATTGCCTCCACTGACTGAGACATAGTAGGATATACCAGAGATTGAAGCTGGCACCTTCTGAATGCAAGGCACGTGTTCTACCATGCAGCTATGAACCAAAGCAGCTCACAACAATGCAGGAAAAGAATCCAGTAGTAAGGAAATCCATTGCAGCACAGTGCAATTGGAACATATCAGCAAGATTTAAAATAAGTACGGACTCAACATTACCACAGGCTGTCTCACATTACAGTATACTGCATACCACCAAGACTGAGCAACCCACTAGCAATTCATACTAAAGTTTATTGATAAACATACCAAGACAAAAATCTAAATTAATAGCAAAATAGTACATCAGCCTGAGATCTAAGAAACATCCCCCCTCCCGACTTCTCACTTATTTTTTAAGGCTTCTTTAGCGCTTCATGAAGAGGCAGGAAAAACTAAAGCCTCCTCCCCATCCCATCCCAGATGCGACTGACTAGTGAACCTTCTGGTATGACAACTGCAGGTAGCTATTGGCTCGTACCCATTCCACCCAGATAGTCTGCAAACAAATCCCTCACCTGGAAGGGAAGAACCTTTTATTTCAATGGAAGCTGTTCCCACCTCAGGTTTGGAGTTTTATTCCGCTAAAAGGGTAGAAGATTCATAGTTCAAACATTACTAAACAGTGCTCAAATCTTTTACCTGTTGGTTCACAACTCTTCTGGTCTTCCATCAATCTGTACCCAGGAGCACAGGAACAGACTGCCTTCCCTGTAGGGCCATTCTCACATATCTGCTTGCAACCTCCATTCTTCGCTGAGCATGTAAGGTCTGATGTGGGGGGGGGGAGGGTTGAAATTAAATTGAATTTTACTTGAAACTTGCCAAAATACAAGAACATACTTGTGGCATGAAACAGGTGCAACAAGGAGGCCCCCAAATCAACCAAATTTTTGATCTGGTTCACACTGGCATGGTAATCTCATGATCTCCATTTAAAACTTGCATTTCATTCTGTTGGCTCAAGGCAACATGCATGGTTCCTCCTCCTCAATTTTAACCTCACAACAACCCGGTAAGGTAGGGCTAGTCAGTGTGGTGCCCTCAAGGCACTGTGGAACTCATCACCTCCAGCCAGTGTGGCCGATGGGAGTTGGAGTCCAACAACATCAGAAGAGCAAACACTTTATTTGTGGACAATGCTTTAAGACACTTTGATAACCCAAGATTGTGGGAATTCAGATTGGGTCCTCCAATCAGTAAGGTCTAAAACCACAGCTCACAGGTGGCATAGGTAGTGGATCAGACCCTTACTGCAAAAGAACACCCCACTCCTCCTCAACTTTATTGCATCATCATATCATTGAGCTCTAAAAAATGGTCTTATGCTGATGACATCATTGGCACAGATCCACAGCCTGTAGTGTAGCGGCAAATTCAGAAGCACAGGGTCCCTTTGTGATAGTCACACCCTGCCCCCTCAGAGCCACACCCCCTTCTAAGATTATACCATATTCTAAGACTATACAATAATCTTATAATTATACAATGATAATAATTAGGGATGCATTGCAAAATGATCAGTGCAGATAGCCATGTATTGCCTTTCAGATGGATCTACTCTTTTCTGCGCATGTACATGGGCAAATGATTTGGAATGCTCCAATAACTTCTTTTGTCCACAGACAGCTTTCCGGGTCATGTGGCCAGCAGGACTAAACCACTTCTGGCACAAAGGAACACCGTGATGGAAAACAGAGTGCATTGAAACGCCGTTTACCTTCCTGCCACAGTGGTACCTATTTATCTACTTGCACTGGTGTGCTTTTGAACTGCTAGCTTGGCAGGAGCTGGGACAGAGCAACGGGAGATCACCCCGTCGTGGGGATTCGAACCGCCGACCTTCCGATCAGCAAGCCCAAGAGGCTCAGTGGTTTATTCGTGGTTCCAGGCAACTGAGCACTCATTCCCCAATAACATACCAATCTCACAGTTCCTTCCTTCATATCCATCTAGGCACAGACATAAGTAGTCATTGGGTTGGCATTGACATGTTCCACCATTCATGCAGGGTCTTGACCTGCATCCCTCGCCACCTTGGAAATAAAGATTCAATTGTAACTGTAACTAAGGATATCCATGAGTCATATTGTGATCTAAATTGTGATTTACCGCAGAAGCAAAAGATAAAAGAAAACACATGGCAGTGAGTCAGGAGCAGCATGGCCCCCCACCTTCCCCTCCAGCCCCACTGCAAGGAGGACATTGGAAGTGTGCACTCCCTGCTTAATGCTAGCTATGGTTTAATAGGTAAAGGTAAAGGGACCCCTATCCTTTAGGTCCAGTCGTTACCAACTCTGGGGTTGCGGCACTCATCTTGCATTATTGGCCAAGGGACAGCTTCATGTGGCCAGCATGCCTAAGCCGCTTCTGGTGAACCAGAGCTGCGCACGGAAACGCCGTTTACCTTCCCGCTGCAGCGGTACCTATTTATCTACTTGCACTTTGATGTGCTTTTGAACTGCTAGGTTGGCAGGAGCAGGGACTGAGCAACGGGAGCTCACCCCGTCGCAGGGATTCGAACCGCTGACCTTCTGATCGACAAGCCCTAGGCTCTGTGGTTTAACCCACAGCGCCACCCACTATGGTAGCTTAATGCTAGCTATGGTTTAATGTCACATCCAAAAAAAAAAAAAAAAAAAAAAAGACATTTGTGGTTGGCTTAAATGATGCCTATCGTCAAAAATAGTTCAAAGCAAAGCCATGGGAGATTGTAGCTATCATTGTTGAAATCCAGTGTGATGCTAGGCATATTCAATGTAATACTAAAGACCCAAGCTTCTTCCATGTAATAGATAGCACAGGTCAGTGGTCTGTGGGCTGCTATTTGATGAACGCAGAATACTGCGGCAGCCTGTGTTAGCCTGATTTGCTCCAGAAACATTGGCCCCACACCATGCCAGCTGGGACTGATGGAAGTTGGTGTCCAAACCATCTGGTTAGTGAAGGCGGGTGGGCGAAGGTAACCAAAGTCAGACAAAAAGATACTGCTTACCGTAAGTGTATGTATTCCAAAATACGATCTACAAGAAAAATTATTAATATTAATATTAACCTCAATGGTAAATGCAGGCAGAGAAACAGCAAACAGGTTATAGTATTGACATCCAGGCATTTCACAAGCATTTCGGCAGGTTCACACCATAGGTCAGCACTGCCCATCTGTTCTGAAATATGTCCCAGAGTGGTTTAACAATCAATCCCTCTTCCAGGGAATTCTGGGAACTGGAGCTCTGGGAGGGGAACAGACAACTCTCAGCACCCTTCCCAAACCACAGTTCCCAGAATGCTTTGGGGGAAAGCCATGACTATTAAGGGGCTGTCCTGGTGCTTCAAGTGGCTGCTATGGATGTGGTCCTAGCTGCGTTTAGTAAAGAACATTACTAACATTCCCACCCACCCTCCTGCTCGTTTGCCAAAGCACTCAATGACCAGCATTTGAGATCTCACAAAGCGCGTTCTCCTTCATGGAGAGCATGTGTTGCAGTGGGGGCCAGCAAGTCACCCCTCTGGTGCTGGGCGGGAACGTTTAGATGGCCACTGCTGTGATTGGACCCAGTGTGTTGTTGGGGAGATCTGTATGTTGCAAATTGATGATGGACAACCCAGCGTATATATAATGGTTGGTATGAAACGTGATCTCCCTCATGGCTGAGTGCTTTGAAGCACCCGCCCTCCCTCCCTATATTTTAGGCCTCTGTGTTGACCTTGCTATGCCTGTCATGGGGTCACCTGCTGTTGGGGCAGGGGCCTGGTAGGAATTTTTCCACGTGGCTGATTGGCTGGTGCCATCTGGTTTTGCCTACTGCGTAGCAAATAGTCACAACTTGTAAGGTTGGCGGTTAGGCATTGGTTATTATGTTGGTTGGAGGAGGGGTATTGTTGCCTGTGTATGCCCCTCCTATGGATACTGGTGTATGGGGAATTCCGTTAAAGGAATCCAGGGACTCTATATCCGAACCCCCGGTAGGGGGCTAGGGCTGTGCAAGAGGCCTGGAGAGCCTGTGGAGTGCGAGGAGGGTCATGTCATCCGGCTCCCTTTATATCTCCAGAGTGTTTTCCCCTTACTGACGGTCGTCAATTCTGTCCTATGTGGGACAGATAGTCTTAACCAATGCCTAAGCAACCACTCACATTATTTGTATTTTAATAAAGTTGTGGCCAAAATCATGCCAAAAACCAAAACAAAAATTATGTCTGATGTGTGAATTATTTGAGGGGTGGTTTTGGGGGACCTTGATACGCAATTACCGTTTGCAAGTCATCTTCAAAGACTTCTCTTGCTTCCTCATAATCACATACTTCCTCAATACACTCACGCTCAAGGTTTCCTTGCAGAAGTTCTTCCAGTAAGCCAGTATTGTGCCTCTTATGCCGGTGCAATAGAGCATTTGCCTCGTTCTTGTTAACAAAAACTTAAACATGAAAAGAAATTAGAAATCCACTGAGAAGGCTACTTCCAATGTTGTCCACCACCCCATCCCTCAGAATTGCATGACATCATTCCATTGCATCACTGGTGCTGCTCCCAGCCCTGTATTCCCAGCGCTACCAGGCGATGCCGGGAATTGAACCTGGGATGTCCCATTCTAAAGTACAGTGGTACCTTGGTTTACAAACTTAATCTGTTCCAGAAGTCCATTCTTCAACCGAAACCATTCTTAAACCAAGGCGTGCTTTCCCTAGTGAGGCCTCACGCCACCGGTGCCCTTCCACCGTTCGGCTTCCGTTCTTAGACCAAGGTAAAGTTCGCAAACCGGGACACTACTTCCAGTTTTGCGGAGTTTGTAAACTGAATCGTACTTAAACAGGACTGTTCTTAAACCGAGGCACCACTGTAGTTGTGTTCTATGTTATTAATCAAGCACTGCTAGGAGTCCCCCCCCCCCGCAATGTAGTTCTTATTAATATAAAAAAAATAATCAGTGTGGCGTGAGCAAATTTTTATTCTGACAGTGTGGCCAAGAGAAAAAAGTTTGAGAACTACTGCTTTATAAGTACATAAGAAGAGTTCAGCTGTATCAGACCAAAGGCCCATCTAGTCCTGCATTCTGTTCTCACACTGCCCAACCAGATGCCTCTTTTGGAAAATAGCAACTAAATTCAGAAGCATTACTGCCTCTGATCGTAGAGGCGGAACATAGCCTTCATGGCTTGTAGCAACTGATAGCTTTATCCTCCATAAGCAGGCATGCCAGGCCCCCTCAAAGTTCAGCATGCCCGTACGCTGTGGGCTATGCTTGTGCCAAGCATGCAAGCCACGGGGCGTCCGCATGACACGTCCTCGTGCCCTGCAGTGTGCATGCATGATGTCACCCGGCCCCCTCAATCGCAGGGGCAAGGCAGCATGCATGCATAGCTGTCAACTTTCGGATTTGAAAATAGGGGATTTTTTCAAACCTTCGGATTTGAAAATAAGGGATGCCGCGAGGGCGGTGCAATGGCACCAAGTAGCCTCGCCACCCTGCGCTCCAGAGGCTGCGCGCGAATGGGTGAGCGAAAGAGCGAGCGCGTAGACGGCAGGCAGGCAGGCTGTCTGGTTGGGCGTGAGGGTCTGGCTGCACAAGGCATGCAAGCTCCGCCCCCAGTCGGTCTCAGACTCCTTATTGGCAGCCGAGCAACGCAGCTGAGGAGCCTCCCTGGCCGGCAGGGAGGGAGAGGAGCTGCTTCCTTTGAAATCCGGGAAATTTAAGGGATAGCAACAATCCGGGATAGCAGCAGGAAACGGCATTGGAATAAGGGAGTTTCCCGCAAAAAAGGGAGGGTTGACAGCTATGCATGCGTGTCCATGAGTTTATCCAATCCTCTTTTAAAATCCTCTTTTAAAGCCATCCACGTTGGTGACCATCATCACTGCATCCTGCGGGAATGAGTCCCACAGTTTAACTATGCACAAAGGTTTTCCCTCCAACCCTTATGATTCTGAATAAAGTGCTGCTTTAAATTAGAACATTGAAAGATTATACGTTCTGAAGGGAAACCAGGATCGTTTGCGCCATGAACTAGACCCAAAATGCAAGACCTGTGCTCCTTCACGCTCCCTCCCTTATAGTTGCTTTTAACTGTTTGTCCTTGTTTCCATCTTTTAAACTATGTATGATATAAAGGTAAAAATGCGACGGTCACCTCCAGGCTTGATTATTGTAACTCGCTCTACGCGGGGCTGCCCTTGAAGCTGACCCAGAAACTCCAGCGGGTGCAGAATGCCGCGGCGAGGCTCCTTACAGGGTCCTTGCGGGACCACATTCATCCAGTGCTTTACCAGCTTCACTGGCTCCCGGTGGAGTACAGGATCAGGTTTAAGGTGCTGGTTTTGACCTTTAAAGCCCTATGCGGCCTAGGACCCTCGTACCTCTCCCGGTATGCCACGCAAAGGACCTTAAGGTCCACAAATAACAACTTTTTGGTGGTCCCGAGCCACAAGGCTGTTAGATTGGTGTCAACTAGGGCCAGGGCCTTTTCAGTGTTGGCCCCAACCTGGTGGAACACTCTGACACAAGAGACCAGGGCCCTGCGGGATTTAACATCTTTCCGCAGGGCCTGCAAGACAGAGCTGTTCCGCCTGGCCTTCGGGTTAGACTCCCCTTGATTTTGAGTTCGGCCAATAAATGTAGCGGCATTATAAATTTTAAACTGCCTTTTAACCTGTATTTTAATTAACGGTTTCTTTTATACTTTTGCAATTTTACGGATGTAAGCCGCCCTGAGCCCGGCTTCGGCTGGGAAGGGCGGGGTATAAATAAAATTTATTATTATTATTATTTATTAAAAAGGTAAAGGTACCCCTGACCATTAGGTCCAGTCAGGGCCATCTTAAGCATATCCTGCGCCGTGGTGCAAAGCTCCCTCCGGTGCCCCCCCCCGTTTCCCAGAGCTTTTTAGGGAGGAGGCGGGCAGCGGCTGGAGGGCAGCTCCTCCGGCAGGGAAGAGGTGGAGGCTGGACACGGAACCTCCCGGCTTAGCTGGTTGCTTCATGGCACAGTGGCCACGGCAGATGGAGGCTCCGGGCGTGGCGCTGCTTCGGCGCGGCATGGCGGAGGCGGGTGAGGGCGGTGAGCTGATGCTGGGAGGCGCCGCGTCCAGCCTCCGCCTCTTCCCTGGTGCCCTCCCGAACTTGGCGCCCTGGCGCCCTGTGTCACTACCCTCTATGGGTAAGACGCCCCTGGGTCTAGTTGCGGAGGACTCTGGGGTTGTGGCGCTCATCTCGCTTTACTGGCCGAGGGAGCCGGCGTTTGTCCGCAGACAGCTTCTGGGTCATGTGGCCAGCATGACTAAGCCGCTTCTGGCGAACCAGAGCAGCGCACGGAAACGCTGTTGACCTTCCCGCCGGAGCAGTACCTATTTATCTACTTGCACTTTGACGTCCTTTCGAACTGCTGGGTGGGCAGGAGCTAGGACCGAGCAACGGGAGCTCACCCCGTCGCAGGAATTTGAACTGCCGACCTTCTGATTGGCAAGCCCTAGGTTCTGTGGTTTAGGACCCCCCCCCCCGCCACTCATGCCGCAGCCGCCGATGCTGCCTCGTCTTCAGCAGTGTCGTTGTCATCCTCTGCCTCAGCTAGGGGTCCGTGGGGCGCAGAGCCCAAGCCACTCGCCTGGGCAGCAGAGGTAGCCTTTGCTTGCTGACCCCTGCCCTAGCTGTTAATTAAAGTTGGTTCCTACATGATGATACTCCTCTGGTGGCTGAGTTTTCTTTAGAAGCTAGGATTTTAAAGATTTCATGCTGCTTGTAAATTTTTTGTCCCTTACCCCATGCCGGAGCTCCTTTCTCATTTCAAGTCAGAAGAAGCACAGGTGGCCAGTAAGCTTTAAAATGAACTAACCTGCGCATTCAGCGTAGAGGTGGCATCCTAGGAGACAGGCAGCAAGGGTGAAGAAGCTGATTGCCATCTTCTTAAAAGCACCACGGCTGGTTTGCTAATGAATTGTGGACTGGGAAGTCTCTTGGTTTAGGGGTCCGAAGTGCAAGTACATATTTGTTTTGATTTTGGCTTCACTCCAAGGTCATATTTAAATTTAAGGTCGCTGGATAGACATTTCCGGACATTTCTGAAATGGTTGCCCCTATGTAAAAAGTTATTTCATTTTGGGCTCAACCCTCAGTTCATTTCTTACTTTAAGGTCCCTGAATGAACATTTCCAGGTGGTGCTGATTTATGCACAAGTTAAGTAAACTACAGTTTAGGGCGTTGGACTATGAGAGGAGAATTGGGGAGGTGGGGGAATGACTAAGGTCACGACCATACCAGACCATCCAAGTAGTATCATACCACTTTAAATAGCCATGGTTTTGCCCAGAGAATCATGGGAACTGTAGTTTGTTAAGGCTGCTGAGAGCTTTTAGGAGACCAGGATGCCCCACTAGAGAACTACAGCTCCCAGAGTTCCGTGGTAAGAGGGATTGTTTAACCACTTTGGCAGAAGTCATAATTATTATTTGTTTTCTTTGTATGCGGATATGCAAATGTGAGAAAACAAGGGAAGCAAATAATTTGTTGGATGCAAACAGATAGAACCAATATCCACAATAACCTTCTCCAACAAACAATTGTTCAAGAAACCTTTGCAATAATGAAAACAAGCATATTAATTTTCCATTTCGGCTGTTTGTTGTAGTATCTAATAAAACATTTAACTTCCTCTGCACCCCCCCCCAACTCAGTCCTCATTTCTGGGATTTGCATTTCAAAATGAGAAGGAAAGCTTCCATGTTACAATAGATCACAGCTAAGCAATCCTGATCCGGCTTTATTTGCATTAGTCTGTACTGATAATTGTCAAAGGGGAGCTAATTAAATTTCCAAACGATGGTGCGTGCCCTGTGTTACTCATGTTCCGATGCTGCAACATAGGAACTACTTTATACTACATTAGACCATTGCTCCATCTAGCTCAGCATTGTCCACCCTAAGTGGCAGTGGCTGTCTGGAGTTTCAGTCTCTCGCATCGGAAATGCCAGGGATTGAAGCTGGAACCTTCTGCGTGAAAAGCAGACGCTCTACCATTCAGCTATGGCCCATCCCTTAAGTAAGATTCTAGTTCTCAACGTTTTGATCAAAGGGATACATAGGCTGGATCTAGACATATCAAGAAACGTTTCAATTAAACATGTCGTAAATTTAAACAGGAAAAACAGGTGGAGAAAAATGGGACTCCACAGCGCCATCTGGTGGCACAATGTTATAGGTAATAAAGGTAAAGGACCCCTGGACAGTTAAGTCCAGTCAAAGGAGACTATGGGGTTGTGGCACTCATCTCGCTTTCAGGCCAATGGAGCCGGGGTTTGTCCACAGACAGCTTTCCGGGTCATGTGGCCAGCAGGAATGGCGAATGGAGGACCATGACAAGTGCCAGAGTGCATGGAAATGCCGTTTACCTTCCCACCACAGCGGTACCTATTTATCTACTTGCACTGGCATGCTTTCGAACTGCTAGGTTGGCAGGAGCAGGGACAGAGCAACGGGAGCTCACTCCATCGCATGGATTCGAACCGCCGACGTTCTGATCGGCAAGCCCAAGAGGCTCAGTGGTTTAGACCACAGCGCCACCTGGTGGCACAATGTTATATCGCATATAGAACGCCTATAAATCGCTTTTTCTTTATCGATCTAGCTGAGTCCTTAATTTACACAGCCTTATACCAAGTTGGATTATTGGCCTATCTAGCTCAGTATTGGTGACTCTGATAATAAATACTATAATGGCTCTCCAGAGTTCCCCCAGCCCTATGTCAGGGATTGAAGCTAGGGCTTTTTTCAGGCAATCCTACAACATCTGAAGGGCACCAGGTTCCCCACTTTTGCCCTGGGTTCAGCAATTTGCACATCAATTGAGCTGGGCCAGTTCTTTTAACCAAGTTCTCTGGAGGCGGGTCTGTCTTCAGGGGAACAGACCATTCCCTCCTCTCTTCCTTATTTTATTTTAATTAGGCTTGCAGATGAACTCACAACACAAATCCAGCTTTCATCATCTCCTGTCCAATATTTACAGGAAGTAACTATCAGGAAAAAAAACACCATAATCCTTGCCTGGCTCTACAAAAAATAAATTGAAACACACACACACACACACGGCTTTGAAACTCTTCTGTTCAAAGGCATCTTCCCTTGTTGAATAAACCCAGGATGCCTGGAAGATTCCCAATGAGATGAGTAAATACAATTATTAATTCATCACAAATGGTGCAGTCTGCTGGAGAGCTAATAATGTTCTATCCTATTTCTTTTCCTGAAAGCAAATGTGTTCCCATATTTTGTTTTAATCTGCTGGTAACTGTCTCATCTGGAAAGAAAAAACAGGCAAAAGAAACCTTAGACTCTGTGCAAACAATTTAAGGAACAAGTTGGCATTCACTGAAAAGTCCCAACTTTCACTTCCTCCTACAGAGACATTTTTAATGATTAAACAGCAACTAGGACACTGTCCTTGTCTTTATCTAAAAGTGCCCAGAATTGTTTTGAAAATGACTGAAAAAGATTCCCCACTCCTGACGTGTCAGCACCGAACCATTGGTTGCTCTGCTTTAAGCTGGAAGTCGAACAATGGTTCCACTTCCAGACTTGCAGACCCTCCAAGTGTCCCTATTTTCCAGGGATGGTCCCAGATTTACAGAAGCTGTCCCAGTTTCTGATTTGACCCCAGAAGGTCCTGCTTTTCCTTAGGACGTCCCTATTATCATTGGAGAAATGTTGGAGGGTGTGGAGTTATGCAACCCCCAAGCCAAGGAGATAAGGAAATATACAACTGGTATTGGAAGGTTTTTAATATTTGATGTTTTATTATGTTTTTATATTCTGCTGGAAGCTGGCCAGAGTGGCTGGGGAAACCCAGCCAGATGGGCGGGGTATAAATACTGTTGTTGTTGGCATTATTATTAAAAATCTGAAGGCAGCCCTGTATAGGGAAATGTTTAATGTTTTATGATGTTTCTATATGTAGGAAGCCACCCAGAGTAGCTGGGGCAACCCAGTCAGATGTGTGGGGTAATAATAATAATAATAATAATAATAATAATAATAATAATAATAATAAAAAATAGGACATCCCTATTTTCATCAGAGAATGTTGGAGAGGGAAGTTTTGATTGGGACCACAGTTATGGCAAAAGCAATCTAGGAAATCTGGCTCCGGGACTGATTGCTTTCACAATAAAGGGGAGGCTGTTTGTAATAGATAATAATAATAATAATAATAATAATAATAATAATAATAATAATAATAATAATAATTTATTATTTATACCCCACCAATCTGGCTGGGTTTCCCCAGCCACTCTGGGCGGCTTCCAACAGAATATTAAAATACAATAATCTTTTAAACATTAAAAGCTTCCCTAAACAGGGCTGCCTTCAGATGTCTTCTAAAAGTCTGGTAGTTGTTTTTCTCTTTGACATCTGGTGGGAGGGCGTTCCACAGGGCGGGTGCCACTACCGAGAAGGCCCTCTGCTTGGTTCCCTGTAACTTGGCTTCTCGCAGCGAGGGAACTGCCAGAAGGCCCTTGGAGGTGGACCTCAGTGTCTGGGCTGGACAATGGGGGTGGAGACGCTCCTTCAGCTAAACCAACCAACCAACCAATAAATAAATAAATAGAGATTAATAACCATCAATCATAACCCACAGTGTGATAACACGCCACCTGCACCCCACTATTCCATTGACTTTAATAAGATCTTGGATTTTGTGAGGGGTGGGGAAAGGAATCTGAGCAGAGTAACCATAAAAGGGGGAGAGTTATTTTTTGTTCACAATGTTACTCAGATGCCCCATAAAAAGTGAACATAGTGTAGTTGTTCCATTGTGAGTGCCTAATGCATAGGGGTGGGGTGAAACTCAGTCAGGTTCATATTTAAAGATGAACCTATCAAATTTGCACTTTCTGAAGCAATACAAGAACCAAAACACAGCCATCCTTCTAAATTTACACATACCAGTACTATTTTTTTTTCTAGAAAAAGAGGTGCTGGAACTCACCATGAGCATCTTCCTTGTTCTCTTATAATGGCAATGGCGCCCACCTGAGAGCTGGCGGAACTGAGTTCTGGTGAGTCCCAGCTGGAGGAAAAAAGCCTTGCACTTATCAGAATTTTGCAATGCAGTTCTCCCACCAATCAGTGTTTACAAAAACATATATTACGTAAAAGTGTGCTCAACAATGTATATTATGGGAAAATAACTTAAAGTGGGTGGCGCTGTGGGTTAAACCACAGAGCCTAGGGCTTGCCAATCAGAAGATTGGCGGTTCGAATCCCCACAACGGAGTGAGCTCCCGTTGCTTGGTCCCTGCTCCTGCCCACCTAGCAGTTCGAAAGCACATCAAAGTGCAAGTAGATAAATAGGTACCGCTCTGGCAGGAAGGTAAATGGCATTTCTGTGCGCTGCTCTGGTTCGCCAGAAGCGGCTTAGTCATGCTGGCCACATGACCCGGAAGCTGTACGCCGGCTCCCTTGGCCTATAGAGCGAGATGAGCGCTGCAACCCCAGAGTTGTCTGCAACTGGACCTAACGGTCAGGGGTCCCTTTACCTTTACCTTAACTTACAGTAATGCATTATTACTAGAACAAATTGCTTGCAGAAATGTGCACATGATTCAAAACTGCACACAAAAAAAGTGTTTGTTGGGTGGAATTCATACTAAAATGAAGAATCTTCATGAGTAAAAACTACAGTGCTGTAGAAACGTTCAGAACTGAATTTAAGAATGGGAAAATGAGAAACGGAGGGAGCTGAAACTGGCAGATCCATCCACACTCCTACTAGAGCTGAAGAAGCAACATCCTGCAGCTTTCACTTACTTTCTGGGTGATGAGGATCTGCTTTAAAGTATCTGTAATCTAACCTGATCAAAACAGCTCATTCAGTGCTGTATTTTTGTTTGTTGCCGTATCTAATCCACACACATTTATTTAATCCAGAATTGTCACTGAATTTCCATTCTATTTTTGTCGCTGTTAACTTTGCAAAGCTGTTTTAATGCCCCCTGGTGGCGAATGGCACAACAAAAAATCCTTGTCCATAACCGGAAATTTGAGATTGCATGGCTGGAGATTTCTCTCTCCCACCCCACCCCCCACCCCATTTTAATCACAGTGAGATGACCTACTTCTATGTATTTGAATCTTAAAAGGGAAAAAAATAATAATTGCTAGGCTACATGTTGGCAGTGGCGGCGGCGGCCAGGCGAGGGGGAGAGGAATTCTGCATGGTACTGGCTGTGTTCAGGATGCAAAATATAGAACCTCCTCACCTCTCATTCTTCTCCCAGTCCATCTCTCACTCAGCAATTGGGGTCTAACAGGCATCTAATGTAGGTTTGCCAAAAATGCTTAAAAAGCTTGGGGCACGTGAGTTTATCGGAAGGGCTGTAGGTCACTGGTGGAGCTCATGCTTTGCATGCAGAAGGTCCCAGGTTCAATCACTGACATTTCCAAGTAGAGCACAATTTTGCCTACACTGACTACACAGCATCTTCCCAGGGATTCAGAAACGCGTCACTCCCAGCCTTATCTGGCAATACTGGGAATTGAACCTGGGACTTTCTGCATGTGAAGTATGTTTTGATGGATACGGATGCACAGACACATGGAGGGTTGCCATCCGCTTGCTTCACTCCCCCGCCTACCCACCAAGCCCTTAACCAAGCCCCTTTCCTCCACATCTGGCCAACTCCCCCAACCTGCCCCCCCCCACTTTGCACCTTGTCCACCCCATCATTTATCCCCTCCCATATCAATCCCCTCCTCTCACATCCAGCCAGAAGCCCCACCTGTTTTAAAGAAGAAAGGCACTTCAGAGAGTGGTTTTCTGAAGCAGCTTCCCCTCATTAAACATGTCACCCTGGGCTACCTGTCGCCCTGCTGCAGTGCTGCACACACACCTCATGGCAGCCACACAGCTGCAGCATGGCACCCTTACATTTTTATGCACACAGTATAGGAAGATCTGGAGGGGGTGGGTATGAAAATTGGAGCTGGCATAAACACAACCTACGTCTTCTATGTCATAAATCAGTTCAACGCTACAGGTGCTGTTTCTTGGTTTCAAGCGGACCTCATAGATGTGAGGAAGGCAATAAGGTACACCATGCCCCCCCGGCTAATCCTTCTGCAATCTATTGGGAGCCCTTGGCAGGGATAAGCAGTTTATGCCCCCCTTTTTTCATTTATTTGGCCAAGCAATCAAGACTCTATGCTCCCAAAGGCACTTGTCTGGGACATCTCAAAAAGGCTGATGCCTTGAAGAGAAACTATAATTAAAAGCAACTCTACACTATCCCTTAACAAATCAATATTTTTCTTTCAGCTTGTAACAATCAGTTCGGTTGAGCCAGAGCAGGAAAGGTAATCTTCCCCCTTGATGACTAACATGTACATGTATATGCCCTCTTTCTAACGTGTCCCCAAAGCAGCTCACAACAATAGGGAGGGGGTTATTTAAAAAAAAAAACACCAAAATTTAATAAACAGAAACAAAATAAATAAAACATAATCATTTGCACAAACAAACAAATCCATTTTTCTGGACCAAAATGGAAGGTTTTACAGCTAGTAAAGACGGGAAATTGCTGGGTTCAAAAGGCCCCACTTCTAGTATCTCATATTCATATTACACATAGGAATAGCAACTTTCCAGGATTTCAGACAGGGATCTTTCTGAGCCATTTCCTTGCAGCCAGTACCGAAGGCCACATGTGTAATGATACTATTTGCCTCAAATTTGAATGCACGTTTCAGGAAATGGGAAAGATGAAGAGGGAAGTTTTCAGGTGCTGCCTTTTCTGTGTAAAATTGCCCCACCGCCAATTCCTTATTGCTACCACCATTGTCACCCATCTAATGAAAAAAAGAAATACCTTAGTTCCATCGCTGGTCCCAAGATCTTCTTAGGTTCTTTTCCTCAATGATGTCTTGGGAGAGAACCAAGGAGCAAAGAAGAAAAGTCGGTTCCTCATGGGCATCAAGAAGACTGGGTTAGGATTTGATCCAAAGTAGAATTTGCAGTTCCATGCAAAATGTCTGCACCACCTTCTTCTTAGCCAGAACCTACAGGTCTACTCCTTTCCACAAGACTCTCCCCCTAATTCCTTGCCTTGATTTCTCTTGCAGCATCTCACTCACTGTAATTGCCTGGGCAGCCAGATCTTTCATGTAAGCTACAGACTCCTCATTCCTCTGGCTCGCCTTGTTGCAAGTTCCCAGGACACAATGGAAAAATACCTCATCCTGGAACAGTCATTGAAATTGGTAAAAGTTAGGTTTTCAGTTCAGGGAAGGTCTTTTCTGCATCTGACATGGCTCTTCCTATAGTCTGACTAGATGCTGCCTATCTGATACCCTAAGCTGCCGCCCTAGTTTTCTACCATCCCACTCCCCCCAAAATGGCGCACCTGCTCCCTAGCCTGCCTTCCTGAAGGGGTGGCACTTTGCTACTGCTCCTCTTCTGAGCTGTGAAGCCCATCAGCTGAAAATAGAACAAGGGGAGAAGGTGTAAGAGAGGCCTGGAACCAAACTCTTTGGAGCAGAGAGGAAATCACTGCAGATTTAGAGCTGTTTGATAGTGGAACAGACTTTCTCAGGAGGGTTTGGACTTTCCTTCTTTGGAGGTTTATAAGCAGGGGGCTTGAATAACTCAGATATGCTGATGACGCAACCTTGATGGCAGAAAGTGAGGAGGAATTAAAGAACCTTTTAATGAGGGTGAAAGAGGAGAGCGCAAAATATGGTCTGAAGCTCAACATAAAAAAACCTAAGATCATGGCCATTGGTCCCATCACCTCCTGGCAAACAGAAGGGGAAGAAATGGAGGCAGTGAGAGATTTTACTTTCTTGGGTTCCATGATCACTGCAGATGGTGACAGCAGTCACGAAATTAAAAGACGCCTGCTTCTTGGGAGAAAAGCAATGACAAACCTAGACAGCATCTTAAAAAGCAGAGACATCACCTTGCCGACAAAGGTCCGTATAGTTAAAGCTATGGTTTTCCCAGTAGTGATGTATGGAAGTGAGAGCTGGACCATAAGGAAGGCTGATTGCCAAAGAATTGATGCTTTTGAATTATGGTGCTGGAGGAGACTCTTGAGAGTCCCATGGACTGCAAGAAGATCAAACCTATCAATTCTTAAGGAAATCAGCCCTGAGTGCTCACTGGAAGGACAGATCCTGAAGCTGAGGCTCCAATACTTTGGCCACCTCATGAGAAGAGAAGACTCCCTGGAAAAGACCCTGATGTTGGGAAAGATGGAGGGCACAAGGAAAAGGGGACAACAGAGGATGAGATGGTTGGACAGTGTTCTCGAAGCTACCAACATGAGTCTGACCAAACTGCGGGAGGCATTGGAAGACAGGAGTGCCTGGCGTGCTCTGGTCCATGGGGTCACGAAGAGTCGGACACGACTAAACAACAACAAAGCAGACGTTGGATGGCCATATGTCATGGATGCTTTAGCTGACATTTCTGTATCACAGTGGGTTGGAATAAATGACCCTTGGGATCGCTTCCAACTCTACATTACTATGATTCTATGTTCTGAGTAGGTGTGTGTCGATCTGATTTGTGTGTGTGTGGTTTATTACTGTATATCATAGAATGAGTAAAAGTTGGCAAGGCTTAATACGAGTAAAGTTCTCCATTATGAACTTTATTGACCCTGATGCCAGCCTTATCTCAAACATGTTCTGGAAGGCCTCAAGAGACATCCTAGACTCCTAATACTTTGCGTAAATAGCAGCACATGCAATCTAGTTACCAGCAAAATCTAATCAACACCTGCTGTGAAATGATGGTGTCCACATGGACAAATAGTGAGATAGCTTTAAGACAGGAAACAAACAAGGATAACCAGTGGAGTCATTGCTCACTAGGATTATATTCTTTCCACTTTTAATTAAGCAGAATAAACAAACTGCGAAATAGGCAGGAAACTCTAGAAAGAAGCAACAGAACAATAGAAATATTGTAATTATAGGAATCGCTCATCTAAAAGTCTCCCTCCCTTCTCCATTAGAATACATTGGCTAAAATTAGTACAAACCCTAGATTTTCAATGATTAGTTAGCTCTCCAAGCTCCAGCAAGGAAGTTCTTCGTGATATGAACACACAATCTGCCTTAAGTGATGGTATACTCTTCACCTTCTATTTATTGCCTTGCTATTAGTGTGGGTTCTGTGGCAAAACTGTCATGCTCACTTTCTGCAGGCTTTTAAGAATAGTTAGAACTAGGTGTTTTAAGAATAGTTAGATCTAGGTGTTAAGATTCACTGCCAGCTTAAATTATAATTTTGCTATCTGAAGCCGCATTCATATTTTCTGTCACTTTGGTGAATACTCAGCCCAACCCCCCTGATGATCTCTCCCAGCTGTTTCATATAGATGTTGAAAAGCATGGGGGGGGGGAGAGGACAGAGCCATGAGGCACCCCACAAGTGAACACCCATGGGCTGTCTGAGCACTCACCCCCCACCCACTTTCTGGACACGGCCCAGGAGGAAGGAGCAGAGCCTCTACATAACAGTGTCCTCAAGTCCCAGCCCTCCTAGTTGGTCCAGGAGGATACTAGCCACTGAGAGATCAAGCAGAACCAGGGAACAGCTTTCAACTCTACCCTTAACCCACCAGAGCTCATCAATCAGGGCAGCTTCAGTCCGATCCGTGAGGGGGCCTGGAACCCAACTGAAAGGGGTCCAAATGGTCAGCAATGAAACTTCAAGGACAATGTGGCTCTCTGAAAGTCACTCTGAAAGAAGATACTGGAATACTTTAGGTAAAAGTGCGGCAGTCATCTTGCTTCAGGCCGAGGGAGCCGGTGTTTGTCCAAAGACAGCTTTCCAGGGCATGTGGCCAGCATGACTAAACCATTTCTGGTGCAACAGGACACTGTGATGAGTGCCAGAGTGCACAGAAACACCATTTACCTTCCTGCTGCTACCTATTTATCTACTTGCACTGGCGTGCTTTCGAACTGCTAGGTTGGCAGGAGCTGGGGCAGAGCAACGGGAGCTCACCCTCTTGCGGGGATTCGAACTGCCAACCTTCCGATCGGCAAGCCCAAGAGGCTCGTGGTTTAGACCACACCGCCACCCGCATCCCTGCCTCCAAATCATGTACATGCACAGAAAACATTAGATCTAGCTGAAAGGCAACATATGGAGATCTGCATTGATTGTTGAAATGCCTCTTTAATTATAATTGTTGTATAATTATAAGATTATTGTATAATTCTAGCAGGTTGCATTAGCTTGAAAGGGTGTGTGACTATGAGGAGTTTGTGGCTGGACTATTATGAAGGGAACTTGCACTTCTGAACCCGCCACAAGTGCAATAACTGTACTACTGGACCCCTGCCTTTTGACACTGCCTAGGGTTGCCATATTTCAAAAAGTAAAATTCCTGAGATCCACAAAGTTAAGCTTTTGGAGCTGTTTCCACTGCTTTTTCCATCACATTGCGATACATCTGGGTTTTCCCTGACATTTTGCTGATTCGGCAACCCCCCCCCCAACCCCCAAGCAATTTTTACACCCGGAAACTAGGACACGTCAGGAATTTTCCTGACGTGTGGCAAGCCTAACACTGCCAATCTCCACAGTCTCTGGCCACCTGTAGCCTCGCCATGCAATTAAACTGATAACTCCATCTTCCCAGCACTTGGCACGCAGTGCCCGAGTCAGAACAAGCCCTCTGTCCTGTCCTGGTCCCTGTGAGGCCTCACTTCAAGTCAAACAATCACCCTTCCAAGTGCTGTGATGCGGAAAGTCAAATTGCGTAAATCCACCATGATCTGGCTAAATGATGCAAATTATGCAAATATTATTTGATTATGTGATCTAATGACTCAGTTCAATTTGATTATACACAGATGCCGTTCGGCGTCAGCGTAAGTGCTTAATGGTTTCGTCTGAGAGCACTGTGCGCATGAACACTACAGGGGTGGGGAACTGGGTACTTTGCCCTAAATGGAAGAGTAATGGCATTCTCAGAAAGAGAACGAGAGCAGCCCCAGGGGCTTAGGCATGTGGGACATTAGGGATCAGCAAGGCCAGCCCAAACAACGAGACAACCTGGGGGAAGTCAGGGCCAAACGATATGTTATGTTTTGTGGTTTGCCCTGACGTTCAGAGTCTTTTTTTTTTTTATTTCACAGGTGGCTCAATCTAGATTCAGATCCCAGTTTGGCAGATGAGGGGCTTCAGCTCTTTGTCCTCCACTTATTCTGCATTTATGAGCAAACTATGTGATTGAGAGGGACCCAGGTGGCGCTGTGGGTTAAACCACAGAGCCTAGGGCTTGCTGATCAGAAGGTCGGTGGTTCGAATCCCTGCAATGGGGTGAGCTCCCGTTGCTCGGTCCCTGCTCCTGTCAACCTAGCAGTTCGAAAGCACGTCAAAGTGCAAGTAGATAAATAGGAACCGCTCTGGCGGGAAGGTAAACGGCATTTCCGTGCATTGCTCTGGTTCGCCAGAAGCAGCTTAGTCATGCTGGCCACATGACCCGGAAGCTGTACGCCGGCTCCCTTAGCCAATAATGCGAGATGAGCGCGCAACCCCAGAGTCGGACATGACTGGACCTAATGGTCAGGGGTCCCTTTACCTTTACCTTTTTATGTGATTGATATCATGGTTAACTTGGTCCTGAACAGAGTGCACTAGGGTGCTTAATTAGAGAGCTGGCACAATGGCATAAGGTTGAGCAGACTTATGGCTTGTCGGGTCAACTTTTTTATATAAAAAAAACCCTCTCAGACCTGGAGACAGTCCCGATTGAAACTGCTAGTTAGGCACTCCTCCAGTCCAGAAATACAATCACATTTTGAAATGGAGAATAAGCTGTACACTGGGGACAAACACTGGAGGAAAAACACCACATTGCGATTTGTTGCTCTGCTCTTCAGATGTGTGGCTTGCTTTTTGGCCCTTGCATGCAAGGTCACTCTTGGATGAGCCTGTCAGTGAACGGATGTACTCTGTGCCCATGGGGAGACTCCTTGCGCTCTGCTTACACAAACACTTGATGGAACGGGCCTTGAATCGGCACCAGCTGGGAGCTCCTTAGCTACTCAGTGTTCTGTCAGAGCAAAAGAGAGTTACGACTTGCTATTGAGGAGCTGGGGGACAGAAAATCAGGCTGACGAAGCCAGGACAAAGCAGGCAGGCACTGATTTTGGACAGTCTGCGCACTTCTTCCTGGTGTGCTGCAAGCTATTGCCATTTCATGATGGCTAAATCAAGAAAAGGAATAGCACGGTCATTTTCAAACACACTACTTGCAGGGAACCTTTTCCATATCGTGTTAATGTATTTTAATGTTTGCTGGAAGCCGCCCAGAGAGGCTGGGGAGACCCAGCCAGATAGGCGGGGTACAAATAATAAATTATTATTATTATTATTATTATTATCCGCTAAGGCTGGTTGAATCTACCTCAGGCTCTCCAAACGCCTTTGCCCGGCCCTCAGAAATCTCATTAGGCCACGCCCCTCATTGGTTACACTCCTCATTGTTTTGCACCCCTGGGATTTACCTGGCTAGAAATATGTCTCTGAACCTCTTTGCCAGAAAGGAGAATAGAGAGAAGAAGAAGAAGAGTTTGGATTTGATATCCTGGTTTATCACTACTCGAAGGAGTCTCAAAGCAGCTCACATTCTCCTTTCCCTTCCTCCCCCACAACAAACACTCTGTGAGGTGAGTGGGGCTGAGAGACTTCCCAGAAGTGTGACTAGCTCAAGGTCACCCAGCAGCTGCATGTGGAGGAGCAGAGACGCGAACCCGGTTCACCAGATTACGAGTCCACCGCTCTTAACCGTGTGTAAAGAAAATAGGCAAGTGTACTGAGGTACAGTTGCTATGCCCACTTTTGCCTCTGATCCTGGATAGCTCAGTAAGTTAGATCATGGTGCTGATAATGCCAAGGTTGCAGGTTTGATCCCTCTATGGGGCAGCTGTGTATTCCTGCATTGCAGGCGGTTGGACTAGATGATCCTCAGGGTCCCTTCCAACTCTACAATTCTATGATACTAAGATCCCAGCTACCTCAGCATGTAGCCCAGGAGGAAATGTGGCCCTCTGGCTG